>CM029546.1:17399432-17689406 GCA_017141385.1 Sogatella furcifera
CGGTCAATACCGGCCCAAAAGCCATAAATTCTAAAATAGTACCCACAGTTCTCGAACCAACACTGACCGAGCCAAAGTCAACCACCACCCCCACCCCACAAAGCTAAATGACAACTGTTATTGACAACATCAGTTGTTGGAGTACGGAAACCCCTCCTACCCCCTTCCCCTCACGTACAAAATGAAATTTAAAATTCTCAAAACTCGCTCTCAAAGTCATTTGGAAGCTTTTTGTTGTGTATTTTTTATAATCATTTTTCAATAGAAAAATATAATTACGCACTCTTACTTCCTCTTTCTCTCAGCGAGGTACCGGTTTTGCCCATTTCAATTGTTTATAATAATATCTTTATACCATGATATTACAAGTAATCCAGATCTTATAGGAACTCAGACATTAACCGCTATCAAAATAGGAACAAGTTTTGTTTTCCGCTTGGAATTGGTTCGGTTCAAGTTATGTCGGGTTCTGTTTTGAATGAGAGTATACGCCCTACTAACTTGGTCGTTTCGGAGACTAGTTCACAGACAGAGATGTGGTCTGCTCCACATTTTAATCATCACATTAATTAGAGACTTGTAACTGAATTCGGGCTCAGCTCACTTGACAGTCAGTAATTGCCTAATTGGTGACTGGCAAGGAAATTTAGAGTTCTTGTCACTTCTTGTCGAGTAAGTTTCCATCAATACCCTGTATTTAAAGATTCGATTTCATTCAAACATCGCTAAATCAATTTGGTAACCCAACCGGAACATAAGTTTAAAATGCCACTTGATTAATCGAATTGGTTCCATTAACATATCCAGTGGAAACCTTGAACTTTCAGATCATGGTATCTTAATTAACTCGAGCTATTTTTTATTGATGACTAGATGTGATGCTTAGCTAGTATTTTTTGTACACTATCCACGATCACTCGAGACGAAATAAACAAACTTTTTGCGTGTGCGTGTGTGTGAATAAGTTTTCTTTTTTGCATGTGCATGTGTGCCAAGGTACTTTTTTCTTTTTTGCATGTGTGTGCGTGTAAAGGTACGTTTTCCTTTTTGCGTGTGCGTGCATGTGAAGGTTCGTCTTCCTTTATGCGTAACGGTCCGACGATCGGCCGCAATCGAAAAGCTGTAACCACAACACCTGTTGTTTAAGTTCAAGGATAAGACAAGAGCTGTGATTGGCTACAGCTGTTCGATTGCGGCCGACCGTCGAACCGATTCGCATAAAGGAAACCCCACTCTTATACGCGCACACACACGTAAAAAGCTTGTTGATTTCGTCTCAAATGCTTCTGAATAGGATATAGATTATACTGATTCGGTCCTACTATCAATTTATCTTACAATATAATTTAGGTAACCGAACTATATTCTATCGTTTGCAATATCATATATTATCACTTTTTCTCAACTATAATATTGTTATGTTGATGTGAATAGACACAGCTCAGAATGTAGCTTTCCCATATTATTTTCTTGTTATTTGTTACAGATTCTGCAACTCCAAATGAATGACTTCCGATACCACTACATGTTCACCACTTTTGTAAGTATCTTCAAATTATAATTTTTCTTTTGAAGCATTACTTAGATTGAAAAGCTTGCTTGAAATGCATTTGATACAATCATCAATGAACAGTAATGTAAATTCAACTGATTTGTGGTTGATATTCAGAAACGTTCCATGATGAAATAAAAACACATCGATTTTGTCAATTTTCTACACTGTTTATTTGGTAAACGGCCATGGTTTCAGCTTGAAAATGTGACCTGTGTGGTCATGAAAATTTGATCGTATGCCAAATAATCAGTGTAGTAAATTGACAAAATCTATGTGTTTTTATCTAAGTCATGTAAATGTTGTTACATCCAAGCTTCATCTACTTGAACTGAGAGAAAATTCCCTAGAGTTGACATCAAGATAGTATCATCTATTCTCTTATGCCATACTTGATCGTGAGGTGAGAAACAAGAGAGTATAATAATATCTATATAATTCATATTTATTTAATTGAATACACTTAAGTGATTCAGTTATGAAAGTAGACTGTAAAGGTAGGATCTATATAAATCTTTCTTAAACTAAATACACTTTATTGGATTCACTCATAAGAGTAGACTGTAAAGGTGGGGTCTATCCATTCTACATTCAAATTTCTTTTTTAATTCCAGGATATTGAAACTTTCGATTTGGAAGACTTCAACTACAACTCGGTCAACATAACTGCCTTCCGGTTGGTTGATAGGGAGGATCCCAAAGTAGCCGATATTCTCGACAAAATGGAGAGGTTTCAGCCTATTGGACACGCAATACTCAACCGCAGTGGTGTAATACAGGTGAATTTCCAATCATTAATTTCAACTCTGATGAAAATCAATCCAATCTTTTCTTGTTAATATGATTTTGTTCCATTTTTATCTCCTCAACTAGTAAAATACATTCAGCAATGTTGTATTTCATCGCAGAATCATGGAATCATGAAGTTCTCTGACATTGAACCTGTTTGATTAAGAACGTAAGAACTACATAGTCTGTCCAAGCAAAAAGACATTTTGGCAAGATGGTAAAATGACTCCAGCTCGGTCAATGTTGGTACAAAGATTATAAATTTCTTCTAGCCAATATTGATCGAGCTGGAGTTATTTTCTCATCTTGCCTGAATGTCTTCTTTGCTTAGACAGACCATACCAGTATCCTAGTCAAGCATCCTGCACCCATTCACAGGGAAGAATGATTAATCAGAATTAATCAATCAGTTTTGATGGTGAACTCCAATAAATCGCAATAAAACTCAACCAATATGGAGAAGTGTAATAATCTTCGATATTATATTCGAAAGTACAATAAACTCGGATAATATTATTGTACTGGCAATTGGTCTCTCGGTGGATATGATGATAAGTCACGAACACTGTGGACTGCCCTTGGATTGGTGCCCAGTATTCAGCCAAGTACACATGGGTGAGGTGGAACACCCGTGAGGGTCTCCCCACCATTAAAAGCAATAAGATTTTTTTTCAAATGGTATTATTGAGGAAAATATTAATTGATTAGGATCAACTTAAATTGAATCAAATTGAATAAATTTTAACAGCATCTTCATCAACGTTCTTTGCGCAAATGTCAAGGAGAACAGAAATATTCAAATTTCTCTGGATTTCAACGAGTAGTTCTATTTTAATTAGAGTTCTGTGGTGTGTCAAGTCAGACTCGTTCCCAGGAATTCAATTAGCTTCAATAATTGAGGACACTCGATTGACGTACACTTACTTTAGAAAGGTTAGGTGCACCTATTTTGCGATTAATTAGTATTCCAGCCGACTCGTCGAGTGATTGAGCGCTCACCAAGTTTGCGGTGAGAATTAAGCCGTTTTCCAACAGCAAACTAGCTGTATAAAGTGAGGAACTTTTCCTAGTTTGACATACAAACTCACATCGATCAACCTGTCCGACCCACTCACCACCTGACAGCTTTATTGTGATTTTCTCAAATAAAATCCTCAGCTTCTTGCTCTCGTCCTTGTTATTAGAAGATAGTTCTCTCTGACAATGTATGAAACAGTGAATTTGAGCTATGAATGATAAAAAAGTGATCCAATTTTCAAAATTATCATCAATTTGTCAACCGATTTATTAATATTGACAACCATCCTTGCTGTATTTCTCACTGGAAATATCACCACAAGAACTTCATATCACTGATGAGATGAATCCTTTTTTTCTGCTCATGTTCTCATCCTTCGAAGAGAATTCTGTACAGTAATAATAACTATCGCATATTGCTTGTTTTCTTGTTGAGATTATAACTTTTTTTCAATATCCTGCATGATTACTTTTTCAAATAAGGTTATAGTTCAAATCTGTAGTTTTGAACAGAGGTATCTCTCGCATAGGAATATTTGTGGAGATGAAATTATGTAAATAATGATGGATTCATGATCTCATGATGGATTTCTTTAGGCGAATGACAATAATATTATTGGATCTTCATTGAATATTTATTTGGTGAACTTATGAAACGCTACATTATAATTAATCGCAATGCAGGATATTTTTAGTCTCATATTACAAATATTGCGTGTCATATACGAGTACCTTGAAATCTTTCTATGAAACGGTGGAAAATAGAATTTAATTGAAAACTACAAATTGGAAAACAAGATGAATCAAATGCATAGAACTGGAACTAAAACTAGTACTACTCAGTAGAAATACATCAGTATTCAACTCACGTGGAAACTGTTTCTGCAGAGCAATATACATTTTGATGGTTACACCGCTGTTCGTTTCTTGTGGCGAAGCACTAAAAGGCGAAAATAATTTTCAAGATCCTTTTTCTCGAGAGAGGCAAACTCCCGAATATGAAATTATGGCTTGTTCAGTTGTGGCCTGCTAATAGCAATAAGGGTGGCTCATTGTCTCTACATTGTGGCGCAGCGTTGTTTGCAGCGCGGCGGGATCAGCGCTGATTTTATGCGTTCACGACGTGCACAATTTTCATAGTAGCTGAGAAAATAGCTTCTATTCGCTTGCAAAAAGCACATGGAACACTGCGTGATCTGATTCTACCCTCGGTTGCTCTCTCTTCGCATTAACTTACGGTTTTTTTATTTTCCTGTCATTTATAATCCTGTTTAAATAATTAAGTTTCAATGAAATTTATGCAGTTTTTCTCCACATCAAGATACCTCTTGGTAATTGAATCAATTAATAATCAGCAGTCAAGAAACACAAGAATATCTGAAATATCACTTTTTATTATTCCTTTGCAGTTGTCACATCCTTTTCAATCTCCTGTCAATCTGTTAAAATTCATGATTATTCATATCAAACGAAGAGTTCAAATTGGAAACAATGTAAGTGCCAAAAAGTAAATTTTTCAGAAGCGGCCAAAAACCCATTTAATAGGAATTTGGCACTTTCATTGTTCTCTACCACAGTAACACTGTCCTGTCATTCGGCTGGCAATATCAACTAATAAGACATTCAAATACACATTCAGTGTTTACCAGATTATAAAGCTCGGCCCAATTTCACAATTGGAGGAGAAGAGTATGATCACAGATATAATTTCAAGAATTAATACCGCAAAAATTAAATTCCAGTTAATTCTATATTATAGCTACGTTAATAGATCACGAGTCACACCTACAATTCTACATATCTGAAGTATCAACGTTGATTTGTTGTCATGAATGACTATTTACAAGAAAATAGCAAATGAGTCACACCTACTTATCTGGAGTATCAACTTTGATTTGTTGTCATTCACAAAAAATAGCAATTATCAGATTGGATGTTATGAGCAGGGTTTTATCGATCTTCCGAAATCCGAATAGAATGATCATGGGAGATTAACGTCTTTCTAGAAGAAGGCCGACATTCTAGAAGTCCGTATTGTCGGAGAGAAACTTTACAAGTGCTCAGCATCGGAAAACGATATTAGAGAATTGTGGCGGTCACTTTGAAAAAATAAGTCCACTCGAATTCCACTTCTACTGGGGAGTTCCCAGCAAAGTTTTGCACGGAAGAACTTTTTTCGATCGCGGATAGTTCGAAAGTTGTCCAGTTGAGGTTGCAGTCGATGTGATGAGTCTGTCGGAGTGGGAAGTAGGACTATACGATGATATCGCGAAGAATATGGATAGTGAACGTGCGGCATAGACGTGAAGCTGAAAGGCAGCTGGCCTTTGCGGAAATTAAATAATCCGTTGGAGCGCTTCGCCACGTTCATTGTGGTCAAACCATTCACAATGCATTCTCACACAGCCTCTCTAAATTGCCGACTCGCACTCATATATCTATCTAGACAATTACTTTGCTCCGCTCCGGTTTACTGACCCCTTACTTTCAACTGTCACACGTATACATGTTGAACACTTTGAAAAAATTATTACTGCCAGTGAGTGTCCGAGGAGTGCTCTTGCATATTCACAGCTCTCACTCTACTTTTACTCTTTACTCTCACTCTACAGCTCTCTTTTTAAATAACGGCTTTGCTCCTCACAGCCAGCTTCATTTATTCTAAAATATGAGTATTATAGAATAAATTTGATATCACGCTGCTCCGGGTAGATTTACGATTAGATTTTGTAATTAACGGAATGGTGTTCAGATAAATCGGGAGCTCTGGTTGAAATGCTCATTTCTCATTGTAATAACAACAAAAAAGCTATTTAAGAATTACAAAATAACATAAAAATTATTCATCTCATTTAAGTATTTTGTAATTTAGTGATCAACTACACGATACAATAGGGTCGAATATGTATAAGAAGCGGCTTCGCCTTCAATTTCAGGATAACAGTCCCTTCTATAGAATTAGCCATCCCTCATCACAGGTTCAACCTAGAGAGGGATGCACTGTGGTTTTCTTTTTTCTGTTACATTTGAGATTCAATTATTATTTCATGTTCAATTATTATACTTAATGTATGTAAAAATGGAGTGAAATAAACGAATTGATTGATTGATTGAATAAGTACTATTATATTATAGATTGTGATGTGGAGTTAGAATACTATAATCGATTTATATATCTGATGCTAGGATAGAATAATAATGCTTGAGATAGTATTCTCAATGTAAATAGAACTCATTACACACCATAAAGAGGTTCTGATAAGAGACTTCTAGTTAAACTTTTGACATTTATTAATATGATAATTTTATTTGCTGAGCCAATAATTTTATTTATTTGGAAGCTTGATATAGCCTACAATCTAAATGTTATAAAACTTGTTGAGAATCGAAATGTGGTGGGGTATCTAAAGTTGAGAATCGGTCATGACTCATGATATTGGAACAGCTCTCTAGATCCCTCCACATTGGATATTTTCGAAATCGCTTCATATTCATACAAGCTTTTCAATGCAAAGTTTAGGTAAACTCATTGGAACTTGAAGAGTAGTCTCTTGAGAATTGTATGATTGTATTTATTTATTGTATTCAGCCACTAATAATAATTCTCAAATTCTAGTTTTGGAATTTCATATGTAGGCAAATTTCCTAGTTCAAAGTAATAACAATAACTTCTTCCACTCAATTTAACTTATGGAATTATACATTTCGTCACACCATGGAAATGACATTGTTCGATCATCGTGGTAAATTTGTTCGATATGACAGTGACAAGTGACAGAAATAGGATAGGATTGCCAACTCACACATTATTTTGTCATTTTGTCGCTCTGCGACAAAGTTTTCAAGTTTGATAGCAGACAGCTATCTGAGGTAGAATTTGGAACTTTGTCGTTCTCTGTAATCTCGAGAGATCACCTGATTTGTCATTCTCCCGCTCTGAGGATACAACTCAATACTTTTTATCAAACCATCTCGAAACTTTTCTTGAATGTTCTACTAGGAGGCAATAACGAATTATTAGATTGTTTCAAATATTATCAATCTACTGAAATAGAATCCATAACCTTTATTCTGTCATTAAAATGTTGAGCTCTCAATCGAACGAGCTAGCTAGATTTTTGTGATATCACTTAAGTTTATGTCCACTTGTAAATATTGTACTCTTACGTGAATACGTGATTATGAAATAGAGAGCCAATCAATCTCCAAATTCAGTACTCTTCTAGTCTTGATGAGCTTCGACCAGTGAAATTCACATTTTATCGTCTATTCTCACAGTCTAAATCTATATCTATATAAGCGAAATGGCACTGACTGATTCATCACCAGAACTAAAAATCCACTGAACCGAATGCGTTCAAATTTGGCAGACATGTTCAGTTGGACGTTTAGACGCACGCTAAGAACGGATTCTAGGAACTTTTCAAGGATACGCCAAATATTTGAGTTTTTCTATACTTTATCGGCGTTTTCTCAATTTTTTCGAGAACCAATCGGTAGAAAATGTTGATATTTGGTAGGTAGGTTCAGATAAGAGCTGGAAATGTTGTGCTGAAATATTTTTGAATTCCGTTGTAGATTACGCCAGTAATCAGGTTTTTCAAAATTGTAGATGTATTGCGGGTTGCATATCTTCCGCCTTGATACGACCAATCCTTAATGTAAATTAAGGACCTTCAGGGGGTGGCGTAGCTGAGTAGGTTAAGTGCTGGCGTTGCAACCCAAAGGTCCCGGGTTCAAACCCAGGTCAGACCAGAAATTTTTCTAAGGCCACTTTCCCGTGTTTCGGATGGACAAGTTAAGCCGTCGGTCCCGGCTACCTAAAAACAGTCATGTCAGAGGCCCTGAAATTGATCAGGAGCGACCTGAAAACTCTGACCCCAGACCTGAGCCAGCCAGGTTACACGAATATTATTATTATTATTATTAATGTAAATTCAATGGTTCAGCAAGATTAAAGATAAACTAGTTGGGAAGATATTGAATCAAGTTTCAAACTATGTCCGATATAGTTCCAAAGGTTACGCTCAATATTCTCAATATTAACGTTTTACTATTTTTCTGAATTTTCAGAGTTTTTCTTGGATTTTTCGAGAATAAATTGGTATAAAATGTCGAAATTTGGTGAACAGGTCCAGATTAAGTCTAGAAATGCTGTGTTCAATAAGTTTTGAATCCCTTCCGAACGGAATTTGCAGGTGAGCGAAGCGAGCCTGTTTGTCTTAGCTTATACTGACAGAGGTTATGCAGGCGAGCGAAGCGAGCCTGTTTTATTCACTGACACTGCTGATACTGTCGGGGGTCCAGGGGGCGGAGCCCCCTGGCTAGGCGGAGAAGGCGAGCGAAGCGAGCCTGCCGGCTAGTCTACTATAAAATAAATAAATTCAACAATGTTGAGGTTAATCGGGAGGATTTTGGTAGCACAAATCGCTTATTAGAAGCATTATTACCAGGGTGTTCAACGCCTCCGTAAAGTTGGAATTCGAATGTTCCAATTATACTTTCATCCCATACTTTATTATTGTTTTCAAGGATTTGTTAACAAGCATTTTACTCTATTCGAGTAATCAACAAAATAATCATAATATCCTTATTCCGTGGAAATTCAATATCAATGTGACAGGTAAGTTTTCGGAAGTAGAGTATGTAACGGATAAGATTCTCGATATAGCTGTAACTTAGTAATATTATTCTAGTAAAACTTCACTCACAAAATGGTGAAACCCCGCTTAGAGTCCTTTTGAAATTTTCCTATTTCGAAAATAATAGCATTCGGTCAGTTCGAGATAGCTGAACGACAAAGACCCGCATACTACATCTTACATCACATATAGAAGCTATTGGGTGAAGAAGCTCATTTCAGCAGGCGCTCATAATGAACCTATTATTGAACCTATATGTGAGAAAATTGAAGATGTACCGGGCTGGTAGAGGTTTCATGGCCTGTGGAGCGATCTCGTTCACGGGAAAATTGTCTCCGTCGTAAGAGTGAGAGTGGAGATGATGGAAAGAGAGAAAAAATATCGTTGAGAGAGAAAGAGAGTGGAACAAATAGAGAAGATTTGAGAAAAAGTGATATGTGAAGAGAAAAAGAGAGGGCCAGGAAGAGAGGAAATGGAAGAAAAATAGTTCGTTGAGTAATATGGTAGTATTGAGTAAGATTGTAGACAGAGAGAGATAAGGGATCGACAGTGAATTAGAGAGAAGTATTTTGTTAAAATAGGGAGGGAGAGACAAAAAAGAGAGAAAGTATGTGATGATGAAGGGGAGTGAGTGAAAGAGAAAGGAAGATAGAGTATGTGAGAGTGAGTAGAAGGGTAAGTGAGTGAGTAAGAGCGAACGGAAGTGAAAGATAAAGTGAGTAAATGAGGAAGACAGTAGTTGAACATGGAGAGTGGCTGTCTATTCCATTAGCCTTTTAAATCGCCTGTGCCATGGAATTTGGAGACGCCTGTTCGCACCTCCAGTGGTGCCACTGCCACGGTGAGGCATCCCGTCGTCAGCGAGCTCATCATCAGCCTCTTTCTTTTGCCACCGCACCCGATATGAGACCTCCCCTTCCCCCCAGACCACCAAAAACATCTCCGATATCATCATCGTCGTCATAAACGCTTTCCAGGGCGTGCTTCTGATCAATTCTCGCCCTCTTAGTAGGCTGCTGGTCGAAGCTCATTCCATAATGCAATTTAAGCCCTCTTACAAACGTCGTCAACGATCGGCTCAAAGGGCTCCACATGTTACAACCAATAATGGCGATAGTCGATGTGATCATAGCTAGACGTTGTCGGCATGGATTCTCTTTCAACACGTCGTGTATTGTGTCAACGAGAGAAGAAAAGAGATGAACAGAATGAATCAGATACAGTTTTTTCTCCTATGAGTAACAGCGTGACAATTATTCATGTAGAATACATACAAAGATTTATTTTGGAACTTTCTCGAATATTAGATTAGTTCTTTTTATATGGATTCTAACTCATGCATTGCCAATAGATTATTATATTGAAAGTTTATTCAAGTGAATCTCTTGAGCCGCGCATCTCGAGCCGCCGCTTGAGAACGCTACCTTTATCGATCAGACAACCCAATTTTGAGTATTTCTCATAAATATCTATATTTTAATAGGCAAGCATGGTTTTTGTAACCAGGACTTTTCAACCGATCAAGTTTGTTCAGATCTCAGAATGTTATAGTAGGGATTTTGAAAGAATTCACATTTTGATTCATGAAATTTTATCCCTGGTGCACTGGCGGCTCGTGCCCACGAAACAGGTGAAGTGCTGTACAGTCAAAGATACGAGCACTTCACCCGTTTCGTGGGCATGAGCCGCCAGTGCCCTGGTGAACAAATTTCGAAGTGATTGCAATAGCAAAATTTCTGTGATAATATCTAGGTCGATATGAATGAGATAATATTTTATCACCGATGTTCAAATTTCAAATGAATAGCAATTATGAACAATTTGTAATTTCTAGTGATGAAAGACAAGAATGAATAGCAATAGTTTACACTGTTTGGCAGGCGGAGCCAGCGCTGATGTTCGACGCAGTGCAAGTGTTCGCCGCCGGTTTGGCAGCGCTGGATAGAAGCCACGTGCTGAAACCCGCCAACCTATCCTGCGACCTGGAAAAGCCATGGAACGATGGATTATCTCTCTACAACTACGTCACTTCGGTAGGTTTGCCTCACTAATCAATTACAGAATTACTCTAGCATTCATTGAATCTGAATAATTTCCGTTGAATGCTCTATTCTGGATTCGCCTATTTTGGCTCTGATCTAAACTGAGCTATGTAGAATGTGATGGTGATAAACTCTCCCGCGTATTCACTTCCTAGTTATTATAGAATCATGGAGAATGGCTTTATATAAGACTATTTTTTATAATGCTCTTGCTCTTGTGAACAAATGCATTCATCCTTCATGATTTCCATTCCGAACTATTATTATCCGAATTATTTATTATTAGGTCTATTGAAATTTCATGAATCCAGTCTAAATCAGAAACTCACTAATTCCTTCTTAACCAATAATTTCATGATATCTTAATTTCAAGAGATGATAAACGCAAAGAATGCAAAAAATAGTTGCCTGGAGAATATATTATTGAAGCCAAAATGAATCCAATGGATTTATGGGGGAGAATTTTAATATTAGAAAAATTTTCCATCAATTTTCCCCAGTCTTATTACTTGAAAGGTAAATCTGATGTGAATTGATCGTTAATAAGTGAGCTATATAGTCTATTAGTAATAGCAATAGAGGTTTATTAGTAATAGTATTTTGTAGCAATTTTTCAATGAAATTCCAGAACCATGAAACAACAGTAATTCAATAGTCTCTCATAACCTGATAAATGATCAGAAACCTTAAAAAACTGTCAAACAATGAAAAACTATCAGCTCGAAAAAATTGAAAACGTTGAAGGAAATTTAAAACAATCAATTCACGAACGAATTTCATATTCTCCTTGATCAACTTGATCCACGAAATATTCTCCAATACCTTATTATTTTCTCTTTCCAGGCAGAGGCTAGAGGACTGACGGGTCGTATTGAGTTCAATGAAGGAAGAAGAAGTAATTTTAAATTAGATTTGCTCAAATTAAAGAAAGAAGAATTGAGAAAAGTTGGCTACTGGACGCCTTCAGAAGGCATAAACATCACCGATCCGACCGCCTTCTATGAGACTTCAGTCACAAATATCACCCTCGTAGTTATGACCAGAGAGGTAAGCAGACAGTGATGGATCAAACAAGTAATAATTCATCTCATTATAAACGCTTTATAATTTTGTAGAATTGCTTGAAATTTCAAAATAAGCACTCTCATAAGTTTCTCAATTTAATTCATATTTGAACAACATACAAATCTTTTACACCCAATTGCATGTAACAGCATCGCCCAAATAGGGCTCTCCACTATAAATTCTTGAAACTATTATCCTTCTAGGCCTAATTATTATAGGAAGGACATGGCGTGAAATTGTTGTAAAAATAATAGCTGACTCAAATTCAAATTCAAATTCAAATTCTTTAGTTCCACATTGCTCATCAATACATGAAAAAACTCATGGTTTGATAAAAAAAATTTCATTACATTCAATAATAATGCATCCTTATAATATTTCACCATAAGTATACAATACGAGCAAATGATACGAGCAAATTGTGCTAAGCTAACCTAATTCGGCTCTTCAAGTTTGTGCTACATTGAATTTTGAAAGAAGAATTTAGAAGTAGCACAAACTTAAATATGATCGGATAGAGAAAATTTTATATACTAATAATATTTGGGCAGCTTGGAAAACGGAATAAACATTAAAAGACAAATTTAGCTAACGACTTGCACTTATATTTCGCATTATTGATTACAACCAAAATAATAAAGAAAAACACTTCAAATACAAATGTATTGCAACATAACAATTAGGATATCCTTGAGTCAAACTAAATGTTTAAAGAAAAACGTTCAATTGGCCATTATTATTCAATTTTGATTCACGAAGGCTTAGTGATCGATCACATTTTCACGCGCACTTATCACTGGTAATATTTTTCAAGTACGGTACCTCGATTGATGTATCAGTGCCCACTTCGACTTACGGTACATCTTGGTAGTCATCTTCACCAAACCCAAGGTGTACGGTTTGCGTACAAGCAGATGACAATTGGACCAGTTGAACTCCAAATATGAATTTGAAAGTGGAACTCCAAAGGTTGTCCCCAAAGTTGTACGCCAAAACATGAACCGCTGAAAATTCCAAACGTTATTTACTACTGGGTTTGGAATTTTCCAAAAAGAAATTTAGAAATTAACATTTGATTTAGAATCTTTAAATTTTACTGTTTCAAAATCTATTTTACTATTTAAATAGAAATCTATTAATTACTGCTAGCAACTTCTTATCCAGATTGAGTATCGTTAGGAAGCTGTATCATATTTCATTATGAATTTCATCCGATCAGTTCCTATAAATCTTGTAACATTACTCTAATCAAACTGAAAACAACAATAATATCTACGTTATTCATTTTATATTTCCAACTTAAAAACTTCTCAATTTATCTTCTTGATTATTTAGATGATATTTCTTTCCTTGATAATTACTTCAAGTTTCAAGTTCACATTACAAACTCCAAATGGTTACGATAGAATAATACAATAAAATAATTTACCTGTAAACAGCGGTTATCCAAAAAATTCGCATCAGGATCTTAATGAACTTTACTATTGAAAAAAAATAAAACTGTGCAAGTCGTTGCAAAGAATAATGGTCGTAATTAATATTTACATAGCAAAAAAAAATATTTTAGAGAACTGTCTCGCTTGCTAACTAATCAAGCTAATTAACTAATTAATAACATTTCGAATTTAAACCAAAACTGTTAAACCTTTTTGATTCACATTTTAAACTAATAAGCGACCCACGACTTGCCTCTACGACTTCCAAATCACAAGTGAAGTCCAGTGCAATAATTCCTTACAATTCAAATTTTAATTCTCACACTACTGGACAAGGCAAGGAGGTAAGCAAAGAGAGGGAGAAAAGGGGGACTGTCGTTCCCATCAGAAACTTGACAATAAAGATGAAGACATGAGTAAAATAAACTATATCATATTTAATCATCGTCAGACAGTAGCCACTGATAAAATTATTTCCAACGGAGCTTCAGCAGTTTCTAAAATACATTTATGCACCATTAATAAATCAGCGATTTGCGAGCTTTCCCACTCAGATAAAGAAATAAACGTTGAAATAACTGCCTTTTGTTGGAAATTGTACTGAGAATAATATTGCTCTAGTTAATAAATTCATAGCCAGCTCAATAATATGAGGAATATAATGTCGATTTAGTGAAAAAACGGCACAAGTTTGACATTCGACTATATACATATTATTAAATTTTGTTTATAGTCAGCTATCAAGTCTTTACCATATCGCACTTTGATTCTACTCTGTTAATGCTTGAAAACAATTTTTATCAGCATAGTTAGTTATCAGTCCTGTTCCTGATCAGAGGCTATCGAACATCTACTTTCAAACAGCTATCGAACATTTATTTATTATAATTTTTTATTCATTTTACAGAACTATTAAACTTATTGTTTAAAAACACAGATTGATGTATTCATACCAAATTTTGATGGACAATAAAGTTGAAAACTAAGTTGAATAATTATTTTCGTATCCAGGAGAAAAATAACGAATTACAAACATGACAACACTAGAATTCCACCTTGCTATTGAGTTGTAAGATCTCATGAAGTTCAAGTTTAATCGCTATCATGTAATAAGCTTATTATCATTTAATACATAAATTTTGTACTATTTTATGATACATATTTAGTTACCCAGAGTAGTTCATATTCTTATTGAACTTCAAAATATTCAAATTTTCCACTCCAATGAAAGTTCTGTTTGTGAACTGAACTTGCAAATACAATTCCAAATCAAATTCCAGATCGCGTGCAGACTAACTATACTTTGCCTCGTGTGTTACCACATTGGTCGATAGCCTCTGTTCATGCTCTTCTTTTCATCTAGCTTACTTCTTTTGCCCCTGCCCTTTGAGTTGCAGCTTTCCTCTTGCAAGGTACTTTTATTGCCAGACTTCTTTATTCTCTCACCTCGACACCATTTAAGTTTCCCCTGAATCCTTTATTCAGAAGCAAGCTGGACAGAAGGCAGCCCCCTTGTTCCTTTGAGACTCTTCAGTGCAGCTCCATCATCCATTCAATCTGCGTTTCCTCTTCAATTTCCTTGCACTCGTCCCCTGTTCTGAGTTCAATGCTATTCCAATACAATTGTCAACTCGAACCATACATTTTCTTACCCTTGGTTTCATTCCACTTCATTCCTAGAAGCTTTTTGTTCCATTCCTGGTTGAATAATGCAAAAGATCTTGAACTTGGTTGAATCCTCATAAGAACAATGATCTATCTGTCTCAAAATTAAGTAGCTTACTATTCAATCGATTTTGGAATCGGCACTGCACTGTCGAATCCGTTGTACTATTTCTACTCGATAATTGTTATCAATTCAAATATCATAAGATACATTTTCATCTATTTATCTATCTATAGAATATTCTCATAATTAAAATAATGTGGGGAAAATACCTAGTTATTCCACGAAATTACTGAATAAATTGGTGATGAATCAGTAAATCCAACGTTCCCAACATCTCAAACCTCGAAGGGCATTATTTCAAAGTGAATTCAAGATAAATATAAGGAAATCCAACGTTTTCAACATTTCAAATAGACATTTCAGAGCAATTATCCAAATTTATAGGGTACCGCTGTGATTCGAGTGGATGATTATCTTCAGCTTTCTTGGTGAATTCCTTTCTAGGAGAGTATAAGCTTTCAGAATAAATAAGATATTATTAGTTCTCCATTTGCAACGTTCCCATTTGTGAACTGCAGCATCATGATCTCTTGAAAAAGAAGCTTGAAGGTGGGAATTTTGCGAAATGATGAAGCCCTGATTCCAAGAATCAGGGACCTATCGCACGTGAATTCAAATCACCCACCGTAGAATAGCGTTTGTACATGGAGCTCATAGAACCTCATGGTTGCATAAGCTTTCTGAATCCATATTTTATAGGGTTCCATTCATAACGAGAATTTTTCAGTAGCTGTCGATGCCAGTGAAAAATTACTGGCGATGCCACTAATTTGGTTAATATAAACTTAACAGTTATAAATTCGACATGGATATCGCAGTTTTCATAAACAAATCTATGCAAATCATTTAGACTGATAAACACGTTTAACCTAGCCCTAGGGCGTAACCATAGTTAGCGTAGGCAAGAATAAATAATACGATTTCAAATACTCGTTCCTTATTATCTAAATTATGAAATCGTTCATTCCCAGCTATTCAATTATTGGCCTAATTTCAACTTGATTTGCATCAATTTACAGGAAAAGCCTTATGTGATGGTGAAGGAGGATAAAAATTTGACAGGAAACGCAAGATTCGAAGGCTTTTGCATTGACTTGTTGAAATGGATTGCGGGTCAGGTGGGCTTCCACTACTCCATTCGCCTGGTACCCGATCACATGTATGGAGTCTATGATCCAGGCACCAGGCAATGGAATGGCATTGTTCGAGAGCTTATGGATAAGGTGAGTAATTGAAAATAAAAATCATATTATTGATTAAAACTATCTATATTGATTGGTTTGTTGATTAAATATTTAAAATGAAAAAAAAAACTTCCCGTAAAATTCAAGGCTTGCTATTCCTCTCTGAGAAATGCTCACATATTGAGTTCTATGCTTAAGCATAGATTATGGCAGAAGTGAAAGTTTTTTTGCAAGAGTGGGGACCGACGGATGAACTGTTATTCTACAAAATTTTATTATTACTTCTACTCATAGAACTCATAGAGCTCCTACTCATAGAAAGAGCTACACGGTTGAATCTTTCGAATCCGTTTTAAATAGAAATGCCAAATGCGTAATCCGTAGCTTCAAATAAATACGTAACCTTACTAGCAAGCATAAATTCTATATTCACAGTTCACGAATTCATGCATAGACTTTTTACAGCAGCAAGAGATGAGCAGTTTTCGTCATTCGGTTACGGAAAAAAGTTTTTCAATCACACCTTGTCGCTCAACCAAAATGTCACTTAACTTGCAAACTTCGTATCGAATGTTTAATGCTTTTTCAAGAGAAATTTGGGCAAGCAGAGAGATTATATTACCTGGAATATTTAGAATCGTATTGAAGTTGAGGATATCCTGTAAATGACCAATGATCATATTGGTCATATTGGTCATATGATCATGTTGATCATATTCCTCATAGAAGTAATCCAACTGGGATTTATATTGTATGTGTATGATTATTATATTTTTTAAACTTGAATAAATAATTTATTCGTTTGATTCTGCGGTACTTTTATATAAATTGTATAGAGATCATGATAAGGGTTTTAAAATTTTGAAACCACCTTCAAGAAGATACAATAATTGAGAATATAATATATTCAACTTTCATTTTTCCTATTTGATGGGATTCCTATTTCGATGATAAACATTTCAACTAATAAGGAACTTTAGAATTCATTCACGAATAATGGATTAATTTAAATTTATTTTGGTTGGAAATTACAACTTTCAATAGACTGGCTAAGGGATGAAAATTGGATGACACTCTAAAGCTAAGTGGAGTAAAGTAGTTGAGTGTGTCAGCATGGAGAAGAATAGCAAAAGCACGACTGGAATGCATGGCAAGAAGGGAAAGGCAACAAATACAGGCCGGAATATCTTAATAGAGCTAACAAGAAACCGAGTTGAGCTGTGCGTGGATGGAGTGGAGAGCTCAATAAACATTATAACCCTCTGCGAGGGGATGAGAGGGGGAGCGACTCTCACTCCCATGCACACACTATGGCCCTTCCAAGGCATTGCTTCTGGCATGCTGGAATTGGGGCTTCCATCTTTTACCCGATTTGTCCTTCTCGACTCCAATCCCACCCCCTTCCTCAAATATCACCCACACCCCCCTTACGCGAATATCACCCACCCCCTGTACCCCCTTTCATCACACGACGCACTACAAAGATACTCACTAGCCCATTCTACACGCAAGCAGTTTGCTTTATCTTAGGCTCCAAGTCTCATTGGTCAAATCCGCCTTTGCAACCAACTTGTTTTCTTCAATTCATAGAGCCTACCAACTTTAATGGGTCACAGCATTCTTGGATGTAGGTCATACATACCAAACCAAACTTGAGGACGGATTTCGATCGAATGAAGATTTTCACTGGCTTTTCCACTCTCATTCTTGGAATTCAAGTCTTTATTCAGTTTCAAAACATTCGTTCTCCGAAGATTTTTTTTCGGGTGATATCCTTATGAGCTCTAGGTTTGTGCGTGAATGATAAGAAGGATACTGCTCCAATTTTATATCTCAAAGCAGTTCATTAAAATTTTATTCAAAATTTCACATGAAATACGAGAATAAGATTGTCTAATGAAATTTATGACAAACTTTTTTTAAATAAAGCTCTCCAGTTCGTATAATCTGGGTTTTGGAGAGAAAATATGAACTATAAAGAGTAATAATATATATTTATATATATTATATAATACTAATAATATAACTAATAATAGTTATAGGCCCAACTAGGCTATCAGCCTGTTTTCTGCTACCTACCTAGTTAAAGATTCTCCCCAAAGAATTCTATATCCAAACAATAAATAGCCGTTAAAATAAATTTTCGTTGATTTTTTATGTAATAATATGTTCTACATTCTATGGTTATCGAATGAAAAAAAACATGCGAATGACGGAGATTTTCCAGTTTGAATAGAATCCACTTCCAAAGTCTCATCAATTCAAAGTTTAAGCTAAATTTCCGTTTCTGCTATTTACTATAGCCTACTTGAAAAGTAAGTCACGGCTATCAAGTGCCATCTCTCAATTAATAGCAACGGCACTCTATTGAAAATTATCAGCTAGAATAAATTTAGAGTTATCAGATGTAAATCTATCCATTATGGTTCACACGCTCATGACAGTCACCCTAAATAACACTGACGAAATTCAAACGTGACTGACGAAATTCAAATTGAAATGCGATAAAGCCTGGAACTCACAGTGGTGCGATCTGTAATTAGCATTAACCATCATTGAAATTATGTACGATAATGATGCGGTCAATCATCTTTTTGGAATCGTATTATCAGATCCTGAGTGCACAATTATATTGAACAATGACTGTGAACTCTGAATACGTGATATTCTTTCTGCAATTGATAGCTGAGTTGGAAAGTTCCCAGCTAGCTACTAATCAGCTTACGTTTGAAATTGATTTGAATAATTGATGAGCCGAGTACAGATGCTTTCCGGGGTCCATTTTATTATTCAGTTACTCTTCTAGTAGTCTACTTTGGTTGAGTTATACGGTGAGCTTCATCATCTACCTTTCTCGCTCATCTGTAGTGAGCTATATTCCTTTCTTTGGTACCTTATAGCACAGAGGAGGAATACTATTTAAGGTATAAATAGGTTTAAATATAAGGTTTAAACACACAGACAATACTAGGTTTCTTGCTAATTAGTGTTCTATCCTCCTATGTAGAACAAACAGAACATTTATTCCACTCCAGATTGATATTATCCGTCAAAAATAAATTCGCTCTCGATTATTAACAAACAATGTCACTTATACCACATTTATTATATTGAGTCTAATTTCAATTGAATCGAGATTCTATCGATTTCCTCCCATTCTACCACACTGCAGCTCAAAAAAGCTATAATTCAAATATTGATAATGAGAAAACCTCTCCATTGATGGAATAGCTCGAGAATTTGTCATTCATTATTGCCTCCATTGAAATTTAAAAAGGCTTAATTCACTGTGAATTATCAGAGAGATTTAGTTCAGTTTACAGTAAATTCATTATGATGGATCTTAATTCATCCCAATTATCCATCTTAATAGTTCGAATTGATTTATTCTATGGATAAAATTACTCTATTTTCCAGTATAAATCATCCGCATTCTATGATAGGGGTTTCTGTCCCTTTTAATTGAATTTTTTTCCAATAGAGGATAATTAAAGAGAAATCAATCGATAACTCAACGATATCAAGTCGAACATATGCCTAGATCATATAATATAGTTCACATGTATATAGTAGTAATATAGTTCAGTACTCATGGTTTCAGAATATCTTAAGGAAAACTTAGCATTGTTAATAAGACCAGAATAGGTTTTTATAAGACTGAGCAGTTTGTAGGGAAGAAGAAGAGTTAATTTGGAGAAGAGAGTGAATAAACACTGACCAAGTTCAGTGTGGGAAGAAGTGTCACTACTCCTTGAACCTTGGAGCAACAAACATCTTCTCATCCACATCGTCTACTGTTGTATCAATATAGGCTTCTGAAGCTTCGCACACTCCCAATTGATTAGTGTGATGTGTTCCAGATGTATTTCAAGAATAAATAGAAATCATTTAATCTGTATTTCAATACTCAATACGTGTATACTATTAACGTTTAACTTCTGGTAAATGAACATTCACTTTAGACTAGGCCTTTTTATAGAGCCCTAGTTTGGACAAGCAGCTATTTGTTGTCATTGGTTGCATTTTTTGATCCCATAGTAAGATTAAAACAGCAAATGAACTGCTTGCTTTCTAACTGCTTGCTTTTAATATTTTTCATACTTTTAATTTTTTCCATACATTTTTCTAATTGTTGCTGGGTTTTTCATGAAACATTTATAGGAGAAGAATGAGATCTTAATTGAGATACTTAATTTGCACCATTACTATATAATCTTCATGATTATGGCAATAATACGAGTTGATACACAGTTTCATTGTTCATTGAAGCACAAAACAAATCTAATTGTGGCAGAAAGATTCTTCACGGGTTTGTTAACAATGCTCAATTTACATGGCTTCTGACAACTGGAACAGATAACCCAGAGCATTGTTCAACTCAGGATTGTACTTTTTGATGGGATTAAAAATTCTGTCTGGCACTTTTCGCTCAGCATTTCAGTCGCTCTGCTACTTGAAAAGAATTTAATGGATTTCACAAGTTTAATTCCTTGTCAAGGATGTTCTTCTTTCTTCTACGTTCAACAGAACAGCCCTGTTTCAAATTAGAAAGATTTACCTTACTTTTTGTTCTGCACGGATGCATTCCCCGTGATATTTTTCAATCAACTTGTTCAAATCTCGCCCATTCAAGTAGCTTGAAATCGTCCACTCCACCAGAATAATAATTAATGAATTCCAACTTTCTAGTGGAGGTCCATTCATTATTGCTGAGATCAATACAACGTAGACAATTAGGCTATTCTCTCTTCTCTATAAATGAATTGCTTTCCCTTTCTAATTCGATTCTTTACTTGGATCACTCTCAGTTTGTCCAAAGCAGATTGTTTCAATTCAATGTTTCCTTATCAGATAGGCCTAATTCTACAAGAAATAGGCCTAATTCAATGGATTGAAACATGAAAATGCTAACTTCGCTATTGAAGTGTAACCTGGCAACCTATTCTGTTGATATATCGATACAATGGAACACACTCCGTACTTAAGTTCTAGTCTTCTAATTTTAATAATCAAATTTGATTTTAAAGTCTCCATTAAAAAGCCTGCCTTCAATGATGACTACCTAAGTCAATCGAAAGTTCGGCGGAACAGATTCAGATTTAGATTCTTCCCAGCAAGCAAGAAAGGATAACTTTTATTATGAAATTGAGTTACTCAAATTCACACAATTTTAATAGATCTAGATGACTGTATGCTATGATACAACCATTTGGGTACCCAGTTGGAAGAGAAAAACGCTCAAAAACTTCACTGATATATTGAGAATGATTTTATCCACTGGCGGCTCGTACCCACGAAACAGGTGAAGTGCTGTACAGTAAAAGATACGGGAACTTCACCTGTTTTGTGGGCACTAGCCGCCAGTGGTTTCATCCCATCTAGAATTCTCATATGAATTATCAGAATGATCAAGGAGTGATCTATGTGAGAAATTCAATAATAGTTGAGAATTCATTTTCTTCAATAACTGGCTGTTGCAATAGTAGGGTATAGTATAGTCATACGTATATAATCTATTCAGTATTCATAGGTTATTGGGGAGTCCGATCCCACTAGACGTCAAAACTGCAATCATATGAAAGTAGGAACCAAGCAAAGAGCTCATGAAGAATGTGAGCTTGAAATTTCTCTTTTCTCATAATATTAATGGTTCGAATTCAACATTTAAATGAACCCTGTATTGGAGAACATCATCCCTTTTCAAACTACAATAATATTTCTCTTTATTTTCAGAGGGCTGACTTAGCTGTAGCCTCCATGACTATAAATTATGCGAGAGAGAGTGTAATAGACTTCACAAAGCCGTTCATGAATTTGGGCATCGGCATTTTATTCAAGGTGAGAGTTCAAAATATTAGTTGAGCATTCCAATTATTATTAAATTTCATAACATATTATAATTCATCATCTATGTTCAAAATTAATTCTATTGCTAATATGCGTACATCTAGGCCTATGTATCCTAAATTTTATCAACTCAATGTCTTTAAATGCTATTTTGCATGTTTGTGAAAAAATATTTTATTGTAAGTTACAACAAAAGGTATCTTATCTTCAAGTTGCATTGTTATAACTGCATGTTTATAAACTAATATATTTGGATGTGGGAAACAAAATCCATCGGTTTTCCGCTTTAAACATGATTACTCATCTTTTAGAATCTTCAATTGATTTTCCTTCGCAACTGAACAAAAATCGATTGTTATTATTGAAATTGATTGTTGATGATTTTGGTTCATTGGAGCATCACTAACCCATGATCACGATGTCAGCTATTGTAGTCTACGCCTTAAACTGAAACTGTCAACAGTCTATACTAGAAGAAATCACTAGAAGATTCAACTAATTCTCACATATTGAAACGATTGATCGCATGAATCAAAAATAATATGTGGAATAGCAGACAGCATGAAATGCCTTTATTGACTGAGTGAACAAGCTTGGTAACCGAACGGATGAGAGTCGAAATGATTCGATTTTGGCGCTTGAATAGATAGAGCTGAAGCCGGGAATCAAAAAGCAGGCTCCGCATATGAGAAGAAATTCATGAATAAATATGTGAACCGTCCGTTAAGGAATAATTGACTGTGAACGTTGGCATTGCCCCGGCCTGGAATATATTGAGTTAGGCTCCCAGAAGCATCAACCATATCGCCCCTTGACAATCAATGCTCAACTTCACCGTGAAATGAAGCGAGCCGCGTTTTGCTCAGTACCCTACAATCAATTCTCTCATTAACCCTTGTTCCCCATTGCGATACAGTGCTGCCGACCGATATTAATCAGTTGGTCCGCCATTTTGATTTTGACAACGCAAAAAATCATCATTTCACCGCACAAAATGTATACGGTAATTTTTCCTGCTCCGTCCACCTACAATCACAATTGCTTTCACCCCATTATTATGTATAACATTACAGTCTGAATTTTCAACGGATGAAGGATTTCATAAATAATTTATGTTCCGCTCGCTCGAGCTTTCCAAAAAAGCTTCCATAGGGGGGAATTAAGCCTTTTTACTGTCGATCTCTTTTTGCCCAATCGCTACCCAAGAACTTCTGCACCCCGAGAAACTTTCGCTGTCTGAATACTTTATTTCGAATTGTATTTTCAATCTCCACGTCCCTAAACTTCCTAAATCCAGGCTACTTCCACGATAAGTTGCCAGCTTTGTCGCTTTTTCACTTTCGGGATGTCCAATCTGGGAATTGGAATAACTCGGACGAATACGAATACGTTTCAAATATCCTGTTGAGCTACAGTCAAGCATTTTCTGAATTATCTTGAATTTTAATTAGGCTACAGAAACATAGATCTACTATTTTCCTTGTGGTAACCTAGCTGTCTACTATTTTGTTCATGAATCGGTTATTTTTCTTTCCAATGTGTTAACTTTTATAAATCATTTATTGACGTTTTGCAGCATTCAAATCAGTTTCCTACTTACATTTCATCATGAAAAAATTTACACCAAAAATATACATAGCTTACGAATCACTTTACAATCATCATTATATTTGGAACAAAATCATTTTACTCTATGCGAGCTAATTGTGTCATTTATAGAGACTATAATCAGATCTGATTATAAAGTCTCTATAGTGTCATCTAGCACTGTATATTTAGCAACACTAATAATGGAAGTTAAATCTCCGTTCATCAATATTGAGTTGTGAAAAAGCTTCGATCATGATAAGTATGATTACACAGTAGCCTACTGATGGGTTATTGATGAACTTTGAAAATAACAGAGCTTGAGAAGAGAGAGTTCTACTCTATACTATTTGTAATTACCAGAAAATTTTCATTAAATTATAATTGGAAGAGGATACAGTAGATTACTCCACTTTTCCACTTCTGACGTGAGCTACCAACTGATGAAGCTCCAATCACTTGTGAAATCAGAGATGAACTATCCTGTTTCACATGCTAGTTGATTAACACGAGGCGCAATCTTATCAAACACTCACACGAAGTTGTCTAGTTGTTATCGAATGTTGTTAACAGTGGTAGAATATTCAATGATACGTGTTGCAATCAATAGGAATTACATTCAATAGGAATCAATAGGAATTCCGCAATCCTGCATTACATGACATACCTGTTGTTCCTTTCTATGCCTCTAGTTCTCTAACTACTGTTTCGAAAGTCATTCAAGTTTTTATTAGTAATAATTAATATAAAAAGTAATATTATCAATTCATGCTTCGATTTATTTGCTTCGATAGTGAGAAATTCAGAACTTTATGAAACGAAGTATAATATTTCAACTTTGATACCATTGATAGAAATCACAACCTCTCAGTATTGTTGAATGTTCTTAGTTCAATTCCAAAAGATGATCACTATTTCATCTTTGTCACATACACGAACAACCATCCCCAATTCCCTATTAATAATAATGATATATAGATTATCCAGTAAACCCTTATGTAGACACAAGACAACTACTATCAACTTGGAATACATACAATAATCCAGTTGATAAATAAAAATTATTATAACAATAATGAATAGGCTAATAACAATGATCCAAAATTATCATTTAAATTGTAGCCACCACAGAAATAGAAGCGCATCCACGTTGATGTTTCTTCTCATTCTTGGGGAGTCCTCTGGAATTTATCAGTTTCTTATCGTGCTCATAACTGTTTTTACCTTCATGCAATCATTATTCCAAAACTTCACCACATAATTTTAATTGTTGAAAATAGTTTCACAATACTATTAAATAATAATCAACTCAAGAATGATAAAGATGAGAAGCATGTAATAATATCCTGGATTGGAGGAAAGAGTTGAGCAGTCAATCACTCAGATTACTCAAAGTGGCTGACGGCTTGAAATGAGTGCAAAGCGGGGTTGAGGTTGTGGTTTTGTTTCGTGTTCAACAGGTTACCAGGTCCTGGAAAGAGGCCGGTAAACGCTGTTCAAGCCGTAGTGAAACCGCAAGACTGGGACTTGCTAGTACCAATAAAACACATAAGTTGGCTTTCCTGTCTGAGTAGAAGAGGGGGAAGTTTCCAGCTGAGATGGACTAGCCTCATGTGGATTAAACCTTCTCTGACTCACACTCGCTTATTCTAACTGCTCACCTCTATCACATTCCTCTTCTCATTCGCTCGATATCTTCAAAAGTTGTATTTTCTTACATAATTTTCAAACTTTATTTCTCTGCTTCTCATAACTATAGCCAACAGATCAGTTTGACTCGAAGTATGAGATTTCTACGTTTCCAGCAATTCTACCAATCTATATCTATAAAAGCGAAATGGCACTGACTGACTGATCGACTGATTCATTCATTCATTCATTCACTAAAAATCCACTGAACCGAATGCGTTCAAATTTGGCAGGCATGTTCAGTTGGACGTTCAGACGGCGCTAAGAACGGATTTTGAAAACTTTTCAAGGATTCGCCAATTATTTTAGTTATTCTAGAGTATTTCGGCCATTTCCTCATTTTTTCGAGAACCAATCGGTAGAAAATGTTGATATTTGCTGGGCAGGTTCAGATAAGGTCTAGAAATGTTGTCTTAAAATATTTTGCAATCCGTTCAAGATTACGCCAGTAATCACGTTTTCAAAATTGTAGATGTGTTGCGGGTTGCATATCTTCCACCTTGATACGACCAATCCTTACTGTAAATTCAATGGTTCAGCGGGATTATAGATGAACTAATTTGGATAATATTGAATCAAGTTTCAAACTATGTCCGATATACTTCCCAAGGTTACGCTTAATATTAGCGTTTTACTATTTTTCAGATTTTCGGAGTTTTTCTTAGATTTTTCGAGAAGAAATTGGCAGAAAATGTTGAAATTATGTAAAGAGGTCCAGATTAGGTCTAGAAGTGCTGTGCTCAATGAATTTGGAATCCCTTCTGAACGGAGTTTGCAGGCGAGCGAAGCGAACCTGTTTGTCTTAGCTGAGAATGACAGAGGTTTTGTAGGCGAGCGAAGCGAGCCTGTTTGACTCACTTACACTGCCTATACTGTCGGGGGTCCAGTACTGTCTAGGCGGAGTAGGCGAGCGAAGCGAGCCTGCCGGCTAGTTTTAAATATTTTTCTAAATTTTCTACTAATAATTAAAAGAAGATTTGAATTCATGTAGATAGCTAAAGCTGAAACAAATCATAAAACTATGATCGAACTCGAGAGAAGTGGGAAGAATCGGTACAACGAACTCACTTTCAGGATCAAAATTATTTCTCTGATTTGCAATAATTTGTTTGTTATGAATGAACCTGATTACTGCCCTTGATAATATATTTTCGATTATGGATGATCAAAATAATGAGATAAAATAAGACAGTAAGGCAGTTGTTCAATTGAGGACAATATCTATTTTTACCTATCATTACCTATCGAAGAGATAATTATTTTTTGAAAAAACTATCGATGGATTACATTACTGAAGGAATCTTCAGATTTGAGTTTGAGCATTTTTATTTCGTAAAGAATACTTGTGGTTTCTGTAAGTATTTTGAATGTAATGAGACGAATTGCAATACTCATATTGAACAATAAAGTTTTGAAAATGGAGCATACTTGACAGAATTGAATGAGAAGTATTGAACTATTATGTAATGTTTTTCAATGAAGGAATAGATTCATTCAAGTCCTGTGAGGAAATTTTGTTGGCATCTTCAAATAAAACATCATCGAGTCACAGTTCAATAAAAGCAAAGAGGATTCTAGGTTTTTGGATAGTTCTATTATTTCATGATAAAAGCCTATCGTTTCTCCTCTAGCTTAACTATAAGAGAAAGTTCACCAACAGTAGCATCTGGATCTTGCAGTTGGTTTATTAAACCAATACGTGGAATCAGAATCACAGATAAATTATCAACTGAGATTAGTTAGGAGCTAGTTCATTGAGCTAATATTAAGTTTGTTCGTTCAAATTAAGAAGCAATTGAAGCAGCCCAATCAATATTGCCCTTGTCAAGTTGGAAGCCCAACGTGACTTTATTGGATAGACTACTTGGATTATTGTACTGAACAATAAAGTTATTGTTTTTCAAATAGTTTGATTTTTGAAAGGGAATCTTTGGTATGATTTTTTCATAATTATTGTGGATATTCTATGAGATTCATTTTTCCAATGTTTGATATTCGTGCACCTCTTCATTTCTAATAATAATTCCATTTATAATAATTATTTTGAGTGTTTTCATGGTCACCTGTTGATCAGGTTACATGAAATATTGAATCCGAATAATTGAATCTATTCCAATTGGATAAATTTTCAATCGATAAGTTAAGATCCTGATATGAACGGATCTTCACAAACTGACAGTTCTATTCACATCTATTCTAACCTGAATGTCTAGGATGAATGAAAATTCTAATAAAATTTAATAATTTCAAATTTGCTATGTTATGAAATGGAAATTTGAATATAATTGAATATGTTCAGTTGAGAATCAGACAATGATACCTCAGATCTCTTGAGGTGTTCATTTAATTCAAGCTACTATTATCCTTTCTAAAATCAGTAGTTCTAAATATCTATTGAGTCAAGTGTTGTAATGGCTTATGATTAGAATCGCTATCAATTCACACATGATTTAAAGCACTTACATCTGAAAAAAATCGAATTATCTTCACATTTGAATTAAAGTCATATGTTTGCAGCATTCATCTAATGATTGGTTTTGCTATCATATTAGTTCGATAAATACGTGCTAAACTCTGAATACTATAACAATAATCGGCCTACAGCTTAAACCAACATTATTGATAGCAATGGAGTCGAACAGAACTTTATTTGAGACTCGTGTAATCCAGCCACTACCCCAACTTAGAAATGGGCCATTTAACTTGGACCCATTAAGGATACCTTCAGTTGCACTATCTGGAATCGATACATAGACTGATGAGGAATATGAGCTTGTAGAGTGTAATAGTGCTGAAGTAATATTTAGCCAGCCATATTTTCGGGTTCGCTTATTCTGTAATAATATTTTGTTCCTCCAATATAACGTGACTGAATATTCTTGGAACAAACCTGAATGCCTGAAATTCTTGATTATTGCAAAGACTCACCTTCCTATACTTTATAATACTAATATACTGATAATACTTTTGGTAATACATAATCAAACTTTCATGAGACATATTTCAGTGGAATGGAACATGCAATCTTATTTAATTTTTGGCACCTCACACTTCCTAAGGAGAGGACTCTATTACATTGTTCGAAACAAGTGATATGAATCCCTCAATCAGTAATAGAATATAAATATTTGAATAATCCATCAACATTTGAACGAAAAAAAATTGGAAGTTCGTATTTATATGAATCATTGCCGAATTATTTCAACATAAAGGCGAACAATCATTTTGTTGCGATTATTTTTTGCGCCTTATCTCTATCCAATCAATCACTTTTCTACTTTTTTCAACTCTCCTCCTTCTTAAGTGTATTTTCGACGTTTTTCAAGAATAATCGTCCTATGAATAAGAAATAACACGGATTTCTGACGTGCATACCATGTAGAAAAGGGGAATACTTGAGAGGAAGTGAAAATCTGGTTTGTGCATGTTTACTGTTACTCGACACTTGGAGATCGTCTTGATGCAAGTGTCTTATAGGTCACATGCTAACATCCAATACAACAACAACAACTTGAGCAGAATTCACAGCAGCTCTCAAGTGTTTGTATCAGCTCCAGCAAATGGAATGGGAATTGAACAAACACAAATGTATACAAGGAACTGGGAGACTACAACACGTTTCAGGCAAGATGATTCGGAAATCCATATATGAGAATCTTTTTTCAGTGGAACGCAATATTCAGTCAAAAAATTGGAGTTATGTCGCCTTCTATATTGAATTGCTTTCAGAAATAGAAGCCAGGAAGGTTGCCTCCAGAGACTTACTGGGAAATGCTAGCTGTACACACAAACGGAAAAGTCAAAGTATTTTGCAACCAGAATAGAAATAAGATGGAACAGGAATGAACAATATCAGTTGGTATCATTTTTTCATTGTTTTTATAGCACTCATAGAAATTCGACCCTATTCGTGTTTTTTGAAACGATTTGATAGCTGATGACATATGATAGAAACTTTTTTCAACTCAGAAAGAGTTTTAGTTAAAACCCTGTCACCCAGGAGTTGCAGTTTTCCATCACAAGTCATACTGATGAAATGGACAGCTTCCTATACTTTTGTAGAAATTTCGAAATTTTATGATGGCAATTTCGCCAGTATCGAATTATAGTCCGCTTAATTTTTGTATCAGCCTATCTATCAGGATCGGAAGAACTGTCACCATTAGAAACCCATTAGAAAAATATTCTCACCCATGAAACATTCAGATTGTTTCTGAAGCTATCTTCTTCGTTTCCTTCAGAAAATGTCATATAGATGCTAATATAGAAAGAATCGTTATTCCAATACAGTACTATATAATTATTATATATTTTGGAATTCTTCTGAACTTCTTGGAAAAAGGTGAAAACTACTTCTATACTTCCAAAGTCTGAATTTCGAGGTCTAATGAATTCTCTCTCAATCATTTGGTTCATACGCTATCCAGGACTTATAGCGTCTGGATAGAAAATAGTAATACAAATCAGAAACAGAATAATTTTATTTTTTTGATCTCATGCTAACGTCATAGATGGAGTTATAGATTATAGGTATTCCAGCCAGTTCTACTATCATGTTTTACATGCAAGAGCATCATTCTCGAACCGCAAATCATAGATTATCAGGTCATATACAATCAATGAAACATCCTGAAAGACCCGTAGGCAATCTATGTAATCAATTTCATTCTGATATAATCACGTACCGTAGTTATCGAATCGTTCATTATTTTCAGGTGGTGATTAGCGAGCATATAGTAATGTAAATCCAATATTGATAGTGGAACAGGAAATTATGAGAGAATTAATCATAACTCTGTCGTCAGTAAAAGGTTGATATGGGAATAAAGTTTCAAGAGAGAAAGAGGAATATGGAGTGAGCGGAAAGAGGGGATTCGATACAGAGTGAGAGAAAATGGGATGTAGACAGATAGAGGAGGAGAGAGTGTTTAATGTAGACAAAAAGAGAAGAGGAACGATCAATATATTCTGTTGAACAATGAATTATCAACTCCATTCATTCGAACATTAATAGTTTTGAAGAAAGGAAGAGAAATTTTATTGGCATTCATAACAAGTTTCAGTAAAAATTCAAAATTTTCAATGAAATTCTATTTAATACTGAATATGAATCTCATAAACCTCTGCAAACTTCCATAAACCTTCTCAAGACAACGACACTTTTTAAAACTTGATTTCACCTCTATCTGAGTTTATTAATAGATGGTTTTTTATGGCTGAGAAGCGAGGAAAACAGTAAAAAGATCACAGGATATCATGAACTTCTTATAAAATTTACCCTGTGCACAGCTTGCGAAACATGATCAGGAATAGAAGTTGAATATTATCCTGGTTCCCGGACTTGAGAAATATTGATTCAGTGTGTTTCCAATCTATAAAATTAAAATATATTATATTGTGAAGAGCAGAATTGGTATTCTTCATTAAATAACACATTATTTTTAATTGTGAAAATATAAAATCACCGTAGTTTGTCTACGATACTCAAGTATCAGGCTGGATGTTCTAAAACACTTCCCTGTGAACAATTTATCCGTTCTTATGAGGAATAGCATCATGAAAATTAAAATCAGGATTTTCCTTCGAATTGAAATTGTTGTGGTAGTCATAAGAGTATTTCCCACGTCACTTTAAACTCGAATATGGGTTGGAGTGTTTATTTCGCTTTACTGTTTATTCTCAAGTGTATGCATGATATGAGTCTAATCGTGGAAATATATATTTTTGAAACTCTACTAATTTAAATTTGTAACTCTGTTCTGGAACTCTGCTTCTTGAGTGAGTTGAGTGGAGATGAAGCTACCGTGTTTCAACATAGCTCACCACACTTCTTTTAACGTACTTGTTAAAAAATAAAGACAATATGCAATATTTTAATGAAATCTTTTCAAGTATATTGTAGATAGTGTATTAAATGTCAACAGCTTCGTTACAGGTTCCTACATCGCAGCCTACAAGACTGTTCTCGTTTATGAATCCTTTAGCAGTAGAAATCTGGTTATACGTTTTAGCAGCCTACCTCCTGGTAAGCTTCACCTTGTTCGTGATGGCAAGGTTCTCGCCTTATGAGTGGAACAACCCTCATCCCTGCCTCGCCGAATCCGACGTTGTAGAGAACCAGTTCTCTGTCTCCAACAGTTTCTGGTTCATCACTGGAACCTTTCTGAGACAAGGCTCTGGATTGAACCCAAAGGTACAACACATCGATAAAATGTGCTTGAACCGCTTGAAAGTATATACTTGAAGTTGTGCAAGAATGGTCATCTAGAAGCTATACCTTGTAGATTTGTAGTTCGTCTGATAAAATTTCGCATGTTAATATAATTGTGCTTGAACTTCTACAACTTTTTCTCTGTGCTTGAATCATCTACAAAAACATTTTTAAATCAGTCAAATCTTATTTTACAAATATGATAAAGCTTTCTAAAGGAACAATATCCCAATGATAGCTTGACTGTAAGCCTATTGTTTATAACATTTTAACATTTTTCATTTCTGATTGAGAAAAATGCGAGCAGAGAAGGAACAGACTCAGCTGAAGGTAATAACAGGTTAGGGGAACAGATCCGGAAACATTGAAACATCAGTAACTGCTGACAGAACAAGTCGAGACATAGCCTACTTTGAGCATTTATTATTAATATTATTATGAAATTTATCGGAAATTGCACAAGATGAACAAGATAGAAATTTGTCACAGTTTATCAATTCCTTATAAAAATAACTAGTACTTGAGATGTAGGATAAGCTATTGTAAAAGCAATATGAATAAATATCATTCCAAAATCCAATAAATATTTCAAGAAGGATATGAAAAATAATATCTAAGCTGCGGGACACCAATTATTTTTATACAGCCTTTCACGTGTAATGGTGAATAGATTCAGACTGAGCTTAAGGAAATTACAATAATTTTACTTTTTGCAATATCTGTTTTCTTCAAAACATTGGTTCAATGACACTCAATAAAGCTCCAACGATTTTGATTTATTCGAAAATTCCATTTTGATGACAAAGAACTCGAGTATAGTCGATTACGCGCCTACAGGGTATGGTCATACACATGGATACACAAAAAATTCATAGAGCGATAAAAGCTGATACTTTTTAACTGCAGGAAAAAATTTACGTCGATTATTGAGAGAATGCCGAGATAACAGCATCGACTGCTGTAGGCTACTAAAAGCTTTTAGTAGCTTTTTGACTAGCACTAATTCGTTGGCAGCGGGTCTCCAGGCACCATGAACGATAGACGAACAAGCACTTTTGGCATGAACACTATCACTGACTAGTAATTAACAACTGGGTCAGCTCGCGACACGTACATTGCCGTTTCCTGTTATCTTTTGTTATTAGTTAGTGTTTACTGCTATCACGAACCAGGAGCCAGGTTTCAGATAAATAGAATCGTCATTCGCTCTTAAACTCATCAATCTGAGCAGTCAACCAACGATTAATCTGAATTGATTTATGTAGGGATTCACTTTTTCTTATAGTTCCATCCTGGTCCCAACTTGATAAGAAGAGACAATCCATCATGATTTCATTACTTTTCCTATTCTACCTATCGCTGACCAATGATTTCCTATTGACATCATAATTATTTGAAAATACTGAAATGTGTATAAAAGAAAATAATGAGGAATCCAATAAACATATTGTGAATTGAACACTGTAAATTGGATCAATTGATCACGATCATTTTTCCAGGGTTCAACCTTTCAACATTCCTAACTCACCCACTTATGATCATATCCTATTTTTTAAATCTTAATTTCTCTCACTTTTCAATAAATCCAGAAAGCAATCGTTCTTTCTTCTTGTATAAATACTGTACTGTTATTTCTATTCTCATCATGGTTATGAATAAAAGTTTATCCCTTCTATGAACAGCGTATCCAAATTGAGCCAGGGTTGACTTCTGAATGTGGCTTCTCACTATTATAACATCTAGCATTGAACGTGAATGATTATTCCATCACTTTTCTCCACGAGAGTTACTTGAAGCCGCTTTAAGCACATGAAAAAAGACTGATAATGTGATGGCTGGGGAGTGAAAAGACAGAGACTGAAAGCAGGTTGGAGAGATACTGGTGATTGAGGAAGCTGGCAGGAGGAGTGTGACGGGACGGTCCTCTGTTCGGAATTATGGAAATGTCTGAGATAATGTCGGCATTCTGCAAACCGGAAGGGGAGCGACGTAGAGAAAGTGGGCTGCTGGGATGAGAAACTGTCAGAGGGTGCTCAATATCTTCGCATTCACAGTTAAGCCGCAATTTCCTGCCATTCTCATGGCTACTTTTCCATTAAATATAGAGCTACAGCCCTACTTAATACGTTCTTCGCGACAAGATTACATCTGGAAGAGTAGCTACCTACTACCACCGACATGCTGCTATGAAAAGCTTCAACGCAATTCAACTCACGATGAACACGATGCAAGATGAAGTACCTACAAGTATGGGAGTTCAGAATATTTTTCCAATCATTGTTGATGAATACTACATGATACATGAAGAAGTAGCCTACTGAGGAATGGAGGACCGAATGTGGAATACTATATTGTGAGATAGTGTCGAATCACAATCAGCGGTTTGCCAACTATATTAAGAAATTTTATGTTAGTGTCATTTTATGAGAAATACCACAATTCTAGTCATAAATTCTCCAATTATTTTCAAATAATATAATTCTCCTATCCTGAAGTTTAGTGTTACAGCTATACCACACTTAAACTATAATATTAAGGCTCTAAAATACAGGCAGCCTCATCAAATTTCTGGAATATAGAAGGCTTATCACAGGCAAATCTGGAGTAATACAGATCTGTATTATTACAATACAATATATCAATACACGTCAATAACAAAACTTCATCTGCATTATTATCCAATAACATATTCCTCTATTTGTGCTAACACTAACAATGTTTGCAGCAACTCCACACAAATCGAGCAGAACACTACCCTATCGAATTCCCCAGTGAGCTGAACCAGTAAGTAATAACTTCACGCTCGCTAACTATTATGGATTGTTGGTTGAAGAGCTTATTGGCAAGTTTCCAAGAAACTCAACTATTCAGTAGCTCCACCTCCAATACAGTCACGACAATAGCAACGTTACAAATGCGTTTGATTGTTTAGAGCTATTGGATCGGCTCAATATCAGGGATGACCTGCACTTTGCTCTCAATCTCAATCATGTTGAAATCAATTACAGTAACCAACTCGAAGTACGAAGCGTTGACCTGAGAATTGAACTGAACTAAAATTCATTTTGGGTATGATAAATCATATTCGTAAAGTCTGGTGTCATATCTATAACCCTTTTGAACAATTTTTGACCACAGCACAATCACATAAATACGGCCACCCCGTTTTTCTGAGGAGACGATAAGCCGTCGGTCCCGTCTACCTCAAAGTAGTTGTCATCTATCATCCATATCATTACGCACGCACAAACCTATGAGCTCATGTGGGCTTCACCCTCATAACAAACGAACAAACAAATGCGAAAGTGACTTTAGAGCAATAATCAGCTTCAAAACTTCACGAATGAATAAGAAGTAACAATTTGAGAAAAATACGGGAAGAATCTTCGAGGTAGGTTCAAGTTTACTCGGAACTGTAGGGTGACGTAAGGATAACTTTTCCTACTTGAAATACAATAAATCATCATGAATGACGGTGATCGACAATAAATTCTAATCCAAATAAATACATATAAGTGAACAATATAAGAGAAAAAGTACAGAATCACTTGTATATTAGTCAGATCAAATCAGAGCAAATATCATGTTTCAGGTGATGCAATAACTATAGGCGTACAGTACAGTTTACTGAGTATTTGGAGTAATTTTTTATTTTATTTTAGTGTTTTAGGTCTCCGATCACATAGATTTTGAAAATCGTCTCTTCCAAGACCTCAAATTCCGAAATATTAGGCTATATCGTCCAGTGAAATTGACAATTTAATCAGTTTCATTATGTTTTATAGAAGCAGGAATTTATACAGAAATTCTACAAGTTAAATTACAATTCGTTGTGTTGTACTTGAATAGTGTTTATCAACATTCTCTAGGAAAAAGTGTGATTCAGGCCTTCCTTTGAAAAAAATTCCAATCTAATCACGGTTAGAATAATTATAATCACTAAAATATTGATTCCACTCGTTCATTCGGTGAAGAAGATTCAATTCCGAATAACATTTCATTGCTTCTCCAAATTGATCGAAGGAATTATCTTCCTCTGTCAAGCTCTCAGATTCTTTACAGAGTTCTCCAACGAATTTGGTTGGAGTCACAAATCATAAATATTGTGACTAAATTCAGATTAGTTTTCGTTAAGAATGGACGAGCAGCAGCAAAGCCAACTACTGATTGAGATTCGAATTCCAATCCTATATTACAAATACCATAAACTTCTTGATTTGTTAAATCGAAAATATCTCAAACTGAATACAAAGAGAATTCCCAAAATACACTCGGTCCCACAGATTCATCATATCACCCGAGAACCGCCAGTGGAGGCGATTTTTCAATCAACTCTTTGTTTTGGGAATTGCAGTGTGTATTGATGAAATATTTTGAATTTCCCAATGGCACAAAGGTGTGTAATTTGAGATATGCTATCGAGTTATATCCAGCTCCTGTACTTCATACACTGCTTTTCAAAGATCAATTATTCAATTGAGTTCCATTGAGAACTACAAATCACAGACAGAGCACATTCAATCATATTCAAACCCGATTCTATTCAACACAAACCGATTCAAATTTATTGATCAGGAATTTTGTGGGAGAATTAATTATGGAGTAAAGTTTCCACTCTTTTTCAAATTTTATTTGAAATAACAGGAACGGTGTAGTTTTGAAAGTGAATCATACAGTAATAATTGATATCATCCATTGAATAGTATCCAATGTATATTATCTATTAGATAATACAGTAGCTTTGTGCAGCGTTACATACTGAATTCTCATGCCATACCGTATAAGGTTACTGGTATAATATTAAAACAGATAAAACTGGTTCTTTGTAAGAGAAATAATAATAATAGTTATTATTTTTTATTATTATCATTATTATTATTATTATTATTATGTTTTTCTTTGTTTTTCATCTCACACTATAAAAGTGGTTCATATTCTTACATCGGCATAATTTTGCAAGATGTAGAACATTTAGGTTAATCAGACTCTAACAAGACTACAATGGAGGAAGATTTAAAAATTCTCTAACTATTGTTGTTGTGTTCAGGATAACAGACTTTTGAAGCTGGATGTAGGTTTCAGGTGGCAGCTTCAATAGGGCTAAGCTGCGATGCAATCGATGTGGGATTAGCCCTGTGCTTGAGATAACAAGCGGGACAATGTGTACCTCTTTCTGCTTCCACACCCGTTTGATGTCTTCAGCCAGTGGCTGGTACTTATTACACTTCTCAATCCAAGTTGCCTCCAAATTATGTGAATTGGGAATTGCAACATCAATCAGATATGTCTTTTCAGCAACTTTGTCAGTGAGTGTAATGTCTGGTCGATTACTTGGAACCGTTTTGTCTGTTAAAATAGTCCGGTTCCAATAGAGCTTGTGACCACTTGACTCAAGGACATTCTCAGGTGTGTAGTTATAGTATGGGCTAGCATCCTCCGAGAGCTCAAGCAGCCTAGCTAACTTCTGATGGATGATAGCTGCCACCTGATCATGCCGGTGAAGGTATCTAGTGGGTGCTAGTGGACTGCACCCTGCAGTGATATGTTGAATTGTTTCACTAGCTTGAAGACACCTCCTACATTTGTCATTTACTATCCCATCTTTAAGAATGTATTTTCTGTAGTTCTTTGTTGCTACAACCTGATCTTGAATGGCCAACATGAATCCCTCAGTCTCCAAGAATATGTCTGCTTTTATCAACCATTTATTTGATGCCTCCTGGTCAACAAAGCCTTGACCAAGCTCATTAGGGTGGCGGCCATGCAGTGCTTTGCCCAACCATACACCAAGTTTCCGTTTCTGATGCTCCACATCAGTCAGGTTATTAACTGTCTCTGCTTGTGCAAGATTCAGTGGGGTGTACGCTCTGTCTGCCAGCGTTACAGCTCTATGCAAAGATGATTGCTTACTCCTAAAATATGATTTGAGCTTCACTATTTGTTTTTCATGGAGTCTGATTACATCAATCAGTCCCCTGCCACCCTTTACACGAGGAAGGGTCAATCTTTCTACAGCAGACTTTGGATGATGGCCACGAAATTTTGTTAAGGTTGTCCTTGTCTTCCTCAGAATATTCTCAAGGTCAGTTGCTGTCCACTTTATTAAACCAAACGTGTATGTCAGCACAGGTATAGCATAGGTGTTCAATGCTTTGAAAGTATTCTTACCATTCAACTTTGACCTTAGAATACTATTTGTTCTTTTAACATACTCAATCATGGCCATATCTTTTATCTTGCTGTGCTGCAATCTGTGGGACTGTATCATTCCTAGATACCATTGCCTCAACAAAGCCTCCATCCTGCATCTCAAAACCTTGGGTTATGACATTTCCTCTATCCACAGTTAGCGTTCTGCATTTATCGAGGCCAAATGTCATTTTTATGTCCCTTGAGAAGTTTTCAACAAGGTGTAAAAGTTGTGACAGCTGGGTTCTATTGGAAGAATACATTTTAATATCATCCATGAACATCAGATGACTTACCATGTGTCTGTCTTCTCCACCATGCCTGATCTTGAATCCATATGCAGTATTGTTCAGGATTGCTGAGAGAGGGTTCAAAGCCATACAAAACCATAAGGGACTTAGGCTATCACCTTGGCTTATTATTATTATTATTATTATTATTATTATTATTATTATTATTATTATTATTATTATTATTATTATTATTATTATTATTATTATTATTATTATTATTATCATATCAATCCAGAACTATCACAAAATGAAAAAAAAAATACTATATAACTATTATCATGACTATTATTATATGCCATGATTATCAAGATGGGATGGAATCGAATAAATCGGGATCAAACCATGTAATGATAGCGCAGTGAAATTTATCTTTGAATTTTTTTCTAGAACTTTTAGATCTTTCCTTATATTAATACAAGGTTCATCGCTCATTTTATCAAAATAATGCTGACTGTGAAGGGTGCATCCCTACTAGATGCTAATAATGAAGGGTTCACTATAATCTATTCATTGAAAGTTTACGATTTATAGGCTTCGGAAAGCATGCCAAACCGTCTGTTCTCATTCATGAATCCTCTGGCCGTTGAGATATGGTTCTATATGGCCGGAGCCTACGTGGTCGTGTCTCTAACCATATGGTTTGTGGCGAGATTCTCACCATATGAATGGTGTGATCCGACAACTGGCTATGGCTGCATGTGCGATCATTGCCAACAACTACAGTACCAACTTCAGCATGATCATGATCACGATCACCATCACGATCATGATCACCATCACGAACATCTCCATGAATCTGATGATGAAGACGACTTCTATCAGCAAGCACTATCCACCCTGATGGTTTCAGAAAATGATTTCACACTGAGCAACAGTTTCTGGTTCACCATTGGCACTCTAATGCAGCAGGGATCAGATCTCAATCCAAAGGTACACATACTGAAATAAAGAAGAAATAGTTGGAGTGAGTAGCTTGTACCACATCCAGTAGAGTCCCATCACATCTTGGATGACAAAGTAAAGCTTTGTAGAATTGAAAACAGTTTGTACGGTAGATGGCGTAGAGAAGTGTGACGGTGTGGTAGAAGCGTAGAAATTGCAGATTTGTTTGATAGAAGATGATTGTAATGAGAAGGTCCTTGGAGTGAATACATGAGTATTAAAATAAGAAGAGGAGAAAACGTTTGAACTATTGATATGATCATTAAGTAAATCGGCTGTACATGACTAAAATTCTGAGTCAGAATATGTTTCACAGGTGACGTGAATGAACAGATAATGATGATTCATTCTTGAATGACATAACAGTTTGATCAATCGACGGTAATAATAAAGAGAAACTCAACAGCGAACAAAAGATTCACAGATTGTACGACTAAACACCTTAAAAGATTATGATACCTCAAAATCAACATCACAGTCAATCAAGAATATGTCAGTTCATCAGAATCACGGTGATTAATCTATCAAGCTTTCTGGTTAAAAAATCAAAACAGTCAAACACTCACCAGTCCCCTCCAAGTGATGAAAATACCGTAATCTCATCTCAACTTCCTAGATATGATGAAGTATTCAAATAATTCATAATTTTATAAGCTATATAATCTTTATTTCGGCCCAGTATTCGACACTTGTAATATCCAGAATGCCTCAGTGAAGCTGAGTTTGGATCTTTTCACTTGAATTCTTTCAATTGAAAACCCTGGCTCCACCTGAGGTTCTCAAACTCGTTATTTTTCTACTTTTGATACTTTCAATAACTAACTCTCCGTTCACTATTCCTTTACTGTTTTCACATTTTCACTGAATTATATGCAAGAATTTTTGTAGAAGAGATGACAAACAATCTCTTCATACTTCAGTATCCGAAATGATCACTTCTCTCTTATTGAATATATAATATCCACTCACTTCTATGAACTGAGAATTCTATCCTGCTTCCTATTCTTGACTCCTTTCAGATTTAAATTGAGGATACCAATTACAGTAGTTGTAGCCGGGGAATCATTTATCAGTCATTATAAAAACTTATTGATAGCTCGTTAAAAAGCTTCAAGGATGATTTCAGACTGTGAATTCATTCCTCTCCGCATCCATCTCACACTTCATTGTTTCCTTCATCCTCTTCATTCACAAGCTCTTTTCACCCACGTGCGAAGCAGCATCGAGGTCATGCCATCTAATAAGTGGAAGTCAATTCCTTTTCATAGTTCTAAGGCAAGAATGTTTTTATAGCTTTGAGATCGTTCGGCTCCATTCTTTCAGCTCTCCTGCCAATTGAGATCCAGAAAACTCTGTGCGGAAATATTCCACTATGAATGGGGAGGAATTTTAGGTGGGCTCACTTCGTTGAAGAGAACATCTGGCTTCCACACATGAACTCGTAGCCTATATCAGGAGAGCACTCATTGAATATTGGAACTGTTACAGACTGCTAGGCAATTCAAGAAAGAAGGTCTTATTCAATCGAAACGGGTAAATAAGGCTCAGCCCATTTTACTGGGTCGTCTCGCAGCTTATCAGATACTGTCCACAGTTAACTACTTATATTATACTTATTGGATTGCAAGAGCAGAGAGAATCTGAAAAGAAAAGATTTAATTCTATTATTGTATCACAATATGTCTTTTTACTTTTGGAAGATAGAGTAACTCTGCGCGTTAAATTAAAGAGAGATTAAAAAAGTATTCATACGTACAACCTACGGCAGTATTATTATTAATTGTTTTTGTAATTACTGTAATATGTAAAATTATTCATATCATCCCATTTTTTCAATTATAATTGAAAGTACAGACATTCAGATTCAGATTGTAACTTTTTAACTGGCTATTTTGGACAATTAGCATTATGCGTTAATATCAACCTGGTTGAGTACTTTTTCATCTTTTCTAGACATAAATGCAGTACAGTAGTTTTCATGGTTTAATAGCCTGATGTTTGTACTCTGAACTTAATCACCTTGTCATCATCCTCTTCATAATTTACTCCACCTTTCTTAGCTGAAAACATCTAGATCCAATAATTGAAATTCATTGGATTTGATGCCTTCTTTTGGTTGCCATGGCTGAATTTTGATGTGAAAATTTTGTGCTCTAAATTCTTTCAAAATTCAATAATTTCCGATCGTGGATTGGTGCTTCGAGTGTTATTTTTGTGTTTGGATTTGAAGAAATTCACCAAAATTCCAATAACTTTGTTCAATATTAACTGCCACAATAATTTTCCAACATGGGAAATTGTGGTTATGTCGGTTGTGGAACTTCTTCCGAACTCCCCACAAAATGAGCCATACGAAATAATAATAATAGTTGGACAATGTATGAGAATAGTAATTGTAAACTATAGACATTGGAGAGAATGCAATTTTATTGGATATTTTCATATCATTTTATCTGCTGCTCGTCCAGTTCTCCATATTGATTCTGTATTGTTGCATGGAACAATTTCCTAATTTTCCTTATTTTTTGTAGCTTTTTGCTCAATATATTTCAATACTTATCACTTTTTAAGCTTTTATATGCTCCCGCATCCCGTTTGTGATGATGATTCCCTGTTGATTATAGTGATGGAATTGGTTGTAGACTTTCACTAATAGATTTAAATTTTCTCATTATTGATAAACAGTTTGTCATATATTGTTAAACAGCATATCATATTTGTGTTGTAGGTAATTATTGATGATAGGAACTGAATATCAGGTAAAATGTAGGCCTACATGTTTTGTTCTAGAACTTCTTTTTTTTATTGTTATAAGTATGATTGTATGATTTTTTCCTTGTTATTTTTTTGAATAATTGTTTTGAGTATGTTATCCTTTGTTACTATTGTAATATTTCTTATAAGATTGTACATGGATGTTTTGGAAAATAATAGCTTTTGTGTTGGGATTGATTGGAATAAGAAATAAGTTTGGAATAAGAAATGAATCCATTCATCTACCACAATATTTCAATTTTGTTCAAAATATTTCTCTTCATACCAAGTGGGCATAGCAATCGTTAGTCTCTATTTCATTGTTCTTCTGTGAACATTCAATGTTCATAACTTTCAATTGAACATTCATCTCACGCAAACTTATTTTTTGTTAATTATTAAAAATGATTCAATTAGGCTGACAATGTTCAAATTTTCCAAAGACGTACAGAACTCAACTGGAGTAATACTTCTCTTTATTATGTTCAGTTACAGTATCATGATTTATTGTGATCGCAGCAATCCAGTGTATTGAGTATTTAGTGTATCTAGTATTCACAGTATCTACTATACAATCCAATGTATTAGTGTATTTGGAGTAGGCTATTCAATAGACTATCTATTATTCAATGAAAAATACTCATACTAATGGCATTATCGATAAAATAGTCCCATTGATTTGGACTATACTATACTAAACTAGACTGTACTAGACTATACTAAATTCTAGATTTTCTCATCTTAAAATACGTAGATACTTTCTCATTTTTCATTTCTTTTTTTCCGCAAGGCAACCTCAACAAGGATAGTTGGAGGAATATGGTGGTTTTTCACTCTTATAATAATATCGTCGTACACTGCTAATCTCGCGGCTTTTCTCACGGTTGAAAGAATGATAACGCCGATAGAAAACGCTGCCGATCTTTCTGAGCAAACCGAAATCGCGTACGGTACTCTAGCAGGAGGATCAACCATGACATTTTTCAGGGTGAGTAAATCTTATCAATTTTTTCTTGCAGGTTTCATTCTTCGGTTCTAAATAATTAATAACAACTTTTTTTATCCATTCTCCATACAATTACACTGTGATTAAATATATACTGCAATATTGTTCATTTATTTACGAGATTAATACAATAAGATTAAAACATACAGAGTCCAAAACGTCTCTTGTTCTCAATTTTGATCATCCAATATTAAAAATTAAGGTCATGCTGACACTTGAAACTCAAATTATATTCAAATTTTGACTTCTAAATGTGAAAATCTAGGAAAAATCAATATGGAAGGTTGTTATAAAAGTGAGAATAGAACAAGAATACGAGTAGGCCTAATATTATTAACAATATTGAATTATCAATAAATTATTCTGAATTTCTCCTACCTATCTATATTCTGTGTAAAAGATGAACTATTTAGATGACCTATTTCTAATTTATTTTCATTATAATAGTGTCTACTCAGTAAGATTAGTAATTTAGTAGATTAGTACAATAAGTGATTGTTAGATAGCACTCTTCAAGTTTTGATAGTCTCGACAAAGACATATTATTAGTTACTAACATAAAGTTAGTTTACTAACTTGGAAAAAAACGACGAGGCTAGTGGGAACGTCGCTGTTTAAGAGCAGAATTTGCATAGAGTTGTAAATGTTTTTCTCCTGAATCTTAAAGGAAAGCAATTGTTCATATTATTGCTTCTCGTCAGTCCAAACAGTTCTCGTCAAGTCGGAAGGCCGGGAAGAGAGTTGTGGCTCACTACTATTAAAAACTTATTTTATGGCTTCGAAGATAGAATCTAAGGCAGGCTCGTACGCTCATCAGAGCGTAAACTCTTCGAGATAAACTTTTCTGGGGCTGAGGCATTTATTGCTCCGGTCAATTTCCTCACCACATTTCGTACCAAGATCCAGCTGGCTGGACGGGGCAACCGCTTGATAAGCCATTTCACCATTTTGACACCCCTTTCACGTATTCAGCGCGCCTATTTCTGATCGGCCATCCTCTGAACCATAATCCGCGATTCCAAGCCTGGTATGAGTGTAAATAGTTTTCTTTGACCGATTCTTGAACCTTTACTGATATAAGATTGAATTGCAGTATAGTATTCTTACAGGATCATATTCCGAAATCATATTTATCAAATCCTTCACTCATTGAGTAGCTATGAGGGTGATATTCTTTAAGATGTGATAGTCTTCACATGCAATACTGAATCGCCCCTTGTAGAGTAACAATAATTTCTTACCATTTCCAAAATGTGTTTTTTCAACAAGTAGCAGTTACGTTCAAATATTGTGAATTGTAATGCACATTCAATTGATCAATTCCATTCATAGAATAACACAAACAATAAATTATTGGATTTCAACTAAGAGATTTTTCAATTTTAGTTATATAATTGAATTGAATTAGTATATCAATGAATATAATATTGAATATAATTAGTATCTTTGAAAATATTTCAATATTATCTGAACCATTTAACTTCACATAACATATCCAAAATCTGTTTTGAGGTTTCGATTCCGAAATTCAAATAAAAGGCATTCTTAGTATATAAGTAAAACCTCAAGCTGTTGGTTTTCCAAGTCCATTCATCTCTCACCATCATTTTCTTTTCCGTTCAAGTTTATAGGCTAATGAGAATCACCACCAAAAAACTACACTTTATTGTTCTACCTTCTTTCAAAAGACTCATGAATAATAATAGATGACGTGATCATAAAGAAAGACATGATCAATTACGAATCCATCTCATTCATGAATAAATCGATAACACGTCAAAATACCTTAAAAACATTAATATAATTGGTCTATCTTTCTCCTGAATTATAAGACTTATAATTCTAATGGAACAAGGCCCGATAGAAAAACTGGTTATACTTGACATTTTTCCGCTTAGTAAACTGTGAAGTTGTCTAGCTCATTTTCTTCCAATACAGGACTCTAAAATCGGCATCTATCAGAAAATGTGGAGGTACATGGAGAGCAAGCGACCATCGGTGTTCGTTCCATCGTACGAAGACGGAGTGAAAAGAGTGCTGGAAGGCAATTACGCGTTTCTGATGGAGTCAACGATGCTGGACTATGCCGTGCAACGCGATTGCAACTTGACCCAGATCGGCGGTCTGCTAGACTCCAAGGGATACGGCATCGCCACCCCCAAAGGTAATCATAACACTCACACACCCACACCAACATAAATATAACACTTATAATCGACAACTAGTCACTCACACACTAACCTTAATACACCACTTTCAAATGACATCTCTCACACACAACTCTGGTCAAGAAATTGAACTGAACTTTCGACCTTATTGAATTACAACTGCACGATACCGATCAAGATACTTCAAGAGACAAAGTTTGTAACAGACTCCCATTCTGATAACTGAAATCTCTTATTCACTTTTACTTTAACTTTTAACGTCTAATTTACTTATCAGTCATATCTATTATGAAAAAATCAATTAACTAATAATCAAATTTAAAATTAACATTGTCTGAATAATCTATACCTTTTTCAATAATAAATTATTATGTTTTTCCCGATCTTCTTGATTCGAAATGAAACTATAATAAATGGACCTATAACTATGACTTTTTATCTCTTCCAATTAACTCTATACATAAGTAATTTCATCCTTCAGGCGTAGGCCTTCAGAATACATGTTTCATTACGATCAAATTAAAGTCCATTATTCACGTCAACTATGAATATAATTGTATCATGTTTATTACTCATTACACTCGTATTGAGTTTCTAACTTTGAATCAGTTCTCACCATCTATTAATTATTTTTTTCTTATTTCCTCTCAGCTTATTACAAGTGCTTGAATTGCTTTTCTCCTCATATCATTACTCAAATTGAATAACTAATCAATTATTGTTCCTCCATAGTGCCGTATCAAATTCCAGAACTTTTTCCCATAATAAACTAATTGAAAGGAATTGTAAAATTATAAAGTCAATCAGTCGCTCGCATTTCTACTATCAATTTGCCAGAATATTCATGCTCAAAAGTCAAAGCGACGATCATTAGGGAGAGATGACTAATGGTATTTCTGAGCTGAGTAGAGCTGTTCTAACTTCGACGGGTGACTGATTACCGTAACTGCAGATTGATTCATTGTTCAAACGTCATGTAGGCTCAGGTTGACAGATGCTTTAAGTCAACGTCCAGAAGAAAGCAAGTGTTCAAGTGTTCACGATTTCATTTACTTCGGAGATAATCTTTAAAACATTGAAGTGGATTTTTCAGAAAGGTAGAGGATTCTGAGAATTTTTTCAGTAGTAGGTCTTGATCCATAAATGAAGTCGATCCATAAATGAAGAATAATCCAATTACTTTTTCATTCTATTATAATAATTGAAGAGCCCCCAAGTCGACAGATGAAACTAACATAATTTCATCATGATTTACAGTGATAAGCCACATGTCACAAAATGAACCAATTCCCGTAGTTGAATTTTTCTTGTAGATTTTTTATTATTGCTGAATCCAACCCCAAATGTTTCGTTAGTCTGAATGAAAATGGTTAAAGTTTTCATATTCCATTAAGCCTGAATATAGTATAATAACCGTGGATCATTTCAAGAAATACCTCAATTTCCCATCGAAGATAATTATTGAGGTTATTTTGCCGGTGGAACATCCTTTTAGGACTCCCCACCAAACATAGCATACGATAATTATAATAATAATAGTATAATAATGTAGACCAAATGTAACACTATTGTATTTGAAAAGGGTATTTGTATTTGTAGGCTATATTCACCCAAACTCATTTCTGCATTTTCCTTCAACAAATTTATTTTGCCGCTTTTCCTCCTATTCATTCTCACTCACCCCTATTCCCTATCTCTTTCTATCACTCCGTTCTGATCAATGTCTTTTCTCTGAAACCTCTATAATAGGCTTAATTTAAATTGTAAACCAAGTTGAGAGCTGAGGTGGTTGAATCGTTGGGAGTTGAGGTGTGGTGAGGGTGATGGTGACAGATCTCACTTTTGAATAATTCATCGTTTGCAGCGGCAGAAGTATCCCATTTGGCTTGTGACGACTGACAGACTACAATTCTTTGAAGTTTCAGGCCACCATCCAAGGGAAAAGCTATCGATATGGGATAAAGATTCAAAAGATCCCAAGTACGGATTCCATCCCAGCCCCATATCTGAATCTGACACAAAGCTGAGCATTATGTCCGGATAAAAATTTTGCGTTCAAGCCTCTCAGACGACGAATATGGTTCGTTGCTGGGATTTATAAATCACCATACTTTTAACTTTTCATCCTTAGGAGATTTTTCCCGTTCGGATAACGACAAACGTTTCCAACAAATCGTTCAATATCACAGCCACTCCATCAGTGAAGTTCAGGTGGAATTTATCTTTATACTTTCTTTCTCTCGTCTACATAAATAATATCGTACCTGGTTACTTCGATATTGTTTAGAAACGAGTTCTTATTGGATCTTGTTTGCCTGGACACTTTGAATCAAAATAGTTGATAGAATCATCATTCAGGCTACTAGTTATCATTCAGGACAATCAATTTTTGATAAATTGATAGTTTGATTTGAGATAATAAACATTTGAGTATTCTTTACATATACTTTAGAATTTTCTATAAAATTTAAATGAACGGACGAAGCGAGTAACGAAAGTCGCACTAGGATTTGAAAAAAATCCACCCTCACAAAACGAATGTAATAATATTATTTCCACGTTAAAAGGGAGAATCATTTCACATCTATTCATGTTCTTCTCCGTTGAACACAGAATTACCATATGCAAGGAGAGCACTACTTTCGAAAAAAATATTAAATTCATTTCATTATACTGTAATAGCAAAATACATTATAACGCCAATAATATCAATTCCTAATAATATGAAAGTTGATTCATCATTAAAAATATATAAATAATGTTTAATAAGAATACTGAACAGATTGGTTTAAGCATTTATAAAATTGTTTCAGGGTCACCTTGGAGGGACAAGATATCGTTAGCTATTCTTGAGCTACAAGAGAAGGGTGTCATACAAATTCTGTATGATAAATGGTGGAAGAATACGGGCGATGTTTGTAATCGTGATGACAAAAGCAAAGAATCTAAAGCTAACGCTCTTGGAGTGGAGAACATAGGTGAGTGTAATATTATAACTTGAAATATACCATAACTAGTAGTTCTGTGAACAGTAGACCTCACGAAGTCACCCATGGATGAGGCATTTTTCATGAAGGGAATACTTATATATGTTTAATTTCATTAATTGCATGCGTCATTGCATGCAGTTAATAATAAACTCGACAGCTGATTAAGCATGAATAATTCTATAGAGTGAATTCTCAATGTTCAGAAGTATAAATGTATTTAGTAATATTTTAGTATGGAGGTAATTCCTTTTCCTTTTATTTTATCCTTAAAACGCAATATTTCTAGAAACCTTACATATACAGTGACGCGCAATTTCAAGAGGAACATTCCTGTCAAATTTCATCCGAATCTATTGCCGCGTTTTGTCGTAAATGCGGAACAAACATACATACATACATACAAGCAAACATGAAGAGAAATGCAAAATCATAGTCTTGAATCTAGACCTCACTTACGTTCGGTCAGTAACTTTACTTATTTAACTCAATTCCATTTCTAAGCTGTATGTATCAATGTTGTTATGAGACTATACCTAATTTTTTCTTAATCAATCAATTTTATAGCTATATTTATTAATAAGCCAAACTGTGCTCTGATCTATGCATCTTGTTTTTTGATGAGTCTCCAGATTCACAGCTTACAGAATCCAATCTATAAATTTGTGCTCATTTGAATGCATGAAATAGGGATTTGGAAATAAGTTCAATGAGCTGCGAAGAAACCTACAAAGTTTTCTCCCAATTTTTGAACCTGCCATATCAATGTATTACCGCATTGCCTTAACACTGATAAAATTTCCGCAGAACAATTCGTTCATTTGTCACATCTGCATAGATGATAATTGCATCAGGAAGAGCTTCCCTTCTTCCAATAGCATGGAAGACTGAATTTTTTATTGACTCATAAGCTTGGAAAAGCGACTAGCGAGGTACAATCGCTTCATCTGCTGTTCTGAAATTGAGTTTTTTCTGGGAGTTATGAAGTTTATGAAAGTCTAAAAAGCAAATTAGCTCCTATAACGAAAGTGGAAGTTTTAAAGTGATTGCTGCAAGTTTTGCATGAGAGCTGAACTTGATTCAAACCAGAGGCGATGCTAAAAGCTACCAATTATAGTTGACGAAGCAATTATTTCCACAGCTGAGGCTATGAAATGCAAATTTCAATCAAAGTGGAATGAAAATGTTTGACCTGTAACGGTTCATCACAAAGCAGCAAACAAGCCTAATATATACACGGTGATTGGCTTTTAGAGGGCCATAAAGTATTATCAATTTGGCAACAGTTTCATAATTCAATCACGAAATAACTCGCCTTTGTGAGAATGGTGTTTTTTGAATAATTTATTCGCAGTAAGGGACGTACTATGTTTGCTATGTATTATGATAAATAATTTTGGTTCAAATTATCATATGAAAAGTTACTATCTCACCATTTTTCCCTTGCACCAATATCCTACACGGTGTTCAATGAAATGTAACCTTACGAGAAGTAAACAATATAATTGAATTTTATCTTGAATCATCGAGATAATCATCTCAAGAATCATGGAAATAAGCAAAATTTATCGTCACTATTTGTGAACTAGAATTGCATCATGGATCATGCTGTATGAGAACTACAATTTTATCAATCACCTGTGGAGGTACAGTCAAACCCATAGCCTATATCTCTCTCATCATTCCTCTCCCTGTTATAAGCTTATATATATATATATATATATATATATATATATATATATATATATATATATATATATATATATATATATATATATATATATATATATATATATATATATATATATATATATATTCATCATCCTTATCCTTACACAATTACTATCAACTATGGGCACTTCAAATTATAGTTAATTGGTGAATATATGCACACCATTCTTGCCAAATTCAATGAATAATCACGAATTTCACGGTTTTTTCATCCAGACACTCTTATGTCACTTGTCACTTTCGATTTTCAGGCTACTTCAACAACAAGCAAGATAGTCCTACTTTTCTCATTCTCATGTACATTTTCCGCCCACTATTATCCATTCAATGGCCTGATCCATTTGTGATGTTCTTCGATAAAATACATCTTTCTTCTCCAACGTTATTGCCGATAAAGCGATGTTACGATGTAACAAAGTAATGTGATAACGTATGAAGATAGTCCGCAGGCTATGCACCATAGCACTGTGTACTCAGTATACATAGATCGACACATACAATGTCTACTAGTAATATAGACGAAGATCAACATAATACGATGTTATATGAAGGAAGAAAAGTCTCCGATCTCCTTATAACTGCTATTTCATAAGACAACATATATATTGGATGTGACGGGAAAAGCCAGCTGCTTGCTGAACTGTCGGTAGAATACGTAGTAAAGCCAGTTATTGGTTTGCTGTCATGTTCTGCATGAACGCTGCAGTTAACTTGGTGACAATATAGGCTTTTGAGCAGAATACGTTTCAATTCATTCCTCATACGGTGACGAAGAGCCCGAACCATTAGATTGACATTAGGTAGGGAGCAGTAATAGCGGATAGATGCTAGTCACTCAAACCAGCTTATCGGTTTACTCAAGCAACCAATAACGGCCATGTAGCAGTTAACCCATCAAGACCGCCCTGATCCACTTGCTGATCGGCGCAGACATTTCAAAATCAATAGGTAGATGGTTGAGTATGGCCAATGCTCCATTATTTACTCATCATCATTATTATTGGCTCAAGCAACAGTATCGTCGTTTAATGAAGAGAGATAGGACCATCATTCACTATGAAAGCGCAGCGTTCGCTCGTAGGAAATCACCGATTTGATGGAAATAAACTCACTACGAGTGGAACTTATTCAATCGAAGATTAACTCCTCATACTATGAGAGCAAGAGTTTAAGATCTTCATAAATTCGATGCAATAATATTAGTTACTGTTTTTATTTTACTCAATATTTACAAGTTATATAGGGTTTAATGGTATACAAGTGGCCTACTGAAAGCTTCAACTTTGTCGAAGATCAGGAATTGGAATCATATTTTACTGATAATGATGCTGAAGGTCTAATGTTGTCGAAGAATGATGAATTTGAATAATGAATCCTAATACTCTATCCAATATAGGTACTTTTCAGTATCAGGCACATCTGGGAATATTTTGATAGACTACCATTCCAGAGTGCCAGAGTTTCAATTTAAGTTCATGATTCTTTCAGAAGACATTTAGACAAATTGTTTATACAATTTCTTAAGCTCATCTGAGTAACTGTTCATGTGAGTAGTAAAATTCTGTCGATAATAAAACTCAATGTAGGGATAAAATAAAGGGAAAGGCACCTCTTCTATGAAGAATAAATGAAATGGTCATTGCTGATGGAATGGAATATTTATTGCAATGTGAAACCGTAAGAGCGTTTAGACTTTTATGGGGATTTACTGGGTCGGTGGAACCTGACCGAAGCCCTTTTGTCCGTTTGGTATCCGGTAACGGCAGCCTATGCTGTGAGTCGACCCGACCCAACCATCGCACAATAGAGAATAGGATTTCAGATTAAACGGTCCAGTCATTCTTATGCAAGACATCCTAATTGGATGCCGTTCCCCTTCCAGAGTCCTTTTCTACAATAATCATCTCAAATAGTTGTCAAAGTCCATTCTACGTACCTTTGTACCGAGTTAAATATTCACTTTCCGTCATTCATTCGAATGAAAAGTCGTTGAGGGATGGAATAGTTGAATCGCAACCATAGGAATTTTTCACTTTCCCAAGATCAAATCTACATTTAGTGAGAGTGCATTGTGCATTCAAATTCTGGTTGGTAGGATCGCGGAATAAGCATTCATTAATTACTTTTATTTAGAATATTGGGGAAGGAAAAAAGAGGCATTTGCTCAAAACTTATTCTATCCAAATATACTGATACAATATCGTATTTTTATCTCACTCTTCTATCATATTGTAATTATACATTATTTTGGGGTGTTGTAGCTCGTTAACAACCTAAATGATAATCATCATACTGATCATACTGAAATGATCTCTACTGAAATTAGTAGCATTCGTAACATAACAACAGAATCACTTACATTTTTCAGCTCAGATTATTTGGTATTCTCAATAGAATTTGAATTGCAGGCTACAATAATATTTTTGTAAAATATTTCATTCTTGTTAATATGTCAAACTTTGATTCTTTAGATAATATCTCGATATAATAGAGAGTAACATGGAATGGAGAGGAAGACTGTATGATTTAGATTCCTGGCGAACAACAACACCCTTTTTTCAAACAATCCCAATATTGCATCAGGGTTTCATTTTACCCGCATATAAAAACAAACAAACCCGTAAAGGTGGTGTGAATATTGCGTTAAGGAGCAAAGGCAGTAGATTTTGAGAGTATGAGTATGAGCCTATAGGAGGATTACTGAGAGTATAACATAATAATATACAGCTCTACGAACTCAGGGCGTTTTAGATTTTTGAAACAATGAGCCAGCTCCGTCCGCTTCTCGCTTAGCTGGCAACGCCCGCTTCCCAACTCGGAGGCCTGCTCTGGAAATTTAAACCATTTTTCAAACTTTCATATGCATTTTTTATCCCCAACGCTATTTTCTCTACCCTTTCAGCAGTGCTTGTTTGAATCTGTTCATTTTTTCTCTGTTTTTGTCACAGGAGGTGTGTTCGTTGTTCTTCTGTGCGGTTTAGCTTTGGCTATAGTTGTCGCAATACTCGAGTTCTGCTGGAATTCGAAAAAGAATGCGCAGACAGATCGGGTGAGTTTGAACGTAATTCTGTGGAAACTGAGATTGTTGAATAGCGCACCATATATGATAATATTCCATGTATTGCAAGGATTTGGATTCAACTATTTATTATGTTATTTTCCAACATGGTATTCAAATTAACGAGTACGTGAATAAGAGATGAAAAGGCAATCATGTAAACAAATTTTCAATTACTCTACCACCACATACTATTCACAAACTATTATAGACTGAATATTTCTACAATAATCTTTTATTCATAAATCTTCGATCAAAGAAAGAAATATAGTTCAAATAAAAACATATTCTTGATTAAAATTAAACATTTCCATAAAACAACTGGTAAGTTCTATGTATTCGTGATACATACATACTCGTACATGAAGAGTTTCGTGAGCTCTTCTTCTCTCCTTCTCAATTGATACCAGCTAACTGGAATAGAATAATTCTCTTCTTCTCAGTTGATACCAACTAAACTGGAATAATATATTATTATTATCGTGTTTGTTTCTCCAGCAATCACTTTGCTCTGAAATGGCAGAGGAGTTAAGATTTGCGGTGAGATGTCATGGCTCGAGACAACGACCCGCCCTCAAGAGATCGTGCACTCGATGCTCGCCGGGCACAACCTACGTGCCAGCTGCCCTCGAGCTGCCCCACCTGAACGGGGTGAGTGACACAAATATTCTTTTTTTTAATGATGAAAATAAATTGGATTATCTATTCTCAATACCGATGTACTTTTCCTGGTTTTCTTGATATCTTTGGCAATGGTTGAGAATATAAAAATAATGTGAAATATTAATGCAAGAATCAATAATTAGGCCTATGTTCAAATTGATTATTTTTTTATTTGGTTATGTTATAACATCAACGGTGCCTCAGAGTTAGAATCATTTTTATACAATTATAACCAATCGAGATATTCCTTAATGATTTGGGAAATTCAATCTCAAATGAATGAGTTTTTGATAGATCACTATTGGTGGAAATCTCATTACACTGTATATCAATATTAACATAGTGTAGCTGTAGTTGATAAAGCTATGTCAAAAGTGAAAGTGTAGTGAGAAAGGTCGGATCACATTCAATGCAGGACTGCACAAATTATTAACCACAGCCTGTTTAGTGTGCACTACAACATACACGGCGAATGGGTCATGTTTGTTTTGTTTGTTAGTGTACCCCGAATAAATGAAGGGCCTGCGTCAGAGTTGAGAGTTGAATGCACGGCTAAACGGCACATTTACTCATCCCCGCCACCCTCTCGCTTACACCCACCCACCACGGACTCACATTCTCTTTCTGCCCTCATTCACTGCTTAGCTCCCACGAAAACTCTCTCATGGAAAGATTACAGTAATTTGGCGGCGAACTCCCTTAAACTCCCCCCCTCTCCTAACTCCAACACCCCTGCCGCGATCTTCCTTGTCACCTTTCATCGAGCTCGCCTTTATAATTACGCTCCAAGCCAACCAACAAACCGCTATTACTTTCGACAAACATGTATGTATAATGGAGAAACATTAGTTCGGTCAGTTCGAACACAGATGAAACTCGACTATGGCCAACAACGCGAACTCTGCAAAATCGATGTGTTACAAAACTACTATGCAAACAAGAGAAGTCACGTGCGTAACTCCAACTTCCAACACGCATACCCTATTCAATTTCTACATTTGAAATTTGATCAAATGAATTCTATTTAGAAAAAAACTTGGATATTCAATCAATTGAATTTAATTGAATCTATTTTAAAAATACATCACAAATTTGATAACAAAATAGTAGTTTATGCAACGGTTGTATAATGGGAGCCTTTATAGCATGAGGTGAGATGTAAGTTAGAGCCACAAGCGAAGCGAGTGCTCTAAATATCTCACGAATGCTATAAAGGCCTAATACAACCGTTGCAAACACTATTTTATCTACGACCACCAGTGTAGTTATCAGTATCAGACCAGTATCAAGCTATAGACCACCAGTATCAAGCTATCTGTAAGTGTACGCTATTATAAAAATCAACATACCGTCGTTTATTTAACTTCTTTTGTCTTCATCCTACTTGAACTGTTATGATAATCAACTTATTACTTGTTAAATATGTTAAAAATAACATATCAGTCAGAACCACAAAACGCATTTGACAAGCAACAAAATCGTGAGTGTTGTTGTAAAAGTGAAAGTTATTAACATATTCACTAACAAAGTTATAAGTATATTAAACTATTTAAACTTTGGACTATTCAAATTAGTTAAATATTCAAATACGTAAATTGAAATATTGACGAAAAAATACTGGTAGGCTACTCAATCCCAATCGCAGTTTTGATTTTGAGGTTAGTTGAACACTGTTTACTTTTTATCACCTGATTTCGAAACGAAACAAGGAATGTATCATAAAGTGGAATTTGGACTGTATCGTAAAGTTCCTCCTGTATCGAAAAACGTTCATTACGACACAGTTCTAAGATTCCATTTTGAAATGGTAGTCATTTCGATTTCAATTGTAAAACTGAAATAGGAATTTTTCAATATGCCCGTAGGTAAATATTAATAAACATCATACATGAAAATAAAAGAATAATCACTTGTACATAACAGAATAGTGTATGATTAAAAATAGGTTGAACATTATAAAGCATAGAAAAGTACGCCCATATGGACCTCTAGGGTCTGTTGCTGGGTCGATTGAGTCTAGAAGCATATGATTGACCATGCTTTTATACTTTTGATTGAGGACAATTTTATACAAAATAAAGATAGAAAGAAGAACTAAGAAGAGAATGCAAGTTCAAAAAAAAAAAAAAATTATAATGATTGCTTTTAGTACGGTGCAATTAGTTCAAAAAAAGGTCGAACCTCAACATCCAAAGAGGAAGGACGATTCCTACGCCAACTTGTTCTATACAACCCCTTTATTGTTTGGTAAAAAGTTACACCCCTATGAGCGTCGGGTTTATTGGGGGGGGGGTGAAAGGTGCAAAATTTTAGTTTTTTGATAATTGTAGCCGAACCAAAAGTTTTTTGTAGCCGTCGGACAAAAAAATCTCATTCATGGTTTTTTCAAGAGAACAAAATTTGGAAGAGATTGAGACCAATCACAACTCTGTATCATCAACCGTTTCCAAGTTTTTGGAGTTTCCAATTTTTTGAAATTCATTTCTCTTCAATTTGAGACCAAATTTACCCTTCTATGTTCAGTGGTTCAAGTGCTACAGCGATTTTAAAAAACCCTTACATCCCCAAAATCCCCTAAAATTACATTTTATCGTACAAAAAAAATATTTAAAATTTATGGATTGGCTTTTAATTCCATAATAATTATGGAGGGCGGAATTCTGTACATTTTCAGACCAATAACACCACTCTACCTTCATTAGTTACAAAGTTACAGATGAATAAATTATCAAAAATGTGAAAAAATTGGAATAGCTGATTTTACACAATGTTTTCATCAAAGTTTTACTCAAGAAATATTGTGAATCATCTATGGTATCAAAGAGTACATTTTTCTCTAAAATTGGAGACCAAATTCACATTTTTTGAACAATTACAGAATTAGCTAGATCCATTTTTCAAACCTACTGTCAAGTTCAGAGCTCACTCTGAGAGGCGCTCTACACACTATGAATGATACATTGAAACGCTTCGTTGAGCTTAAGAAGACGATGATTTTTTTTTTAATATACGTAGCTCATTTAATAATTGTTCAAAAAATATGAATTTGGTCTCAAATTGTAGAAAAAAATGTAATCTTTAATATCATATAAGATTCATCATGATTCTTCAATCAATTCCTTATTATAAGATTGTTGGAAAATCAGCGTTTTCAATTGTTGAAAAATTACACATAATTTATTCTATTGTAACTCGGTAACTATTGGCGATGTTAAGTTATGTTCTTGGTCTAGAAATGTAGAGTGATTTATCCTCTGAAAGATGATATATAAATATTTCTTGTTCAATGCTTATTGTTAGAGAAATTTCAATAGAATTCAAAAAATGAGCGAATTTATCAGAAAAAGTGTGATAAAAACCGGTTGTGTACCTTCTTATGTCAAAGGTCTCGCAATTCTCATAGTAACCATTTGAAAGAGGAAAATTTTCTCTACATTTCTTGGTAATTTCAGATTTTTCCGTTCCCAACTTTCCGATTGGGAGCATTGAAATGTGAAAAATTGTAATTTTCAATGTGCAGGTATTATTATTCAAGAGTATTATTTAAATCTGAATTCTGGAGTTTTTCACCGAATTTGGATTATAATATATGAATTTATACCGCCGTGATGAGTAGAAAATGATGAGCTATTGAACGATAGAATCTGACGTACTAATCAAAAGTTATGGGGGAATATAAATGATTAAAAATGAAGGAATGCTTTTGACCAACCCCCATGAATCCTATGATAGTCTTGGTCGTGTTAACGATTTTTATGAGAGTCTAGGGTCTCAAAAAACAAGTTCTAGAAGTATGAGCCAATCCGAAAATTTTTATTATTTTTTTTGTACGATAAAATGTAATTTTAGGGGATTTTGGGGATGTAAGGGTTTTTTTAAAAATCGCTGTAGCACTTGTACCACTGAACATAGAAGTGTGAATTTGGTCTCAAATTGAAGAGAAATGAATTTCGCCGAGAGGGATTTTGAAATACGGATGCAAGAGTTTTCAATTCAAAGTTACAAACTTTTAAAGTAACGGAATAATTCCTGTGAAAAAAATATGGAGTTTTCAAAAAATTGTAACTTGAAAACGGTTGAAGATACAGAGTTGTGATTGGTCTCAATCTCTTCCAAATTTTGTTCTCTTGAAAAAACATGCATGAAATTTTTTGTCCGACACTTGGTTCGGCTACAATTCTCAAAAAACTGAAATTTTGCACCTTTCACCCCCCTCCCCCAAAAACCCGACGCTCATAGGGGTGTAACTTTTTACCAAACAATAAAGGGGTTGTATAGAACAAGTTGGCGTAGGAATCGTCCTTTCTCTTTGGATGTTGAGGTTCGAGTCTAATTGCACCGTACTATTTACTTGAAAAACATTCACACAGAAACCCCTCTTTCTGCACTCCCACTCACACGGCACCTTAAAATATCTACATAAATATTTCTAAAATTGAATGAATCCTTCGAGGGCTTGAAAGCTAAATCGTACTATATTAAGGTATCAAGTTTGATCCCCAGCTCTTGAGACTTCGTGTACTCGAATTTCATTTATTTAGATTTGAGTTCAGCTCTTTTGAAATCAGTAAAAATTGTAAAAAATACATTTTTTCTCGTTTTAGAAAGAAGTTTATTGTGATGAGCACTATTTTTCCCATCTCTTGAGTGACCCAGAGCAATATGTTATTATAATTTTGCAATAACATTAATTTATTATTCTCAAGAGGAACAATACAGTAACCTCCATTCTCGAATTTCTATGCATTAATAATTATTATAATAACTGATATCCATGAGAACGAGTACAATTTGCTTGTTAACTAGTTTTACCAGTTGTGATACTAGTAAAACCATCCAGAAAACGTTTGCATACTTTTTCATCCAAAATAATCATTGCAATGCACCAATTCTCATTTTCAATCTTGATTTTTCATGAGTATAATTTTGAGTTTTAGACAAAAGATTATTTGATAGGAAAGATGTTGAAGCAGGAGAATGATGAAGGGATGAATGAAGTGGAATGAATGTTGCATGTCCTTTGTAGATTGACTTGAGTATGACCCTTAAAAATTTTCAAATCAGTTCTAGCATCAGCTTTTTTACTATTTTTTCCAGGAGCGTGGCATTCTACCCATGTTGGAGATGAAGAAGCCATCGATCAGCTACGAAACAGATACCTAGTATCGTCCCGGGGCGGCTCACACTAGTACTGAGTTCAACGCCCCTTCAGTATCCAGCTAATATCGACTTCAACGCAGGGAGATGCAATTTTGAATTGCGCCACTGCAATAACTGATCTGAAAAGACATTAGTGTTATAATAAAATAGGAAACAAACAAAGAGAATAATATTGTCCATAGAAGCGGCCTACGAAAATTATTTACGAAATATTTTAATAGTTTTTGGTCAGGAAGCTAGACGCTAGACAAGTAGGATAAAAAAATTTGGAGCACAGCCACTCCATGAAAACATTGACATATTAGAAATTAATAGTCAATTGTCGATCACAATGTGATAAATAGTTAATTCATGATGTGAGGAATATTTCCTTCCAGTCGAACTCTTCAATCTCTGGAACCTAGCGATGTAATATAGTTATTATTTGAAACAGCTTGATCGAGTTTTTGAGAAACAGATATAATGTACTCTTGTGGGTTTCTAGCAAAAAAAAATCATTTTGTCACATATAGTGAGAATTTCCAAGTTCCAAAGTATTGTAAGGTTTTAGTATTTCACGAAAGTGAATTCAGTAGCAAAAGACCAATTTTGTGTAATTGAAAAAGTATCCAAATTATACACTCAACTTAATTGAGTTTTTCATACAACTTTGATTCCATTCAAATGTGAATTCCCAGATTGGACTGATAAAAACCCTCATGTATATCAATTTCTGTCCAAATATTTTATCTTTGAATTTCACAAACATAATATTTTTTCAGTCACTTTTATTTCACTCCATTATTGTAAGAGAGAAATATTGTTAAGTTGTATCCTACTGAGCTATTTATTGTAACAATAAAAATAATGGTTCAGTTACACTAAAACTAATCAGATGTGAATAAATAGATAATTTTCCATTCAAATGTGAATCAGTAGACAACCATTTTAAATATGTGTGTTCTAGATTTGAACTGGATGATTCGTCCAGTCATCGGTTGTACTTAACCATCCGTTTGCTCTCTCTATCCAAGCTCGATTCATGATAATTCCCGTGGGAGTTTCTTACGGACACCAATCCATTGTCCCACTGTCCTGAATTGAATAAGGGACAACACCAGGAATGCGTGCTTTGACTCTGGAATTAACTACCCCCGGCTATATGAAGCCGGTCAGCCTGGATCAAGTCTCTCCAAAAGCATGAGCAAATACCAGCGGCTGGTCTTCCATCACTAATCTCCCAGGACTAACTTCACCCGTGATATTGTATTGAAATCACTATGCCAAAGATGACATCGGTCTTGTGAAGTGTCCGAATACAATGCTCAAAGCTGTGTGATGGTCCCGTACAAATTCACGTGAATAGCTAACATGCTTCGTGAATACTCCTGGGATCAAGCTCACTGACCCTTGTTATAGGCCTACTCCGAGAAAGGATTCAAAATATTCCAATACTTCATGCAAGTTTCGTCAGAGAACACCGTATTCAATCTTATTACCCATTGTGGGATAATATTGATTAAAACAGCCTTTTTTACTGTGAGGAGGTTCTATGATAAGAAAGTTGATTCAATTTCTATTCCACGCTGGAAAACCAAGTTACTGTTTCTGAATTACGGAAATTGAGAGTAACTACTTCATGAGTATTGAATTTTTGAAAAATTCTAATCACACTTCCAACATCAAATTTAAATATTGACATAATGATAATGATAGTGATTCCGGAAAATAGGAATCTGATTTCAATCCAATTTCATGAAATTTCATAGTGACTGCATTTGAAATCATGTTCAATAATATTTCCTAGCTGATTTTGTTTTAAATGTATTTCCTAAAATCTGGTCTCAATTTCTGAACTATATTAATTAAAAGGATATTATCTTGTTATGATCTATTGAAAATTATACTGTGGAGTGCTGTAATTATTAGAACTTCACTTGTACTGTGTTTATAAAGTGCCTGAATGAACTTTGTGATTTATAAAGTTAAAGTTCAGTATCATTTTAACTGATTATACGCTAATATGATCCAAAATGACGAATGTAGCTAATAAAATAGTATAAATACAATTTATAGGATGCTCCGCACTATTTGTTTGATTTTTTTAAGTAATGATTATATGGATTATAACACGGTTAATTTCATTCTTATTGTATGGATCGTTATCAATTTATCATTATCTGACTTTGAATACTATGCGATGTATTTTTGGATGGTATTTCAAAATCCCCTGTTTCTCTATTCATCAATCTGATATTACAAAAAATTGAAAGTTTTCTGAGTTAGAATCTTATTAGGTAAGATACTATTCATCATCACATTCAATTTATTTTTTTTCAAGAAGGCATCCATACTTTGTAATATCTGTTGCGGCCATTGTAACATAATTTACACAATAATGTAAGGTAGGTGGATAGATTAATTATTATTTCAAGGTATTATGAACATTGACAAAATTGCTTGCTAATTGGTAAGGATTCGTTCTAGTTATCACAAATTATGCAGTGATAAAGGCATTATTAGGATTTTTATACCGTTATTGAGTATTGGAATAGGTAATGAATGTTGATGGTTGATACACAGTATATTGCACTACAATGATGGCGAATGCCTCATATTTGAGCACCAATGAATTCTGTTTTAATTACTTATGTAAAGTATCATAATTTCTAATCAAATTTAGTACATTTATGTACTTGAGAAACATGATATCCAACATTCAATATTTATTAATTATCACAGAGCTTCGAACAGAATTGAAGACTCAAGTTAATTTTCGAACACGTATTTATTGATGGAGATTTAGATCTTCGTGAAAACATGTATTTTGTTTCTTCAATTACGGTAATTGTTTTGTGACGAATATTATGAAGGCATGTAATAAATCAAGAGTGAGAAGAGAATTGATTTATTTTTTTATTCCTTGAATAATAATCGAACCAATTCTTATAAGTTCAATTCACAGATACATGGACTTGAAGAAAGGGTAGATGGCCTATGCATGCATAGCCTATCAGTACTAGAAGCTTTTCTATCAAAACAGGTAAGACATGCATTGTGCACGTATCATCTAATACATTTTATCGTATCGAATTCAATATATTATGCATCACACAAGATTCAATTACTTCGATAAAGTTCATTCTTCAAAAATATCAGAAGAAGGAGGATTGATATTGGTCTGCAGTGATTCATAATCCTGTTAGCTGGATAAACTGAAATACTGATATTGACAAATGTTGTAGTTTTTCTATCTATTTCCACAAGTAGTGGGAAGAAAGATAACTCATCAACCACGGTTACTTGAATACATTAGGCTATACTGTATTCTAGGATACGTGTCATCAGCCATACACAGATCATCCTGCAGAGTGATTCAACACTGACTGACAAATAGAATGGCATCTTATTTCCCTAAATTTCAAGAGAGGATGACAACAAGATAAAGTATATTTCTTTCAACACTCTAAATCATAGATTTTTAATTTTATTCTGAAGACTATTGTGATTTGCATTGATAAACTGAAAATATATTTTTGCAATGACTTTTAATTTGAATAATAAGTTATGTTAAATTATGGAAAGGAATTCCTCAAAGAACAATACACACCACCAATCTTGTTACATGGTGAGATGATGTATTTTGTAGGGCTGGATTCCTCTTACTCATTCCTCAAACAAAGCTTTCGAAGTTAACAAATGCTGTACTTGTAAACCACAAACCACCTTTCTGAGTGTCGATCGACAAATAATATACAGCACCTCGCAGCAACAAAGCTAACAGAACACAACACGAAGTACTGATGGCGGGAGAGGGGACGGTCGAGATAGCTACTAGCCATGTAGTGTGTTGACCTGCATGTGTGACAGTCGTTTTCATGGCTATTTCGCTCTCCATTTTCATTTTGTCGAGTGTGGAGGTGAAATGAATCGGCACAGAAATCAGAAAGTGGTTGGTGGTTTGGCGGCTCGGGGATTTGTGGAGGGTTTTCCGGTGTGGGGAGTGGTCGTTGAAGGGGGGAGGGGTTAGCAATACCAGGAGCCTTCGCTTTCAAACGCTGAAAGCCCACGAATGCTGCATATGACATCACATTGTGATGTCATCCATTGAGTGATATAGCTCACCCTCCATCCCCTCCGGTAGCCGGTAAATGACAATGTATTCTTGTAGCTTCCATGTTGCTATTTAAAAAGTAAACTTATCCTGCAAGCAAACTCTATTACAAGTGTATGAATTTTCCACAGAGTTTGGAGTAACATAGTTCGTTTCTAAGACTATAGAGCTCAGGTCTACTTATCTTCAGTCTACAAAAAAGAAAAAATATCATTGAAATATTGATAATCATTCTAATAATACTAATAACTTCTAGAATACATACTAATATGCTCCTCGACAAACTAGCAAAAACTAATATGAGAATTCACTTTTCACTTTCCTATTATTAATAATTATAATGTTTCATTATGCTCTCTCATCCATGTATTCAATCAATTAAAACAAACGGCCTCCAGCATTTCAGCCAAATTGAAGAAATGTTAGCCTTATTGGAGTATTTGTATCAATATAATAATCCAAGGTGAAATAACTTCATGATACTTTTAGAAAGTTGTGAAACTATTTCGTTTGAAATTAACATTGTTTGAATAAATCATAGCCTACTTTCTCAATATGCTTATCAAGTTGTGGTTATGAAATATTATGTTTGTTGAACTGCCGTAATCATAGAGGGTAGTGGCTTTCTTACTAATAGCGGTATAGAACAATGTTTAAAGCCCATGGATTAGAGTTCCATTTTCACAGCAATTATGAGGCTATATAGACCAAAATTACTTCAGAAGTACTATTACACCCTTTCAGTAGCTACGGTTTGTTCCAGCTCATTATCCACGTGTTGGTTGAATGCAGTTATGATTCAGAACATTGAGGCTACTTAGTGAAAATCCTGTTTTATCATAGTAATCCAGGTTGAATAATCTAGCGATCTAGGTTTTAATGATACATAGGGAATATTGATTATCTGCATGGTTCTATTAGGATCATAACCATCTATCATAATCATAACCATCTATCATTTCTGAATAGAATGATAGAAGGTAATGATATAGCCTAATCTATTGAGTTCATGTCCCAATGATAACAATTGCTCTGACAGTAACAAGGACACTAGTTATTGAGTTTTCAAGCTATATCATTATTTCAATTCTTCCTTTATTAAGCCACAATTCACAAAGAATAGAAAAAGGGTAATGATGACCTGATTGTTCATGAATTCATCTTGGAAATTACAATATAATAGGTCTAGGTCTATGAGTAATCTAAACCAATCCAAAATTCACTAAAATCATGATTAACTAGTTTCCTTATTCTATAGATGACCAGAGTTTTTAATGGACAACAGCAGTTCTAGAATTGATAAATAGATGACACGTTTTAGCAGCTATAGTCATTTCCACCGTGGACTTCTTAGTTAGTGAGTCGTAAGTTATAGAATCTATATTGTTTGGCAGAAATTGGAAATTCGAGGAAATATGAATCTTCAATAATATGAATAGTAATATGATGAGGCGAGGAACTCAATTCATTAGCAGAGAGGGAGAGATTTCCCTACTGAAATAGATTGTTGTAGACTATTATTGTTGTTAATTGGAAGTGGGTATGTTGTTTGATTGAAAAATAATTAAAATTGAAGTGCTTGGACAGAGGCGGCCGATTTTGTAATTTATGCATGGATTAATCAACCAAAATCTATTTCCACATATGTAGATAGTGATTACCACACAAATGGAGATTTATGCAATCTGAAAAGAGATTTGACGGCGGATAGACGCGGTAATAAATTTTAAATTGTTGAGTGTTTGTTTATGATGCAGCTCAAAGAAGTCGGTACCCAGTGGAATTGGTTTGAAGCGTATGTGTTTCACAAGAGTAAATAGCTTGTCCGCTGTTGATCCTGCCTTCACTCGCAAATAACAATCTTCATCATGGCAGAAGCAGTGTTGGCTTGTGTCTCAGTGTTCGACATTCAATCAAGATGCCTTCTCTCTCGACTGGAGCGAGGTATCATACCCTTTGCTGGATCCCATTTCTCGCTCATTTCTAATCTCCAATTGAAACTCCGGACTGAAGAACATCTTTCATTCCATTTTCCAATAAATGTGATGATAACTCCTGGCCGCTCTTCACCATTTGTTTCTTGCTGTAATTTCTCTCAACCCAATTCCTTCAACTCCGAATTACTTTTCCCCTCCTCTTCCTTCCATCTTGCTCCCACTCTTCAATCACACTCTGCCAAATCTCTTTTTCAAATCTCTGTCTAATCTTAATTCCATTCTCCTTCTTCTGTTCCAAGCCGCAGGAAGTTTGCAAATGTTCCTCCTGGAGAATTCTTCCATTTCACCTCAACTTGTTATACTCCACTGATTGAAACTCTCTACTGCCTCTCTTGAATGATTTTTGGAATGTCAAATATCACACTATCAGGCCAAATGGTATCGTAAACCAAATATAAATTGTCTTTTGGCATTACTTGGATGATAACTTCCTTCTCATCTCGATTTGAAGGATTAGGCTTTATTGATTGGATGGAAATTTTCTTTTTTTCTCTTCTATGAATCAGACTTTTGTCTACTTCAATTAGTAACATCTCATGAGTTACCATAATGTGACTTCATTGTTCGAATAATAATTAACGAGTTAATTGATATGTATTACGATTCATGCATATCTTCTGAATGATCAAAAATAATTTCAATCATAGATTAAATTTTAGGAGGCTCGATTACGACCTTATTTGCAGATGATTTTGGAAACCCTGTTCTGGAATTAGGAATTTTGTAGCCTTGTTATTCTAAGTTATTTTCAAAATAATAGATATTCCCAAGCAACAAAATATTGAAGGTCAATGGGATTTCAGATTTTTCTTCAAATTGCCTTTAAATTTTTTTTGATAGAAGCATGTCTTGCCCATGGATCATTGAGAATTATCTAGTAACAAAATGGGAGATTGTGGGCGATGAAGAATAATAATTAACATGTAGATATGAAATTCATATGGAGTTTGTGATTGTTAGATCATGATTTTAAAATATAATGTCCAATGATATAGGTTATAATAATAACAATGATCTCAATCCATGAACCCACTGGCGGCTCGTACCCACGATACAGGTAAAGTGCTCGTATCATTTACTGTACAGCACTTCACCTGTTTCGTGGGCACGAGCCGCCAGTGCGATGAACCTCTCCCAAAAGTGTGACCGATACAGAAATTAGGCGAATTGGAACCTACTTATATGCGTCCAATAAAAGGCCAGATGGCATTACTTATTATCTTAATGATATGAATCTTTAATTAATGGATGCATCTAATGAATAAATTATGAGAAGTGGGTTGAATTCTAATCAAAAGCATTCACATTGCAGAAACTTTCAAGATAGTTCATCATTCCAGAGTTTGAAGCACAGAGGTTTCTCTACCAATAATAATTTCATTTTGCTGCTGCCCTCCATGAATCTTTCCCACTTTCTGTCTCCTTTTCAAAGTCTGCCTCTTTCCTCTTTCCCTCCCACACGCTTAGCTGTAGTTGGTCACGAATAATCTAATAGACCTGCTCTCTGATTTGCCAATTACAGAGATTCAAGTCTGCAGATTTCCCGACCCCCAATTAGTGATTTCATCCTGACTTTAGTTCTCATCTCCACTACTCTGGTAGCTGCTTTGTAAACTACATGAGAACTCATCCACGAGCCATGCTAGAACTATAGTGAGACTGCTTATTCACGCTCTCCAACTCCACAACTTCACTTTAACTAAACAAATTTCAAACAACCCAGTAATCATTAATCATACGATGTGAAACCATGATCAGTTCTCTATTAAGATTTCTTCGTTCATCACTATAGAATATAGGACTACCAATTAGAATGTTTTTTCCTATAAAAAGCTAACTGGGAAATTTTTGATGATGACATGAACGTAGGAGACTCTCCAAGTGGAACCAAACCTAATCTACTTTTTTACTAGTTTTGAAGGTGATATTTTGGTACCCATCCATATCAAGAATTTTCCTCAACTTACTTTTTAACAAAACTGTGTTTTGACAATATCTTGTATTTTAATTTAAAATACTATCTCCTCTGGATTGAATTGTCTGGTGAAACAATCTACAAAGTTAATTCTGTTAATGATTATGAGCAGTTTCTAGTCGGTATATTCAAATATTCATGGCAGCCATCCCTTCTCTTCAACGAGTTGAGCTTTATCATTCATTCTTATCTATCCATTCGATCAAAAATTAAATATCAAGAGAGAACAAGCATTTTCGTTTAACAAACTATGAACTTGTAAAAACGCCTCAGTAATAAAGTTTAAATCTACAATAATTGATACAATAATATATGCGTTTTTTAAATATTGTTAATCAAGGAATGTCGTAAGGTTTGAATTTAAAAAGCGCAGTTTGAAAAGGAATTCACTAAAAAATTATGATAAACATTAAACTTGGGCGTACACTGAGCTTGTTTGGTAACATGAGAATCTCGTATTTCTTCCAAGGAAGGATTTAAGATAAATGCCGTCCTTTGTGGTTGCGCTAACAACTTCACCCCGAGTGGTGGAGGAGGTACAACAATGGAAGTGGTCTGCCTCCTATTGATGAAAGCTCTCATCTTTTTGCCCCCTCAACACCCCTCCTCACACAGCTCTCTTCAGACGTGTTCCCTCTTGGTCGAGATAAGAAATTTTCTTTACGGTTTCGAAAGATGAGAGTAATCTTTATTCCAAAAAGGAAACGCCTTTTCAGTCCACCCCACTCTCCCATCTGTAAAAAGTAATAGAAATGGGGAAAGTTATTGAACAACTTTCATACTAAACACAATTGACGGTGAGCAAACCTTTCGAGTGGTCAAATCTTGAAACTGTCTGCTACATTTTTATTGGTACACGGGAAACTTTCTCACAAGCATGGATTATTCAGAAATCAAAAATATCTCATTCATTGTTCTATTCACATCTCGTCAGGTCTATGAAATATTCATTTGAAAATGGATATCACAATAAATTATTTCTTAAAACTCGCATATATCCGTGATAAACAATGAGGAGATTAAATTCATACATTCCATTTCACGTGTTCTCAAATCAATGGGCAAACGTGAATTTAATTGTAGGCTATTACAAGGAATGAAAAAGCAATATTTTTTCAATATTTTATCCTTTTTATAAAATATTCTAGTTTCGCCTGTGGTTTGGAAACCTATTATGTTGTAAATGTATGTCTGGCTCAACAGCCAGAGGCTGAAGGGCCTAGGCCTACCAGCTGGTTGCCAGTTTCAAATTCACTCTACTATACAGACCGTCCAAGCCAAGAAGACACCCCGGCACGACGGGAAAACGGCCCCAGCCCGGCCAATACCGGCCCAAAAGCCATAAATTCTCAATCAGAATCACAGTCCCCGAACCAACACTGGCCGAGCCGAAGCCGCTCCCTCCACCAAGCCCGAATCCCCCCGGGCTGGACAGACCATACAGCAAGCAAATAATCATCAACCAGGATAGAGGTAACGTGTGGTTAGCACGTTGATCCTCTCAACCATAAGCCAGTCTCCGCAACCAATTGGCGGCGCAGAACACCTCTGAATAAAATGCAGTTAATCAGTTAAGAGTGTAATGCAACAATTACTATTCCTCCAGAGGCGGAAAACGACTGACTGTCTTTACTAACGACAGCAAATCTCCCAAAGGAGGGTTTATGTTGTAAATACTGTGTTTAAATTCAATTATATAAATTGATAATAGACGTTAATTTTAGTTTGTATTTCAGGTCACGGCTTGTCTCTTGAGTTATGAAATGTAAATTAATTTTCCCAAACAGGTGTTTGTTTACCTTGGGCCTTATTTGTTCCAATGATTTTTTCTTCACATTATAATGTTTTTGTATTATATGCAGATGCTTATTATTTGTATTGTGTATTGTATATTCATGTATGTTATATTTTGGACAAATAAAGAAATTTCAAATTTAAAAAAAATATTACGAGCAATGTAAAAATGTCACAGATTACAGATGAAGGAGAAATTGGAATCTTCGAAAACAGGAATTCTGATTGTGTTTTTTTTTCAAAATTTCTACCTGAAATATACGAGAAAATATTCAAATATCATAAGAAATCGAAACACCTTTATCTGACAATTCATAACCTTTTTAACTAGTATTTGATTCTTGTTTCATAAAGAATATTAAACTGATTTAAAAGAAGGTTCAAATGGGGAATGAAATATGTTTTCCAAATTTTAAGTCTGCATTTCCATTAGATCTTTGTGTTATGTTGACATCATTTCTCATTTCATTCTTTGAGTTTTTATTGAGATCATTTTCTCGAAATTTAGCCTTGAAAACTATATATTTCACTAGTTCTGTGTTGATAAAGTTATTTGTTTAACTGATGAGAGAACAGAATTCACTAGCAACCACTCCCATAATGCAGCAGTGCCGTCTGGTTGTTTGTAGTGCGCGAATAGCTGTGAGTGCAGATGAGTTTGCCACCTGTTGAATGTGATCAAAGCAAATCCTTTGTAATGGCTGCTGCCTACACAGCCAATAATTCATCGATAAACTTCAATTGAGTTGGAAAAGCCTCATGTGGGAATAGGATACATCCAATCATCTCCAAGCTTTATGTGTTATGGAAATAATTGAAATTCAATATTATATTGGTGGTGGATGGTAATTATTTGCCTGTGCTACATGGTTTTGAATGAATTTAAGAGAAGTTCTTCATTTATTTCATAGTGCATTGAACTCAATCCTACGCCATTACATTCAATTGATAATATTCACTGGATCGATAAAATCATTCAAAAAAGTATCTTGAACAAACTTAATCTCAAATTAAGCTAAATGGAATTGAATGATGATATTCCTTGACAAGATATAATTATCAGTAAAAAAGATTTGTCGAGGCAATATATATCATGTTCACGATTTTCATATGTAAGTATCACATAATTCTCTCTAATGCGAATATTGTAATAAATGCTAATTTTGAATCTTGAAAAACTGCTACTGCAATAAATTATCCATTGCTAAGTAAAACTACCAAGTTCCATTTCTAAATTCAATGTATAAATCCCACATCCTTCCTAATCATATTAATGTAGAATTTAGTAATAATACTTCATTTACCAACGCAGAATAATCTTTCATACGACAGGTTAGAATGAACTATAGGCCCAGAGCAAACTGCACAATAAGTTTTTATCAAAAAAAGTTTTCCAATCATTAAATTATTAAAGTTTTCAAATTATCCAATTTTGCGAAAAATGATTTTGATAGCTTTCATTTGTGAAACGTATCTGTAACAGTTGTTTGAAGTATTTTTCGAATTGATTCAATCTTTAATCTTTCAATAAAAACAAGTGGTCATCAAAATGACTTTTAGGAGAAGATATTAAAATAAATGTAGCTTGAAATTATTATATAACTAGCCAGCAGGCTCGCTTCGCTCGCCTTCTCCGCCTAGCCAGGGGGCTTCGCCCCCTAGACCCCCGAAAGTATAGGCAGTGTGAGTCAAACCTCTGTTAGTGTCAGCTGAGACAAACAGGCTCGCTTCGCTCGCCTGCAAATTCCATTCAGAAGGGATTCGAAATTTATTGATCACAGCACTTCTAGACCTAATCTGGGCCTCATAATTTCAACATTTTCTGCCAATTTCTTCTCGAAAAATCTAAGAAAAACTCCGAAAATCTGAAAAATAGTAAAACGCTAATATTAAGCGTAACCTTGGGAAGTATATCGGACATAGTTTGATACTTGATTCAATATCTTCCAAATTAGCTCATCTATAATCTCGCTGAACCATTGAATTTACAGTTGGGATTGGTCGTATCAAGGCGGAAGATATGCAACCCGCAACACATCTGCAATTTTGAACCTGATTACTGCCTGATTAATCTTGAACGGATTGCAAACATATTCAACACAACATTTCTAGATCTTATCTGAACCTGCCCACCAAATATCAATATTTTCTACTGATTTTGGTTCTCGAAAAAATAAGGAAAACGCAGAAAAACTCTATAAAAACTAAAATATTTGGCGTATCCTTGAAAAGTTTTTATAATCCGTTCTTAGCGCGCGTCTAAACGTCCAAATGAGCATGCCTGCCAAATTTGAACGCATTCGATTCAGTGGATTTTTAGTTCTGGTGATGAATGAATGAATGAATCAGTGCCATTTCGGTTTTATATATAGAGATATACTAATTGGCAGGCTCGCTTCGCTCGCCTTCTTTGTCTAGCCAAGGGGCTCCGCCCCCTGGACCCCCGAAAGTATAGGCAGTGTAAGTGAATCAAACAGGCTCGCTTTGCTCGCCTGCAAAACCTCTGTCAGTGTCAGCTGAGGCAAACAGGATCGCTTCGCTCGTCTGCAAATTCCGTTCAGAAAGGATTCGAAATTTATTGAACACAGCACTTCTAGACCTAATCTGGGCCTCATAATTTCAACATTTTCTGCCAATTTCTTCTCGAAAAATCTAAGAAAAACTCCGAAAATCTGAAAAATACGCTAATATTAAGCGTAACCTTGGGAAGTATATCGGACATAGTTTGATACTTGATTCAATATCTTTTAAATTAGTTCATCCATAATCTCGCTGAACCATTGAATTTACAGTTAGGATCGGTCGTATCAAGGCGGAAGATATGCAACCCGCAATACATCTACAATTCTGGAAAATTTCAGTATTTTTCTAAGACACAACTTTTCTAGACCTTAGACGAACCTCTCCACCAAATATCAACATTTTCTGCTGATTGGTTCTCGAAAAATCCAAGAAAACGCAGAAAAACTATAGAAAAATGCAAGTATTGGGCGCATCCTTGAAAAGTAAAATAAATTATTTCTTAGCGCACGTCTAAACGTCTAACTAAACATGCCTGCCAAATTTGATCGCATTCGGTTCAGTGGATTTTTAGTTCTGGAGATGAACGTATGAATGAGTCAATCAGTCAGTGCCAATTCGCTTTATAGATATAGATATAGCTTGTATAGAAGTAAACAATGGGAATTTCAATATTGATACTACTATCAACTATCAATATTGATAAAATTATGAATAGCAGGAGCTCATAAACCTAGTTAACGTTCCATCGTTGCCAAAACTACCATTGAAAAGAATAGTGTATGTACATAAAGTAAGTCACCGAAGAAGAAAACACTACCGAAAAGTATTTTTGCACGGCCCCAAGATTTTTGGCTGAAATTAATGGAGAATAGCAGTTGACAAAACTTAATGGGCCTTGAAACCTGAATGCTCCCAACTTCGTCACTGCTACCAACAAAGAGCAACAGAGAGGAAGGCAGCTTTCCCTCCTTTTCTTCCACTAAAAAGCCTCGCAGCCTATTGATTCCCTCAGCTTGTTCGAGTCTGTAGCAAGACCGTCTTCCTCTTATCTCAGGATCTAGGATGCTCTGCTTTCTCAAAAGTTGGCTCTTTATCCAGACTTTTTCGCAAATATTTTTTCTCACAAACCGGAATTACATCCAAAACACCAAATGGTTTGAAACGAGTCCAATTCACCTCCCCGAGAAGAAAGGATTTCAGAGTAGGTCCACCATAAAAAATAGTGCGTGAATGAACCAAAGGTGGTTCTCGCTAGAAAGTATAATATCTGGCCTATACCTATAAGACTTAACTCATGCAATGCCATCACGATTCTTGTGACCACAAATGGAAAACAAAATAATCGATTTCCATAAAATTGAGCAAAATCTCGATAGATTTCTTTCTTTTTTCCTCTGTTCATACCTGTCCAGGTTTGTAAACTACTAAGTAATTGATATTGATATAAAACTATGATGCAGGTACATCACATTACACACCGATTCGACTAAACACTGGACATACTGGTAACACATGTTGTACATTATTAAATAATCCTTTCAAATAATGAATATCGTCTTAACACAACGTCTTCTCAACCTTCTCCATTACATTACATTAGTAATTTGATCCTACTATTGTGATAACATATTATATTGGATCATTTTTTTAATATACAGGGTGTTTCAGGAGGAATGTGCAATACTTCTCAGGCTGATTCCTTACACCAAGTAGACAAAAAAGTTCCATGGGACCAACCCCCAAAAACGCTTTGTTACCGAGATAACAATCGCGGAGGATTGAAATTTTTCAAAAAATATTAATTTTTCTAATTCCATACAGGCTTTACTGAGGTTCTAAAATAATCAATTCCTATGTAGAATTAGCTGAGGAATTCGATGAAACCAGTTCCAAGTATGTAACTCTAACGGTTATTGAGATAATTGGAAAAATATTCTAGAAAACGCCATTTTTTAACAATTAGGGTTATAACTGGATGAGGAATCATAAAATTGTATTTTTTATTAATGGAAGTTGAAGAGAGTCGGATTCTAAAGAAAAAGTTAAATGACGGCGATTGTGTGAATCTTACCCAAATCTCAGTAATGGCGATCAAAAATCGCTACTAAACACAAATTCATCACTTGTGCTATATTTTGTCAATTTTGCAATTTTTGATCGCCATTTCTGAGATTTGGGTAAGATTTACACAATCGCCGTCAGTCAACTTTTTCTTTAGATTCCGACTCTCTTCAACTTCCATTAATAAAAAATACTATTTTATGATTCCTTATCCAGTTATAACCCTTATTGTTGGAAAAATATTGTTTTCTAGCATATTTTTCCAATTATCTCATTAACCGTTGGAGTTACAAACTTGAAACTGGTTTCATTGAGTTCCTCAGCTAATTTTACATAGGAATTGATAATTTTAGAACCTCTCTAAAGCCTCTAAAAACTTATAAAAATTAATATATTATAAAAAATCTCAATTTTCCGCCATTATTATCTCAGTAGCAAAGCGTTTTTGGGGTTTGATCCCATGGAACTTTTTTGTCTACTTGGTGTAAGGAGCAGCCTGAGAAGTATTGCACATTCCTCCTGAAACACTCTGTATTTTGAGGGGGAGAAAATTTCCAAAAATGGCTTCATGAGCAAAAATCATGATCAAGCCAATAATGAATAATTGAATATTGTAATACAGTACGTAATTTGACACTCAATAACTAGTGCGAATAACAAATACTTCTCATCATTATAAACTAGTTTCAGAATCATGGCATTTCACTAACTCCTCAACTCATTGAAGAATTTTTCTAGAAGATTTGTTTGGAGTATTCCAATTATTCATATCAATAACCTAGATTATTGAGGGCAATAAAAACTCCGATTTCAATTCATATCTCGTGATGTAACGAAGGATAAGTAAATCATTACTTCTCTATAACTTACTCAACAACTCATACTCATCTTTCACTTACAACGTTCTCACCAAATAACTCATGTTAAACTAATAATTACTTTGAAATAATTCAAATATTACTTTCTAATAATTCAGTTGAAACATAATTTACTTATGTTTCCAACATTGGATTACTCCACATCATTACTCACTTACTAAAGAATCCCTACATGAACGTAGTATGTCATTCTTTCACCTTAAATCGGTTGCCCTAATGACATTGCTTTAGAAGCCAAGGTTGGATCCAGCCTGCCCTAGCTCGAGCTCGTTTACCGGTAATGGGATGAGACATGGGAGCAGGAGACAACGATAGACTCAACTGTGAAGGCAGTTATAACTCGGCAAAGGGGTAGGGATGGGGCGCATTCAGTAGGTTGTCTTACAGTGAAGGTAATTTCAGTCTGTCATAGGGAAGTCCACGAATCGTACGTGACCAGTTTGCGAAACGGAAGTAGAAAGCACGGCAAGATGGAATTGTGGAAGAAAGCCGAGACTAGTTGAGGGGATTACAAAGGTACGAACGTTTGGCCAATCTCGAGCAGAGTCAGCCATACATGCAGAGCCACTCGCAAATGCCATGATTGAATGACGAGATCACGGCATGCAAAACAAAGAACCTGTTCCCAACTTCAACACTGTTCGTTACAACTTCCTCAACACAACTTCACACCACAAGGTAAGTATTACACGCGAAAATAAGGAAATCTTATTCGACTTCTTAGTGAGTTGTGTGATGCTATTGTGAAAATTTCGAGTGCAAACATGATTTAAAATACTCAATTTATGATTGTGTTATGAGTTTGATAAACAACTCCGTATCCAACATTCGTATAATCTTCTCTTCTAAAATTTGAATGTGACATCCATATAAGAAAATACCAACTTGAGAAATTAATACTTCAATCGAGTATTTCAATAGAACGTTTTAACGTCATCTGTACGATATCAAAACAATGAGAAGAATCCTCTTGTAATTCGTATCATTATTTAGAGGGCTATTTGGAAGGAAAATGCCAGACTGTAATGACTCTTGTTTATTCAATAATTCAATTATTCAGCTGCTCATAGTCACCCAATGTTGTATACTCATTCTGTTAATGGAGCCACTCTCTACACTTAAAAAGAAACAAAAATACAGGCAAAATAATAACTTTAAAAAAATTTCTGCCACTTTTACACGGCTTTAAACATTTGGTTGCTTGACTTTTCGATTACTCTGTATATTTAACAAGAAAAGACAATCATGATTCTTACAAGAACGTTGAAATGTCACTGATCGAGATTGGAATAGGAACTTCCGAATAATATTAAATACTCCTTTCTCAACTGATTGAAAAACAAGTTCAATTCAAAGAAGAGAATACAATTTAGAAATTCATTGCACTGGAAGCTAATAAATTGACAAATTTATTCATTCTCTGTTTCTCACTAAGAGTCTCGGAGGGGATGAATATTGATTCTTCCATTATTTTTCCTCGAGGCTGGAAATGAGAACAGTATGAAATTCAGAATTAAGATTGGCCAAAGATATTCCACTTTTTATAGAAGACAGGGAATCCGCTGCTTTTGTGGGGTGGTGAGTGGTGGATGGGAAAGCCCTGATTGAATAAAGCAAGGGCGGTCGGCCGACCAAGGTTGCAAATACCTCTTATAATTGCAAATGAAGAGATCTGCCAGGATCTGCTCTCCTACCCACGCTAGCCCCCTCCACCAGCCGCAGCCAAATCCGAAGCCCCACTTTGATTGCTTGCAACCAACAAACTCAAACTGAAGTGGCCAACAAACACATAACAGTGCAACGCTGCACAAATGCTTAAATTCTCAACTCAGTAATTTGGTAATTTGCTTTCAGCTTACAGCTCTCTTTCAATCTATCGATGATAAATAATGCATGGCAAGCTTCAATAAAATGGAAATATGACGAGAAAGTTTCATACGTGGGAATAGATGGTGATATTCCTTTGGTAATCTCAATTTAGAGTAAAAATGGAACTCGATAAATTCAATCACTGAAGCCTACCTTCTCTTATGAACAACACCAATGTGTAACTCACTCACAGTAACTCACTCGATCTATGAAAGGGCGTAGCAAGAATGGTTAGCTGAATAGCAATACATTCCATTGATATGGTTCTGGTGGAGGAATCTATGTAGATCAACGATTTGTGTCAACTTGATAAAGTTTGAAAATTAATATGAAAATGTAAAATTTTATCCATTCTATTCGTATTGAAAAACCAGACTTCTTTTTGTTAAATCTGTCATTTTATCCCTATTGAGCAATTAATTGTACAATACGGTACAATATACGTACTATTCAAATTAGGAATTTACTATCCAAATACAATTTTATCAGGATGGGAGCCTGTCCCATCAGTGAATGAGATTTTCCCCATTAAAGGAATGTTTGTCAAGAATGAGATTTTCTACTATGAGGGAAATCATTCTTAGTGGGACAAGTTCATTGGAAATCCATTTTTCAACAAATTCATTTACAATCGAAAAATTAAATTCCATTACAGGATTTTCTTGACAGCAGTTTCGGACTTAGGACTGTATTTTTAAGCTTTTGAGACTCGACAATGATTTGGTTAAACCTGGAACTTTTGAGGCATAGCTTACAAAAAGGGTAGAGGAAATTAAAGAGTCTGCCTTATCACGAGGAATGATATTAATGTAAGACAATGGAGACTCCCCACACGCTAAGCACCTTATTCGCGCATGGAACTTCATCACAATAGACGAGGAGGCTTACATAATCCACTCGCAGCTTTGCCCCCTTCCCCCTCGCTCTTAGTTCTTCCTTCATGGTTTGGAGCGTGAAGCAACGGAGTGTTCACGGCCTCTAAAACGGGATTATCCGTGTGCGCCTGTGTCCCTACGTGTTTTATGTAACAGTAATTAACTGGGACACAAATGCACTTAGCACAAAGGGCTCGAAAGGGAAGTGGATTGTGACATACAATTCATTATGCAGACAACATTAAGTGATGTTTCTTTACAGACAGATTTATAGCTTTACATTGTCAAGTGAACCAATGAATTTTCGGCCATCCACAACCGAGATGAGTCACTGCTGCTATGTCAAGTGTTCATCGACCGCTACTTGTCTCTCTTAGCACCTATCTTGTCAAATTCATATTCATAGCGTTTCCCAAGGTTATTCTATGGATTCATATTACGAACAATTTACTCTCAGTTTTATTTGATGATAACAGTTTTAAAATTAATTAAACTTTGATAGAAGATATTTTATTGCTTCGAACAAATTTGACTATTATTATTCATAGAACTTACTATTACTGCAAGCCAAGCCATAAATAGCCGCCAAGAACTGAACTTCTTAGTATTACTGATCATTTTCTTTATACACAAATTCTTGGTATATTTTAAAATGATTCCATGTGCTAGTCTCTTGTTACAGTTTTACTCTCATTCTTCATTTTCGGATTGTATTATTACATCAATCATTCCACAATTGTAATTCCCTATTTATGCGAATATCCCTCGAAAATGTGAAACCTGTGACAGCAGACTAGCACTTGAATTATTCATTTGAATATTATTATATAACTTTGCCAAAAGCTATGCCTTTTTTATATATTTACTATATCCTTGATCCTCAAAATGTATTTCAAATTGTGATAAATACACATCATTTGAGTTTAAAAATCATATATTTTATCAGAAATCAATTATTGAAAGAATTCAGACTGACTGTTATTCAAATCAGTTTATTTTGTATTCAATAATAAACGTTCGAATGATAGTAAAAACGATAATGTATTCTATTATGTAAACATTCGCTCAGGGTATGAACGTGCAGTGACCATGAGGGCACACGTTCTAGCCTTAGACTCATCCATTTATAAACCCAAAAATGTTTGGGGGTCGTGCTTCTGTTAGTGTTCGTCTTGTTAGTGATTCCGTTCAGAGAGACACAGTAACGTCTCCCTGTCTGATTTAGGTTACTTTCTGGACAGTTGTATTTCTTGATATCACAGGCTACCACAGTCCGGGTAGGATAACTCTGTGTGACAAGGAAACAACTAGAAAGAGTAGTACAGGTATTTGTATTTCAACTTAATTATTAAAGTCGGGGGAAAGTGTTATCAACATGGAGAGCAAGGTGAGTCAATGAATCCTATAAATTCATTGGGGAGGTTGGTAGCACTGGCTGCCTTAACTGGTTGCTTCGAATTACGTCTTCCGAATTTCCACTTTTTAGAGTATTTGTGACAGTTTTATCTTGTTAAACAATAGTAGTTTATGCAACGGTTGTATAATGGGAGCCTTTATAGCATGAGGTGAGATGTAAGTTAGAGCCACGAGCGAAGAGAGTGCTCTAAATATCTCACGAATGCTATAAAGGCCTAATACAACCGTTGCATACACTATTTTATTTACGACCACCAGTGTAGTTATGAGTATCAGATCAGTATCAAGCTATAGACCACCAATATCAAGCTATCTGTAAGTGTATGCTATTATAAAAATCAACATACCATCGTTTATTTAACTTCTTTTGTCTTCATCCTACTTGAACTGTTATGATAATCAACTTATTACTTGTTAAATAATGTTAAAAATAACATATCAGTCAGAACCACGAAACGCATTCAACAAGCAACAAAATCGTGAGTGTTGTTGTAAAAGTGAAAGTTATTAACATATTAACTAACAAAGTTAAAAATATATTTAACTATTTAAACTTTGGACTATTTAAATTAGTTAAATATTCAAATACATAAATTGAAATATTGACGAAAAAATACTGGTAGGCTACTCAATCCCAGTCGCAGTTTTGATTTTGAGGTTAGTTGAACACTGTTTACTTTTTATCACCTGATTTCAAAACGAAACAAGGAATGTATCATAAAGTGGAATTTGGACTGTATCGTAAAGTTCCTCCTGTATCGAAAAACGTTCATTACGACACGGTTCTGAGATTCAGTTTTGAAATGGTAGTCATTACGATTTCAATTGTAAAACTGAAATAGGAATTTTTCAATACGCCTGTAGATAAAAGTTTTTTCGGTACATTTAATGGTGAATTTCTCAACAAATGTATAAAGTGTGTGTAAAATCCTTGAACGTAAACTATAGGAGTTGAATTTGACTCTAACCTCCTCGTAAAATGTGAAAAAGGCCTGTCTACAAGCAATCATTTTGGCCTAAGTGAACTTTGAACTACCTGATTCGAACGTAATAAATAGAATTTACCCTTATAGTGAATTACACCTTCAGTGAATAGGTGGTGATTGCATTAAGGAGCGCTCTGTGTCGCGTATCAACTCAAGCTCGATCTGTTGCACGACATTAATACGAACGTCTGCGACTTGGATACAAAATATTAGCAATACTGCGACACTGTGACTTCGGAGTTATCCTGTGTGGGGCACTCACCCTTATCTCTCGCGTTGTACAGAACTTGTTGCTCTGAGGATCCACGTGCCGATCGGATCTCTTATCTACGTTCACAATGCTCTAACATAAATTGATACCGACCTTTTATCTTAAAATAAACTGCTCAACAACTACAGAACTGATTTTATCCATATGATCATTAACTCTTATTAATGAATACACTTCTCACTTTGTGGTGCGCTATTTGGTCAATTATATCTATATACGATCCACAATTAATTCTTATAAACTTGAGTAGCAGTTGGGAAAAAACTTTTTATTAATTGTGACTTATTCATTCTTCGTGTACTGAAACTCCAGATCATACTTCATACATAGTACCTATCATAAACTTTTTATGCGAAGTATAAAATCTATCTATTTACGATCCACAATTTAGTTCTTATGACTTATTTATTCTTTTTGTGCGGAAAATCGAGATCATACTTCATAATTTCATAAACTTTGACATGAGCTTTCTCTTACTGTCCTTGCTGGTAATAGAAGAAGATTACTGAAAATACTCTGAATATTGTACAGACTCTACAATTGCTACAATTATATTGATAGTTGTTTAATATCAATCATTTCAATAATATTATATTTATGAGTAAATCTTGAATAGATAAATGAGAATAGTAGGTAGATGGTTAGTTCAGGAAACTTGATTTATCCAGTTTTTTATTTTTTCTTGATAACAACCTGCACTATCATCTACAATGAATAGTTTTTCCCTTGGTTTGACCAATAAAAAAAATCCCAAACTGATATTCAATGATTTCTCTTTCAGAAGATCAGGTGATACTGCAGTGGGTGATGTTCGATGGCGTTGCCTATCTAGTACATGTAAAGCTACTTTAAAAACAGACAGAATGGTAACAAAAATTATTGAACTCCCTATTTTCCACAACCACTCACCCCCAAATTGTAATATAAACGGGGAATCTCAAAATCCAGTAACATGCTCCACACCAATTACTGACAGGGAGGGTGTACCACCCTCTGATTCTGATAATGACGTTTTTTCAAGAAATATGACTCCTAGTAACTTTATCCCATTGCAATCTTCTAGCGTAAACAAATGTGATAAGTGTTTTAGTCTTATAGAGTCATTAATAATTGAGAATCAATCATTAAAAGATGACAATTTGCGTTTAAGAGAGCAATGGAATGTAGCTATTGACCGTTCAATTATGAATGAGAAGTTGATAATGGAGCTGAAGGAAATGAAATCTTTTGAGATGGGAACTCAAACTGAAGATTTGCGAAGTTATCATTCCAATATCAATGAGCCGACTGAGAATTCCAATTCTCCAACTGATACTTACAGTGGTCTGGGCAACACTGTTAATAAAATCCGTCAAAACATTTCCGAATTAAATCATCATTTGAAATTCCATGAAGGTCAATTACTAGAAATCGAGAATGATATGCACTTGGCAAAGATTGCGGTTGAAAGGCTTTGTCAATCTTATTCCAAATTTGTTGCTGGCGGTAAAGCTGATGATTTGTCTTTAAAAAATTCCAATACTGTGGCAGGAAAGGTTAATTTGCGGTTTTGGGCAAGCAGTCATGGTAGAGATATTCGGGGTTTGCTAACAAAATTGTTTCCGGATGCTGGGTATTCCTGTGTTTCACACGTTGCTCAAAGTGCAATGGTTGAATCAGTTATTGAGTGGATGCTTTCCCCAAATGAGGTTAATTCTTCCGGGTCCACTGATTGGATTGTTCATTTTGGATGTTCTAATGGCTTTGGTCCTGGGTTTGATAGGATTGACGAGGACAGGTATCTGTCTGGTCTGGTGAATGTAATCAAAAGTTATAATCAAAGTAATTTGATTTTATCAACAATTCCTCATCGTCACGATCTTCCTGAGAATTCAAAAGTGAATACTACTATTGCTGCCATGAACCAACGTATCTTGGATCTTCCAAATAGGTATCCAGTGAAAATACTGAAGCTAGGAAAAGTTCATAGGCGACTTCACACAAGGCACGGTCTTCACTTTAATAGGAAGGGGAAATTATACATTGCCAGATCTATCTTCAACATTGCAATTCCACAAACCTCCAAATTGTCAATACTGCATCACCTCAAAGGTCAGTATTGTTCAACCACAGATCTCATTCACTTATATGCCCTTCCAACATTGATGACTCCTTTAGGACAGTGGATGTAACATATGGTGAGTGTTCAGCTGTTGAGACGATCCAGAATTGCGGCTCCCCTCCTGATGGCAGCAGGACAAGAGTCAGTAATGAAGAGTTGGTCCCCATTGAACCTGTTGTAATTGATGATGCTGAATTGTCTTCTTGTAATGTTCAAGATGTTGGCCAGCAAATTCCAGAAATTATTTCCAATGGATGTCGAAATTTCTTAGAAGGAGGAATCAGTCATCAGGATCCTGCCTAGTTGATTGTATGGCAGAGGAAGGCTTAAGACAAATAGATAGGACACTTAACTCAAAAAATAAAAATTTTATCAATATCCTTCACTATAATATTCGCAGTCTGAGGGATAAGAATGATGAGTTGGCCATACACCTGGAGAAGCTCCAGGAGGATAAGGCTCTAAAAAGGTTAGATATATTATGCCTCACTGAGACCTGGTTGAGTGGTCATGAGACTGTTGGCATTGGAAATTTCAACCTTGTCTGCCTGTTCAACAGGTTACAAAGAAGGGGGAGGAGTGGCCTTATATGCAAGGCCACTCCTCCTTGAGGTATTTCAGTGTCAGAATTTTCCCTGGCAGGTGTCTGTGAGACCAACTTTGAGGCTGCTGCTCTGACAGTTGAAAGGTTCTTCCTGGTAGTCTGCATTTATCGGCCACCTGGAGCTGATGATGAGGTTTTTCTTTATGTATATATATATATATATATATATATATATATATATATATTTATATATGTACAGATTCTATATACATATTTCAACGTGTTAACCGGGTACATCCGATCTGTGAACTCACTTACTTGGGTAAGTTGACGTTTCGTCGCCATCTCAGACGACATCCTCGGAACAGACTGACTAGTTGTTGGTTGTAGCCTTCCTTCGCGGACGGAGGGTGTACCTCCTCCCTTCCTCTTCTTCCACGAAATTGGGCTGGCGCTGTGTGTTGAATGAAATTCCTGGAGACGCGTCTGGCTTTTGTGAATTGGTTGGTTTGAATTTGTTAAGAAACAACTTCCATAGTGGAGAGATGTTCAGGCTGTCGTCGCTTTTGTTGAGGAGTCCTTACTCCTTGTAAGGACTAACTTACCCAAGTAAGTGAGTTCACAGATCGGATGTACCCGGTTTACACGTTAAAATATTCATCCATCCGCGAAAATTTGAAAGTAAACATATATATAGCACAACACAAAGTCACTTTAAAATAATTGCAATAATATATGTGGGGGAAAGTGGGGGAAATGATTGTGTAGTAAGTACAGTCTTGTTCAGCTCCTGAATTCTCGTTGTTTTGTATGGGTTTTTAAAGTTAACTTTTAAATTTTTTGGTACTATCGTATTCAGTTTTTTCTTGTGCGTCTCGTGATCTACTCTGTTTTTCGACTGGACTTATTTGTGAGTGAGTATACTCTTTTTTTCGTATGCCGGCGACGCCGAGAAATCTCAGATCTAGACTTCGTTCCGATTCTACTAACAGAGTTTTGAGTCCTTTATCTTTGAACTTTGCACGGACTGATAAGACTATGAGCCCAAAAGCTGATCAGGCCGTTACGGATGCCCACATCAATAAAATTCTATCGAACAACGATTTTATCGATACCCTGGTATCGAAGATTATTGATCGACTGAAAGTGACTATCGACGAGGCAATTGCAACAGCGCTCCAAAACACTTCCCAAGAGATGGCTCATCTGACGGCAAGCGTGTCAGCTCTCACGGACCGTGTGATGAAACTTGAGTCGGAATTACTGCATCGCACTGATGATTTAGAGCAGTATCAGCGTCGCACAAACCTAAGGGTTTTCGGTATTCAGAAGACAATGAATGAAGATACCGATCAACAGGTCCTGGAAGTTTTCAGGACTAAGCTAGGACTCGATGACTTCGACCACTGAGGACGGAAAACCAGAGTGATAATTGAGCGTACGCTAAAACTAGTTCATGATCACATTCATAGATCTGCGCTGGCATCGAGTCTAGTTCGATGATCAGAACCTCAGATAGCGCTCTGTCGCAATGCGGGAGTATTTGAAATGACGCTTCTTTGCCAGTTGTGCGCAGACTACCAGCGCGTTCGCATCAATTGCTGTTGTGCTGCACTCTAACTCCTTTCTCTTCCTTCTGTACTCCTTACCACTTTTCTTATTCATTCCCTCTAGTAGCAGACGCGTTCATATTGAGTGCATTTTAATATTTTCTTTATTTCAATAATTTCTTTATTCTAGCTCTGGATTAAGAAGAAAGTTTTTTTCATTGTAATTAGCATTTATGGAATTGTTAGAGAAACAAGAATTTATCATTTAATTAAAAAAATGGAATTGTTAGAAAAACAAGAATTCATTTCTCCTACGCACAGTAAAATAATTATTGGTTTTTTCAAGTACATAGGAACCGATATTTGATTTTTATATTATTACTGTACAGTAATAATAACAACTCAATGTTCTCAGGAATGTCCTATGATTACCTGGTAGCCTATGATTAACAAAACAGGTAGCCTAGTCATTTTTAGGACAATAATTTAGAAATAATTTTCAAGACAATTTGAAAGAAATCGGTCGAACGGTTTCGTCAGAAACGCGTTTTTAGTTGCAACGTATTGTATTTTTTAATTGATAATTCATAATAGTGAGCATATGAATGTAAAAACGGCAAGAACCATGTGTCTGCCGGTAGGCCTACACTCGCGCGCGCACGCACGGTCTCTTTTTCTTGGATAAGCTCTCTCGCTCACTCATGCACTCTCTCTCATTTTCTCTCTCTCTCTCAACCCAAACAGATCCCAGTCTTCAATAACAGGTTTTGAGCTACAAACCGATACAACAGCACACAGAAAAATACACGCAAAAATAAGTTTGCGCAAGAGAAAGCACCTCATTCCCCAGTTAATATTGGTTCAAAATATATAAATTCGGCCTCAAATTGTAGATCAGAATGTTTTCTTCAATTTGAGACCAATTATTTTTTAATTCTTGAACCTATATTGACCGAGCTGAATTATTTTCCTACCTTGACAGAATGTCTTCTTTGCTTGGACAGACTATATCGATGGTGCAATGATGTTTTATGAGAATTTGGTAATCTATTTATCCACTGCGTAATCATTCAGGAGTACGACCGCAGCTATACTTTCGTACGACCATAGTAACTTATAACTTTCTGACTGATTTTCAAATAGATATTATAAATCTACAGGAAAGATGGAAATTAAAATTATAGTAGAATGAAATGTCTTCGAGAAAATTTGAAAACAATTTATTTTCAATTTATATTCTATTCATGTTGAAAAATTGGTTTGAAACAATACAATAGTCTTTTACTTCGACCTGAGTAATACAAGATTTGAGAGTGAAAATAGTGTTTGCATTGTGAAATTGATTTGTTATACCGGTATTAATTAATTAGTCATGATAATAGTTTCTATTAATTTCTCCTCAAAAAAACCCTATTTTGCACAAATGTTATTCCTAAGCATTATCAGATTCCCATTCCGGAAATCTGCGTTAAGCTGATTGAGTACATGAAATAATATAAAATAGAATGCAAATAATAATATAACATTATGAAAATTTTGTTCTGAAAAGAAATGAATAAAAATACATCCTTACATTAAATAATTTTGTATAATTTAAGCATATCATAATTCATCTTTATCAATGAATATATATTTTTGTACGATTATCACCAACATCAATCTATAGAAAGATAACTTTCTGGTATCAAATTCAAGTAATATATAATTTGGATTTCAGGAATTGATAGAGGGCACAAATGCCATTCCCAATTTAAATTTTCAAAATTTGTTGAGAAATTTGGGAACATAAATAATAATAATTCTAAGAAGAACTATTTCTTTTCAAATTCAACAGACATTCACTTTGGAATTTGCAATAATAAAAGTTAATAGAAGACAAAAATGCCATTCCTATGCATTACCAATTTAAAATTTTCAAAATTTATTAAGAAATGTGAATATATTTTGATACTTGATAAATAGTAGATAAAACAAGAATACCACAAATCAAAAGTTATTGGTCTAATTATTATAAAACATGTAATGTATGAGAAATTGCAATTGAATTCCAAATAATATACCGAATCCATGAAAGCTAAGATTTCAAAAAATTGTAAATACAATAATTAAACTATAATAATTTTGCAATAGCATAAAATAATCTTATCAATGAATATACTGAAATATTTTTGTATTTTCTTCACTGGAAAATGAATTTTTTGTTCTCAAATTCAACAGACAATCAATTTGGAATTTGCAAAATTTGTTAAGATATGTGAATATATTTTGATACTTGATAAATAGTAGATAAAACAAGAATACCACAAATCAAAAGTTATTGGACAAATTATTATAAAACATGTAATGTATGAGAAATTGCAATTGAATTCCAAATAATATACCGAATCCATGAAAGCTAAGATTTCAAAAAATTGTAAATACAATAATTAAAATATAATAATTTTGCAATAGCATAAAATAATCTTATCAATGAATATACTGAAATATTTTTGTATTTTCTTCACTGGAAATTGAATTTTTTGTTCTCAAATTCAACAGACAATCAATTTGGAATTTGCAAGAATAAAAGTTAATAGAAGACAAAAATGCCATTCCTATGCATTACCAGTTTTTGGTTGTTGCGGTTGTTTCATCCACACATTATACATGTTTCAGAATTTTCAGCTTTTCTGTGGAATATCCTTTCAAATTACTTGATATCCACTTGCACTGTTTGTGAAGAAGAATTTTTAATAACAATTTCGGGATGAATTTTGAATTGTTTTCACACTCTTTACAAACAGTGGTACTGAAATTTGCTTTTTTCTGGGTCTTCGATAGAAGTATTTCCAAAATTTTTTTTCATGTGAAATTTTAGGAAATTTTTTGAAGACCTTGAATGCAACTTGACACAATCCAAGTATTGTCTCTGATGGAGTAGTAAATATTTATAACATTTTATTTCAATAGTTCTGAGGGAACTCTAATAAACTCCCCTCACAAAATAAATCCTACATAATCCTAACATAAACCCTAAAATACTATTATATTAAAACAAAGCTAGTTGTTGGAAAATTATCGTTGACTTGAACTTGACCTAATAATATTTTGTTATTTACGCTTCAAACTCTCAAAATGAATTTAATAACTCACACGATCCTATCAAAAATCCTACAATCCTAATCCTATTATATTAAAATGATTATAATTAGAAAGATCAGTTTTTTATTGCCTAGATCATTGTAAAATGATTATGTAATCATGTCAATAAATAAATAAATAAAATAATTATAGTTATATTGAATTATTGAATATTGTTATTAACTTTCAATAATAAAAATTGAATTAATTTAAAAATAAGCTAATAACTTTTTTCACCCTTCAAAGTTCAAACTCTCAAAATTAATTTACACCATAAATTCTACAATCCTATTATGTTGAAATAATGCTAGTTTTTCAAAAATCAACCATTGTTATCAACTCTTAATCTATAAAAATTTCTGGAATTGAAAATTCGCTAATCTATTCTCCGCGCTCGAAGTTTAAACTCGCAGCATCAGAAAACCAAACGTGAACCAGTCCGCAGTCCGCAAGAGCACAGCGAAGACATAGGTGTGGATTTCTGTCAGATTTTCTGTTTGGATCTAGCTGTCAAAATGCTATTGTGTATAAACTTGGCAAACGCACACAATATGGCAACATGTTGTTAATGCTCGCAGGCGCAGGAGTGCGCACGAGCCATTTGCTGCAGGCGCTTCATTTGGGGAAGTGGGGGAAGTACAGGAAGGGAAATATACCACAGCAGAGGGAAATATTTTTTCAGGAGGGAATTTCCCTCTCCAATGTGTTGATGCGCATCGTAACGAACTCTAGCGGTAACAAGCCGCTCCACACACCATCACTCTGTATTAATTCCCTACTCTGTGCTTCGACGAATCCAGCGCTCGCATAGAGTCGGTAAGAAGCAGTCTCCAGATGCGAGCGGTGCAGTGCGTCCTAGGCCTATTATCGTGCGTTTTTCCAGCTACAGGGAGCGTCGGCGGGTGTTCGAAAGGAAGAAGATGTTGAAGGGGTCAAATATTACGATTAAGGCTGATCTAACAATGCTTCGACTAGAGGTCTATAAGGCAGCAGCGACAACATTTGGCTTTAAAAAGGTGTGGTCCAGTGATGGAGTTGTGAAATGGGTTGTTGGTGAGGGTGGGGGAAATGGTATTAATTCCGCAGTCAGGCTCTCTGATCTCGATTGATTTCTATTTATTGATTTCACCACATCCTATTTTGTTTAACTGTTATTGGACCGTATATTCCTAAATATTCATTTCCAATTGAGACTTTACATAAATTGTCATAGCAGTAAAAATATCATTATTGTTGAAATCTGAATTTTGTTACTTTCTTTCATTCGATAAGTCATTAGCATTGTAATTACATTTCAGAGTTATTGTTTTGAAGGCGATAATCCACATTTGAATATTCAGAAGTTACTACCTATATGAGTCTCTAATAGCTTCTTTTTTTAGATAAATAATTCTTGTACTCATAAATGACTAATTTATAATATTAGTACCTATATAATAATATTAATATATAATATGAATAATGGATTGTCATAAATTATTAAAATTATCATGATTCAATTCAGATTGATAGGAAACGCCTTCAATTGACATGAGTTTCAGTTATAGATTGCTATAAACAAGAATAGTATTTGAAAAGACTTATCAGATTCTTGATTGGAGGGTTATTATTCTCTGATCAATAATGTAGCAACCTAGGATATGGAATGGAATGCGGTAGTATATTTGTTTGGAGGAATTATTGGATATTGCAGTATACCAACTATAGCAATATTTGGAGATTCTAATTATTAATTATTAGTGTGGTCATTTATTTCAATACAGTACAAAATTCTATGAAGTTAAACAAAGCAAACATAATTCAATATTACGGTCAATAAATTGCTGTTTTATGGTTAGTAATTACCATTTTATATGAGGATTATATGAGCGCACATAAAAAATTCATTCGAGTATGTACCTAAACATTAGTTATACCGTACTTTATCACGAAATAATACTACTTATAATAATACTACTAATAATCTATTGATAATGCTATTCAATCAATAATTAATAAAAAATGAAAGACGTCAATCTCATATTCTTTAGATGTTCTATTTATACAGGTAATATATAGCGCATTAAGTGATTATTGTTTTTATCATAAATCAGTAAAGGTGAGTACTGACAATGCTAATTTCCAATACTATAATAAAATATTACCCAATGACTCTTAAGAAAATAAACATTTAGTCTATACAGGAGTTGAACTTGTACCCCACTATTGCTGCTTCATTTGAATTATATTAATGATGTTTTTTGATGATGTATGCTTGATGGTGTGTTGTGTGTGCGTGTGTTGCTCGCTGGTTGTGTTGCGTTGGCGTACAGCTCGCTGCCGTCGCGGTCTCGTCGCCTGTTGCCGTGGTTCCTGACCACTCCTCCTCCCCGGGCCAGCGTGTTCCATCCGTTCAGTCTGCTCTCTTCCAGGCTCTCTCACACTCCTCCGGCTTATTGAAGGTTGCCCACGTTAATGCCCAATCGCTATCCTGTCATATTGACGAGTTCAGGGCAATATTTGAGTGCCAATTGTTGGATCTTATCCTGGTATCAGAAACTTGGCTGAAACCATATATGAGTGATAAGAGTGTCGAATTGAACGGTTTCTCTATTTTTAGGCATGATCAACTCCATAAAGGAGGAGGTGGTGTGGCAGTCTATTTCAGGTCCCAGTTTCCAGTTACCATTTTACATGTTTCCGATAACTCGATTGCTAATCAGTCTGAGTTCATATTTTTGAATGTATCTGTAAGTGGTGTTCACTTGCTTGTGTGTGTTTGTTATAAGGCTCCTGACATTAGATCTATTGGAGAATTTGAAAAATCACTATTAGACCTGATGACTAGTTTCAAGCATGTTATTGTCATGGGTGATTTTAATACTAATCTTCTCGATTTATCTTCTGTATTTACCTAATTTCAGACCAATATCACTTCTCTCTGTCTTTTCCAAAGTGTTGGAGAAGGTTGTAAGGACACAGCTGAGTAGCTTCTTAGAGGCTCACAAAATTATAGTTCCTGAACAGTATGGATTCAGGGAGGGGGTCGGTGTTAACGAGGCCTTATATGACTTTGCTACATCTGCCTTCAATAGTTTGTCCCAGGGCAATTATCTACTTGCTGCTTTTTTAGACCTGGCTAAGGCTTTTGACTCTATTGATAGAAGAATACTTTTTGAAAAGCTGAAGCATGTGGGAGTAAGAGGCATTCCCTTGGATTGGTTCACAGATTACCTTACCAATCGAAAACAGGTTGTTAGAATATTGAACATTGAAAGTTCCATGACTGCTGTAGATTATGGGGTGGTACAGGGCAGCACACTGGGCCCTCTTCTGTTTTTGGTTTATATAAATAATATAGCAAAGGTGGAGGCCCAGGGAAAAATGTTTCTTTTGCGGACGATGCAGCTGTTCTGTATGAAGGCAAAACTTGGGATGGGGCTTATAGGAAAGCTAACGAGGGCCTAAACATCCTAAAAAAATGGTTTGACCAAAACTCTTTGACCTTAAACACAAACAAGACAAAAGTAATGCCTCTTCAACTCAGGAATCAGAATGATAATATTAGGGATGGACTGAACATTATAATTCACACTTGTACTGATATTACTGCATGCAATTGCCAGGAGCTGGAACAGGTCTCGGAGTACAGATATCTAGGTGTTTACTTTGACAAAAACCTTAGATGGGATAAGCACACATCTCACCTTAAGCAGAAGCTTAGGAAATATATATATGTATTTAAAAAGTTGAACTCCCTGTTGGATCCTCCTATAGTGAGATTAGCATACTTTGCTTATGTACAGGCACTACTCCACAGTGGTATCGTTGTATGGGGAGGTGCCTTTATGAATGTATTAAAGCCATTGTTGATTGTACAAAAAGCAATTATCAAGGCTGCAACAGGCCAACCAAGACGCTATCCTTCTGATCAGCTTTTCATGGGATTTCAGGTTCTAGATATACGCCAGCTCTTTATCAAGGCACTTCTTGTACACATGCACAAAAGAAGGGGAAGTCAAATCATAATTGTATCTAATCATGAGCATTTTACGCGTGCCTCTAGCATCAACAACATAAGGATGCCTAGATTAACAACTCTGGCCTCATCCCGATCTCCCTACTATATTGCTCACCGATTGTGTTGCAACATGCCTGTTCAGCTCTCAATTTTCAACACATTCAGTTCTGCTACCTACAAGAAAATGTTGCTCTCTTGGCTGTTCCAACAGGGAAGAGAAGCATCTGAGATGTTATTGAGGTCTGCTTTTCACTTCTAATAGTTTTTTTATTATTATTATTTGACAACCTCTTGATACTTTTTTTGAATTGACTTATGAATGGATTATAAGGTGATAAGCAACCCGCTTCACACGTGTACTATTTAAAAACGTATTCTCTTTTTACCAAAAATCTTATTCATTTTCAAGCTCTCCAAAAATCAAGTTAAAACTCCTTCAAATATTAATTGTCTCCGCCTTTGTCGTGTGCTTGCCGTGTGGCTTCCTGATGGATGATCCTGAACTCTAATTATATTTTTCCTTTTGTACTTTATTCTTAATTCCTCTCTCTTTTTTCACTCTCTCTCTCTCTCTTTCTCTCTCTCTCTCTCTCTCTCCTTTTTTTCTCCTCATTATTTCAATTTTTTGTTCTGCATCCCTCTCTTATTATATTAGCTTTTTTTCTCCTTGTTTCCTCCTCTGTATAAAAAAATTAAATCTAAATTGATTCAGACTCTTCTTCGCACACAGGCATCTAAGCCCATGTGAAGAAAACTTTTCTTTAATGTATTTTTATAAATTTTTTGTATACTGAAAAAGAGGAAATAAATTTATTTGATTTGATTTGATTTGATTTGAACTGCACTGCTCAAAGTTACTGAAGATAAAAGGTCAGCTATGGGCAAAGGTCAGGCAACCATTCTTACCCTGTTTGATTTTTCAACAGCTTTTGATTGTGTTCATCATCCCCTTCTTCTTTTCTTCTTTTAAAATTGGAAAATCTTGGATTTGGGGAGAGTAGTACCAGATGGGTTGAATCCTATCTATCTAATCGTCGGCAGTGTGTCAGCCAATAATGAGATCTCATCATGGAGAAACGTAAGCCGAGGAGTGCCTCAGGGCTCAGTCCTTGGGCCTCTGCTGTTCTCCCTGTACATTGATGACATCACCAAATGTATAGGGAACAGTAAGTGTCATCTCTATACTGATGACTTGCAGATCTTTACGCATTTTTTGCTGCTGACTCTGATGCTTGTGTGGAGCTGATGAATGCTGACATTGATGCTATAAGTAGCTGGGCTTATAATCATGGCTTGAAATTGAATGAGGGCAAAACAAATAGCATCATTATTGCTCACAGCCGGCTGCAGGCACGGCTCCAGGTGCAGGGTGTTCCAGGGTTGAAATTGAACGTTGTTGAGCTGCAATACAGTGACAGGGTTAGAAATTTAGGGCTCATCATTAATAAAACTCTGTTGTGGATGGATCAGGTGGAACTTGTCTCTAAGAGAGTATTTGCATGCATTTACAGCTTGAAAAAGTTTGCACTTTTTCTGCCACAAAATATAAAAATAATGCTGGTTAAGACTCTTGTAATGCCTCATTTCAGTTATTGTGACACAGTTATAAATGACATGAGTGTGGAGCTCTCAGACAGATTGCAGCGTGCACAAAATTATTGCATAAGATTCATTTTTAACTTAAGGCGATTTGACCACGTTTCGCGATTCTATAAGGAGCTATCACTCTTAAAATTGATTGAACTCAGAAATTTGCATATTTTAACACTTCTTCATTCCATAACTATAACAAAATCTCCATCCTATCTGTCTGAGAGTTTCAAGTTCCTGTCTGAGATCAGTGTACGGCCAACTCGACGGGGGGAATCATTGTTGTCTTATCCTGTATACAGGACAGCAACTTTTGAAAAATCCTTCACCTTAACGGCTTGCAGACTCTGGAATAATCTTCCTGACAATATTAGGAGCATTGATGGACTTGCTCGCTTTCGGCGGAGGTAGGGCGGCGTTTGCTGGCGGGTCTGCGGGGTAGTGTGGTGTTGGTTGCTGATGGCGATTCAATTGGTGGTCTGTGTGAATGTTGCATGAATGGTTTTCAAGTTGATCCCAAATCAAGGGTATTTTTTTTCTGATTATAGTTATTCATTATTTATTAAGTAATTCATTTTTTTTATTAATAAAATCAAGTGATTGATCTTTTATTTTCACTTTTCTGTATAATTTAAGCTGTACTATTTATTTTACATTCGTACTGTACTAGTTTTTCTTTTCATTGTATTGTATTATTGTTTATGATGAGGTTGAGTGGTAGAAAGGTTGAGGTTGAGTGGACTTCCTAGTCCTAACTCCGCCTAATAAAGAATATTTTCATTTCATTTCATATACAGATGACACTTACACTTAGGGCCGGTTTCTCCAAATACGTTTAACTGAAATTTTAGTTTAAACTATCAGCTGTCAGTGTATGGTCACTTTTATTAACTTGTGTTTCAATTGAGCCAGCTGATGGTTTAAGCCAAAATTCAGTTTAACTATTTTGGAGAAACCGCCTTAGAATAAGAAAGACATTTCGAAATTAGACTCAACACAGTTTTGAGCCAGGGATATTTCGGCTGCTTAGGCAAGCCTTCTTCAACCCAGACCCTAAACCCAGACCCTATATATATATATATATATAATATAGAGATATATGGATTTGAACGGACATCTGATTCGTGTTCTGGGGCTCGGAAATGTGTAAAAATATATCGCATCATATATTTGCGATTATCCGGTCAAGACCAATAGTGCATTTTTTCCAAATGAAATGCACTAAAAAACAGAATACCAAAACTATAAATAGGTAATCCCGACATCCCTCCCTTAACGAATTTCTACCCATGCATCTACATAATCTTCAAATTAGCTGGCTGCAACGGAGTGGATTCCATTCATTCTTCATTAATTAGCGCGGGAGATACGCATTTTTGAAATACATAAGTAGCTAGCATGAAAGGTGGAGGAACTCGGGAAGGCCTGATGAGGAGTCACTCCCGGTGGAGCAGATTGGTGGCTGGGGTATAGCAGATTCCAACAACATTGGCGGATGGCGAATATCTGTTGTAAATTCTCAGCTCTGTCAGGGCAGTCTGAAAGAGGTCTGCAAGAGTTGAATGTTTTGCTAAAGTCGATCCCATCTTGGTATGTTGCTCCAGGACTGTCATGATTGAGCTGAACATCAACATGAGTAATTCGCTAAACGACAGTTACATTGGAGTCTGCTATATCTCGACACATGTATGCGTGTCTGCCTGTGCCGAGCAGAGCAGAGCGCCAGTGATACATTAGCCACTGAGGATGCTGCTGCTGCTATCGATTGTGACGGAAGGCGGTGAGAAGGCGGTGGAGAGGCGGCGAGCCATTAGTCACTCGACGAGCAGGTCGTGTACCGATAACAGCCACGGGCGCACGCAGGTTTACATTGCACTCGCAAGATACCACCACGCGCTACTTACAGCACAACCCCCTTTCCCCCCTTCTAACCATCAACTCTACTGATCAACATCTCGCGTATGACTTCTGACACAAGCAATGGCAACATACGCTTTGCTACATTATCACAACAGATACACTTTCAGCCGACTTTGTATATTTCGAGCAAGATGAGAAATAAAGCGAATGAAGTGAATGGAAACGGTGTGTCTTCTCAGCTTGCGCGTTCTATATTAGGTAGCCGGAAGAGAAACTGTCCCAGGTAAATAGTTTGTTTGGTTTTTCTAAGGGCGATGCACACATGAGCTTTTGAGGCTTGTGCGTGAGTAATGAGAGGGGTGATGATGAGAGATAACGACTATATTTTCGTTAGTCGGGACCATTGGCTTATTTCCTCCTCCGAAAGACGGGGTGGCCGTATCTATGTGATTGTGCTGTAGTATAAGATTGTGCCTAGGTTATGTTCTAGAAGATGCTATTTATAATAATTCAGATCCAATCTCTCTGATCGCTGTTTGGATTTGATATATCGCTGTACTCGCCCATTACAGAGATCTTAACATTCTTCTAGAGCATTTTGGTCTCTCCAGTCCTGGCCCCTGGGTGTCTCCAGTACAAGTAATGAACATCCAAATTAATTTTATTCGTCTTTGTGATAACGATATAATACAATTGATTTCTGGGTACATAGTTATTCCAATATTGCTATAATTCCAATTTTTGGATGAACTGAACCACTGTAATAACGCTTATCTGGACTGATCATGAAAATAGATCTTTATGCGCAGTATTCATGCATTGCTCTGAACATCTAGATTTCTCTTCATTATGTGAGTAAAGACTAACTTAGTTCAAGGAAACTTCTGTCAACTCTTTATTCTATAATACTAAGAAAGGACATGATTGAGAAATTCTATCGTAGGTTAGCCACGAGATAAGATTTTCTATAATAATTTACAGTAATATGTTCGTTATTGAGAGTTATATGAAGAGCTAGCGTATTCAATTGTTATTGATTTATTACTCATGTATTTTCATGGAGTGATAGTAGACTGTTGGAATTTTTCTAGATATTGTATGTTCATTTATACTGATTCGTCAAGGAAACGTTTTGGGAACAGTTGATAGTGAGTCAATATTCTCAATCCATGAACATAATGGACCCAAATGCACCCTTTTACAAACGAAATTCTATTCGCAACTCATGATTTAGATAGCGGAAGTCGTTTTTGAGCATGCGAGAGCTATAGAAACAAGTTTATTCACTTAAGTGATCCGGAATTCTGTGTGTTTCTGATGTGTGGTCTTGTCTGGGAGCAGACAAGATAAATCGTTCAGAGATGTCTTCCACTCGGGCTCAGTACGCTTTTCACAAACGAACGACCTTGGAATACTTCAATGGGTACTAATTCAGCTGATTTATGGCACTGGAGGCAGGGCGAGGGACAAACAGCCCAATTCTCATTAACTGGTTGACTGATCATTGCGAACTTATTGTTAACAACCATCAGTACGCAACCTCCCAATTAAGAGAGAAAGACTAGCGCTCTCCCATTCCAGCTCCATTCCGTTTCTTCCTGAACATTTTCCAAGTTCATTTTGTCTTTCCTGCTATAATCAACCTTCATTACTTCCATACCGATCCTATAAAGTTTCTCTCGTTTGCGAAGAATCAACTTCAATTCCATTCATACCATTTAGGAGATTTTTAGGAGAAATTTTACCGTTTTGTTCATTTATTCCATGAGTTACAAACACAATACTATTACTATAATGATAATACTAATGACAAAATAATAACATATGATGACACAATACTATTATAATGATTTGAGACAGAAAACAGGCTAAGCATCCAATATTGATTAAAAATGAAGTCCAAAATAAGTGTTGAGTAAGATTATTAGGGGCTGAAATACAGAGAAATACTAAAATTTCATCTGCCTAACAGAAATGTGATCATGATTTTGTGTTGCGAACACTCGCAACTGCTCTTATGTTTCAAAACTGTTAAATGTTTCCATCATGATGCCATTTTGTGCAATTCTATAATAATTTTAAAACTATTATTCTTTGATGTGATTGATTTTATTCCTCTCTGATTTTCAGTATTTCAAGACTGTTCACCCTATTTTTACAGTTTTACCCTACTTATGAATTTCACCTTTTAGAATCCTTTAAAGAGGAAAAAGACGTAGAAAAATTTCCACTCCTTTCCCCTGATACGGTTTGTATCAGGAAATTGGTGATACCCTGGAAGTTTTAATGAAATTTTTCGAAACTTGTAAGCTAGTTCCAATGAAGAAAATGAAATCATGAGAACTTGATTACCAGACACGGTAATGTGGAGAAGTTCATGCTGGCAAGTCTTGCTCTCCGGTAGGCTCTTGGTCTCTATTATAATCAAGAGCATTTAGGGCCAAAGATAGACAGATAGTCTATTTGCATATAAAGTGCTCCACAAGGTGCTCTTATAAACTTTCCATTTGCCGCATCTCCAAGAAGCCTCGTTTTTTTTTGTTATCATCGTCTTCTCTATTTCTTTTTCGTCTGTTTAGTATTCACGGAGAGTTACGACAGATTCGACCATTCATTTCTAGATTCCATTCTCCAGGAATATCATCCTGGATGATATTGTACGGTGTATAGTGAATAATCATGTACCTTCACAACCGAAGGTCTGATTCCACAACAATATCAGATTGAGCTTCAGCGAGTCGAACTCAAAATACATTCTCGATTCTTAGAAACATGATATTCCCCACTTGACCGCTTCTTGGACTAGATTATGGTCACAAAAGAAGGAAAGATAGCTGTCAAGATTGTTCGGGAATTTTCTCACCTATGTCTACCTGTAACCCGCATCTTAAGAATTTGATGTTTGACTATATAAGAATAATGTACTATTTTTGTACCATTTTGTACCACCAAATGAAAATTTTGTTAACGTACCAGAACCAAGATATTTGAAAAATAAAGTGCGGGTTACAGGTGGACACCCTACACCCGCATTTGTGATTTTTCAGAATTTGAAGATGCCATTATAATGTACTATTTTTGTACCTTTTTGTACCACCAATTAAAAATTTTGTTAACGTACCAGAACCGAGATATTTGAAAATAAAGTGGGTTACAGGTGGACACCCCTACCCGCATATTGAATTTCTCAAATCTAATTATACCAAATTAATCTACTATTTTTGTACCTTTTTAAAATCAATTAAAAATCAATTGACCAATTAAAAATTTTGTTAACTTACCATAACCGAGATATTTGTAAAATAAAGTGCGGGTTACAGGTGGACACCCCTACCCGCATACGATTCTCCAATCTAATTATACCAAATTAATGTACTATTTTTGTACCTTTTTGTACCACCAATTAAAAATTTTGTTAACCTACCAGAACCGAGATATTTGAGAATAAAGTATGGGTGAGGGGGGTGGAGAAAAAAAGGAAATTCTCAATAACATCTCCATTATAGATTGTAATTCAAATCTGACTGAAGCATTATTTTCTACGACCTTTGTAGCATAAGAAACGAATGTTAGATGAAGATTTATTACAACAAGAGGTAAGGAAGATGCGTAATTAGAAAATGGTGATTAGAGGTGGATATTTGTAGTCCTATAACAACTTACCCTTGAATAAATATTGGATTATTTCGATGCTAGAATGTTATACCACTTCTCTACTATCAAGGAGCATCGAGAAAGATTTTGTTACCAGCTTATACCACAGATATATGCAAAATCGTGGTATAGATGGGCGGGGTGGTAAAAAATCGAAAATCTTCTATAACTTTATGAATTTTTAATTTTTTTCAAATTTTGTCAATGCCAGAATGTTACACTACTTTTCTTCTATCGAGAAGCATCGAAAAAGAATTTTGTTACCAGCTTAATCCAGAGATATATGCAAATTTCTTATATCTATTGACGGGGGTAGGTAAAACATCGAAAATCTTCTATAACTTTCTCAATTTTGGATTTTTTTTCAAATCTGTCAATGGCAGAATATCATACCCCATCTCTACTATCGATAAGCATCGAAAAATAAGTTTGTTACCGGCTTATTCCAGAGATATATGCAAAATAGTTATATAAATGGAGGGGGGGGGGTAGATAAAACATTGAAAATCTTCTATAACTTTATGAATTTTAAATTTTTTTCGAATCTGTCAATGCCAGAATGTTGAACTACTTCTCTACTATCGATAAGCTTTGAGAATGATTTTTGTTACCACCTTAATCCAGAGATATATGCAAATTTCTTATATCCAAGGACGGGGGTAGGTGGAACATCGAAAGTCTTCTATAAGTTCGTAAATTTTAGATTTTTTCTCAAATCTGTCAATGCCAGGATGTTAAACCCCTTCTCTACTATCGAGAAGCATCGAAAAAGAATTTTTGTTACCACCTTAATCCAGAGATATATGCAAATTTCTTTTATCCTAGGACGGGGGTAAGGTGGAACATCGAAAGTCTTCTATAACTTCGTCAATTTTTTTTTTCAAATCTGTCGATGCCAGGATGTTATACCCCTTGTCTACTATCGAGAAGCATCGAAAAAAATTTTGTTACCAGCTTATTCCAGAGATATATGCAAAATAGTTTTATAAATTGATGGGGGTAGATAGAACATCGAAAATCTTCTATAACTTTGAATTCTAAAACTTCTATGAATTTTAAATTTTTTCGAATCTGTCAATGCCAAAATGTTGAACTACTTCTCTACTATCGATAAGCTTCGAAAATGATTTTTGTTACCACCTTAATCCAGAGATATATGCAAATTTCATATATCTATGGTCGGGGTAGGTAAAACATCGAAAATCTTCTATTACTTTATCAATTCTTGATTTTTTCCAAATCTGTCAATGCTAGGATGTTATACCCTTTCTCTACTATCGGGAAGCATCGGGCAAGAATTTTGTTACCAGCTTAATCCAGAGATATATGCAAAATCTTGACATTACCGGGCGGGGGGGTAGGTGAAACATCAAAAATCTTCTATAACTTTATGAATTTTTAATTTTTTTAGATTTGTCAATGCAAGAATGTTACACTACTTTTCTTCTATCGAGAAGCATCGAAAAAGAATTTTGTTACCAGCTCTCTCTCCAGAGATAATTGCAGAGTTAATATACCACATGGCGGGGGGGTGGGTCGAAATTTTCTATATTTTTTTCAATTTCACATATCTTTCAAATCCGACTACGCCATGATGATTACGATTTTTGTACCATTAGAAATGATGATTAGATAAAGTTTTACCACAACCATCAGTAATACTTTTGGGATTTGCGGGTTACAGGTGCACACAGGTAAAGCAAGTCACCCTTAAATTAAAATCAAAATCTTCTCATATCAGAACATTTTGTCGTTCCTGTAAAGTGTAGTATCATGTTCCATATCTAAATAAAATATTATAAATATTGGTAGGCTATAATTGTGACTTCACAAAAAAGATACGGTAGTAATCTTATCACTTTACACAGTTGAAAATATTAAGATCTGGAAATGTGTCTGCATAAGTATTAAGCCAAAGCATATGGAACATATTGATGGAATGGCATAATAACAAAAGAGCGTAGGCTTCAATAAATATTATATACAGAACTATATATGCTGTTGTTGATTACATGAATATCGTAATCTAATGCTTTTGTGTACAAATAATTATAAATATTATTCAAATACTACATATTAAACAAAATTGAAGTACAACTGAACGTATAATTCAATATCCAATTTTGAAAAAGTTATAGAAGATTTTCGATGTTTCAAGTACCCCCCGACCATAGATATAAGAAATTTGCATATATCTCTGGATAAGGCTGATAACAAAATTCTTTCTCGATGCCCCTCGATAGTAGAGACGAAGGTGAACATTCTGGCATTGACATATTTGAAAAAATCCTATATTGAGAAAGTTATGGTAGATTTTCGATTTTCACCTACCCCCCCGAACAGTTATATAATTATTTTGCATATATCTCTGGATTAAGGTGGTAACAAAAATCTATTTCGATGCTTATCGATAGTAGAGATGGGGTATAATATTCTGGCATTGACATATTTGAAAAATCCTATATTGAGAAAGTTATGGTAGATTTTCGATTTTCACCTACCAACCCCCCCCGAACAGTTATATAATTATTTTGCATATATCTCTGGATTAAGGTGGTAACAAGAATCTTTTTCGATGCTTCTCGATAGTAGAGAAAGAGGTTAACATTCTGGCATTGACAGATTTGAAAAATCCAATATTGAGAACGTTATAGAAGATTTTCGATGTTTAACTTACCCCAACGTCCTTAGATATAAGAAATTTGCATATATCTCTGGATTAAGCTGGTAACAAAATTCTTTTTCGATGCTTCTCGCTGGAAGAAAAGTAGTGTAACATTCTGGCATTGACAAATTAAAAAAAATTGAACATTCATAAAGTTAGTAGACTTATGATTTAGTTATGATAGTAGATTTAGACTTATTGTGATTTTAGACTTATGATAGTAGATTTATGATGTTTCACATACCCCCCGCCCGGTAATGTCAAGATTTTGCATATATCTTTGAATTAAGCTGGTAACAATAGTATATTTCGTACCTAGGGCCGAAAATGTGCGTTTTCCGGCTCGAAATCGGTTTTCAAGTCCGAGGCCGTAGGGCCAAGGACTAGAAAAGATTGAGAGACGGAATATTACATTTTCGACCCGTGGTGTCGAACTTTATTTTTCGGCACACAACATCAATGAAAACAAAACAAAATTATCAGTTAATCATTTCCATGAACAGCTAGACCAGTAGCCTTATTATGCTATCTTCCCCTATGCTGAATTTGGAGTAGGTGCCATCTGCTTGCTATTGGAACTTTGCGTCAAAAGTTTATTGATTTAGTGACTGAATATTACTTTATAACTATCAGTGTATTCGATTTTATTAGTTCAGAAACGTTCAAGCCCAAGATAATTTTTGTACGATCATCCTAAATTGTACAATATCAATTCAAAGTTGTTGATTTTCGACAGATATTGGCTAACAGAGAAGCTTTGTCTAGTTGCATTATCAGCCGCTAGATGGTGCTGGCTTACCTGCTAGACGAAGTAACACAGAGTCTGACAACAATAATTTTGTTCAAACATGGATTTCACGTTCATCATTATTCAACAGTTAATCAATACAAACATTTTTAATCTTATCAAAGTTGAAGTATTAGCTATTGAAGCAGTTTTCCTTTATTATTCAACTACTGATTGATATGAAAACTTTCAACGTTCAGTTCTCTTGACAAGGGATCTTGACAATCAAAATAACAGATGAGAGACTACCTTTACTTCAAAATACCAATAAGTCGACATTGACTCCCAAAACAGCTGACATTTAATGCAATCAAACCGGAATGCTACCTATTGATCGACTAACCCTTAAATCGACAACAACCTTCAGTCAGCTGACATTCAAGGTTATTTTACCGCCCCTAGGGCCGAAAAACGCATTTTCCCGGCGAGTTGCTGGTGACCTTGCCTGAAAACGAAGGCCTCCGTATAAAGCATGTAAAACAGTCCATTTCATACCAGTGTGGCGAAAAAATCATTCTCGATGCTCATCGATAGTAGAGAATAGGTGTAACATTCTGGCATTGACAGATTTGAAAAAAATTCAGTATTGAAAAAGTTATAGGAGATTTTCGATGTTTCACCTACACCCCGTCGGTTATATAACTATTTTGCATATATCTCTGGATTAAGCTGGTAACAAAATTCTTTTTCGATGCTTATCGATAGGAGAGAAGTAGTGTTACATTCTGGCATTGACAGATCAAAAAAATTCAATATTGAAAAAGTTATAGGAGATTTTCGATGTTTCACCTACCCCCCCGCCCAGCAATAACACGATTTTGCATATATCTCTGGTTTAAGCTGGTAACAAATATATAGTTTGATGCCTATCGGTAGTAGAGAAGTAGTGTAACATTCTGGCATTGACAGATTTGAAAAAAAATTAAAATTCATGAAGTTATTGAAGATTTTCGATGTTTTACCTACCCCCGTCCGTAGATATAAGAAATTTACATATATCTCTGGATTAAGGTGGTAACAAAATTCTTTTTCGATGCTTCTCGATAGTAGAGAAGGGGTTTAACATCCTGGCATTGACAGATTTGAGAAAAATCTAAAATTGATAAAGTTATAGAAGATTTTCGATGTTTCACCTACCCCCCGTCCTTAGAAATTTGCATATATCTCTGGATTAAGATGGTAACAAAATTCTTTCTCGATGCCTCTCGATAGTAGAGAAGTAGAGTAACATTCTGTCATTGACAGATTCGAAAAAAATTTAAAATTCATGAAGTTATGGAAGATTTTCGATGTTTTACCTAACCCCCCGTTAACTAATGGAATTAAAATCCCCCGTGAATCAAAATCTATAATGGAGATGTTATTGAGAATTTCCTTTTTTTCTCCATCCCCCTCACCCATACTTTATTCCCAAATATCTCGGTTCTGGTAGGTTAACAAAATTTTTAATTGGTGGTACAAAAAGGTACAAAAATAGTACATTATTATGGCATCTTCAAATTTTGAAAAAATCACAAATGCGGGTAGGGGTGTCCACCTGTAAACCGCTTTATTTTTCAAATATCTTGGTTCTGGTATGTTAACAAAATTTTCATTTGGTGGTACAAAATGGTACAAAAATAGTACATTATTCTCATATAGTCAAACATCAAATTCTTAAGATGCGGGTTACAGGTAGACATAGGTAATATACTCCGTACATGGAGAAATCATCAAAAGACTCATGCAATATACAGTGACTATATAAGATCATATAACATGAGTGATAATATAAGTGACTCTTATATAATCACTGTAATGCAATAGATCCGAACTCTTGCTTCTAGTGATATCACATTTCCTGCTCGGATTTGAAAATGTTCAAGCAATTTAAGAGATCGTTCAAAGTATACTGCACCATTTCAGAAATGTTATTTTGGTACTCTGATTTTCTTGAACACCCTCCAAGATCTATAAAATTTCCAAAAAATTATATAATTCATCGAGTAGAGTAAGATAGAATTTGAATAATTTTAATATCGTCAAGTTGAAGCATTTTGAAACATGTTTTTTTTCAGATTATTATTATCTTGTAACCATATTACATCATAATAATGTTGGAAAAATCGTTCATTATTCAGAGCCTCGTATTGGAAGCAGGTAACAAGAATACAATTTTCGAACAATGAATTTGAGAGTATGAACTATTATTTCATAAATTCGAATCACACAGTAGAATACCCGAATCATCTAATTGGAAAATTGGAAGACTTATGTCTCAAGATTGTTATAGCTAAAAAGTATCGGTTAGCCAAACCTACTTCACAGCTTGGCATTAAAGGCCTTTTCTAATGTCTATGAATAATGACAATAATTGTCGAGCTACATTAGGTAATAGGGGTGGAATGTTAGGCGTGGAGTAAATAGGGTGAGAAATAATTTTCTTGTTGCCGTGCGCTGGTGACAATAATCTGCAGACAAGCCAAGCCGGGTGGGATGCGATGCGATATTTCACCGTAGACCTTTTTCACGGATGCTCCGTCGGCCTCCAGACAGCACTAACGATGGCTCCTAATTGACTTCGTTGTTTTCATATTGTCACTTCTCTAATGACATTAACGAAGAAAGAGAACACGAACAAAAGTCTCCGGTGCCTGTCTCAGCTGGCCCAGACAACGTGGACAACCCCGGCCGAATCAAGCCAGTGCTTTTTCCACCTACCGTAACGCTACTTCTTCATCATTTTTCCACTAATTAAAAACGAGCCTTTTGCCATAGCTGACATTTCAATCGTCATTGATAAGTGGCACATTTCTCGGTGACAGTTCCTAATCTGATGGCCTTTATATTTTCACTAACTTCAAAATTTGATGACAAAGATATTTCCAATTATTAGTGATGGGCTCAGCGTACGATGTCTAGTAACTTTTCAGGATACGAATCAAAACTAATAATTATAATTTTATTAAATACAGAATATTAGGAAATTGTCAATAGAGAGAATACAAAAAATATTTTCACGTTATTAATGTGGTATTCAAACATCCAACAAGTGATTTTGATGGTATTGAGAGTTGTTGGTGCCATTCAATCATTGATCATTCCAATCATCATCATTCATGTATGTATTCAATAAATATATACATAGATAGGTTGGTGCAACAAGCGAATGGCCAAAACTACAGTGACCTATATAGTCAATGTAGCCAAACCCGCTTATATACCAATTTCAACAACAGTTCAAAACAAGGTTACCATGAAACTTTTAATTGAAATTTTCACTTCAGAACACATTTCCACTATAAACAATTCATTGTTCATAAGTTTTTTACAATATTACAGACCTGGGTAATAAGTAGAAAAATTCTAGTATTTTGAAAGGTTAGTCGCATGGGAGCTGGCATTGAATTTCACATCCAATACCTTTAATTGGGAATTTCAATTGTATTATTGACGTTGACAGTTAATTAGCCAGAAATGGAAGTAATGTTATTAGAAGCAGTACCAGCCGATTGGAAGGCTAGTACGAGGCTCTGAGTCAATAAGAGAACTAATCCCTTCTAAGTATTTTTAATTGTATGGGAAAAGTTTTTTTATCCTAGAACAATTGAGATTTCAAGAACAGCTGTGGAAATGTAATTCGCCAGGAACTTTGCTTGATTTTCCTAAAATACGAGCGTAAAATTGAGAAAAACCTCAAAATGAGCAAATGCTGAAGGAAGAAGGATAGAGGAATCATAATTGAGTGAAAATAATTCTCGTGTAATAAAATAGAGAATTGTATTCTCATGCACAATCAGGAAAAGAGTGTGCAGGAAATATCTCCAAATTTCCATTAAACACCATGAAATTCCATTCGCGTTTTTCTTAATAGTTCACTTTGAATTTATTACTTCCTCCCCAAACTTTTTCTTCATCAAGTCATCCTATATGAATTATTCGACTTGAGTAAAGTTTTGCAAGTTAATTAAGTTTCAAGTGGTTGAATTTCATAATAATGAGGGACTTAATACAGAATTGGGACCAACTTATGAGTAACTTTATTTTCAGGAATAGAACAAAAAATCCCTTTTCTGAATTTCAGAGATCGCAACAATACTCTTATTACTTTCCCATCGTACTTCTTTAGTATTTAATTGGATATTGAATGATCTAAAATTCTCAGGTACAGTGAATTATGATTCAAAAGAGTTCACAGATAAACTTCATGAATAACTAAGATTTCACTCTGAACTATTTTACATGACACTGCAGTCATAAATGTCATAAAGTCTTTATGACTGCGTGTCGTTTAAATAGTTTAGAGTGAAATATTTACTACCAGTTCGTAATGGAAAACAAAATAGATGGATAACTAAGAATTGAACTAAAATATGAGGATTGAAGATCCATCTTTGGAAGATTAATCTTCTGATTCATGTAATCCAATAGGCAATAAATGACTTGAGTAATAATAATCACCAGTAATAATTTATAATGTACTTCATCAAAACAATGCTCATAATATTGAGACACAATTATATTTTGAAATTCCTTCTGATATAATCCTTATTTATTTCATGCCCTGTGGTTCTTTCCATTATTTTCAAAAAATTGCATTTCATGGACGTGTTATAGCCTACTGGAAAATGTGTAATCCAATAGCAACATCATGTTTTGTTGAAGTTTGAAACAATGTAATATGAGTGGAAGAATACTGCTCAAAGCCCTGTTTTAGAACGTGTCCAAATTCATGGCATATGACAAGTTTCCCCACTGAGAAAAAAGTTTAATGAAGAGACAAAGTTCTGATAGGAAAACCACCCTCTGCTAAGGTTTTGTCCGAAAGAACTCTTCTTTTCAAGAAACTTATGTTGGGAGGCGGAGAAGCGTAACATTACCGCAATTTCATTGACACCTCTACTCTACTCAGTAGGTCAACTTCTCTTACAATAAAGAATCTATCACCTGAACAATATCCTCTCGAAAAATCTTTTAATATTTAATAATGAACTTTTCCTGTGAATCTTGAATAGGTAACCTCAATTTTGTCAATTCTCGGATTGAGATTATTCAGTGGATGGCAAAGCATAATTGATTCATTAAGAATGAACTACTCGTAAGTGTAACCTACAATGGGAGTACAATCAGAGACCTAAATATTCTACATTTAATTGAGAAGATCAATAGAGCGCATGAAGTGATGCTTGTTCAATTCAAAAGCATCTTTTTGGTTCGTACTTGAGAATAATACCAATTCGTATCAATCATAGTTGATCAAATAGAAGGACAATGCTTAAATAAATCAACATATTGATCATATTTCATCATTTCAGATGATTTGAGACATTGTTTCGAATCATCATTTGAAATGAATTCTGTAAAGTTAGAAAACAAAATACTTTCACATGATTTTCGATTGTTTTTAATATATTATGTGTTTTTTGAAATTTCCAACGGGTGAATTAGTAGTAATAAGTAGTATATCACGCTTCCAATTATGCTAATTTGCATTTCTTCAATTTGTTCATTTGAACTATTTTTTATCATCGACAATTGTTCACTGTGAGCTCAAACAGGACCTGCTAAATACCTATTTAGGAGGTCCTGTTCAGGAGGTCCTGGCTCAAATTTATTCATTTATTGAGGGAAGCAAAGTTTAAGGAAAGCAAAAAATCTATTTCGAATATTTAAATATTAGAGACTTTCAAGAAAAATATTGACATAACTGCCACTCAGTTGAATTTTTCTCAACGTTTGGCATCTACCCCTACCCGCATTTGTGATTTTTCAGAATTTGAAGATGCCATTATAATGTACTATTTTTGTACCTTTTTGTACCACCAATTAAAAATTTTGTTAACGTACCAGAACCGAGATATTTGAAAAATAAAGTGCGGGTTACAGGTGGACACCCCTACCCGCATATTGAATTTCTCAAATCTAATTATACCAAATTAATCTACTATTTTTGTACCTTTTTAAAATCAATTAAAAATCAATTGACCAATTAAAAATTTTGTTAACTTACCATAACCGAGATATTTGTAAAATAAAGTGCGGGTTACAGGTGGACACCCCTACCGCATACGGAATTTCTCCAATCTAATTATACCAAATTAATGTACTATTTTTGTACCTTTTTGTACCACCAATTAAAAATTTTGTTAACCTACCAGAACCGAGATATTTGAGAATAAAGTATGGGTGAGGGGGGTGGAGAAAAAAAGGAAATTCTCAATAACATCTCCATTATAGATTGTAATTCAAATCTGACTGAAGCATTATTTTCTACGACCTTTGTAGCATAAGAAACGAATGTTAGATGAAGATTTATTACAACAAGAGGTAAGGAAGATGCGTAATTAGAAAATGGTGATTAGAGGTGGATATTTGTAGTCCTATAACAACTTACCCTTGAATAAATATTGGATTATTTCGATGCTAGAATGTTATACCACTTCTCTACTATCAAGGAGCATCGAGAAAGATTTTTGTTACCAGCTTATACCACAGATATATGCAAAATCGTGGTATAGATGGGCGGGGTGGGTGAAAAATCGAAAATCTTCTATAACTTTATGAATTTTTAATTTTTTCAAATTTGTCAATGCCAGAATGTTACACTACTTTTCTTCTATCGAGAAGCATCGAAAAAGAATTTTGTTACCAGCTTAATCCAGAGATATATGCAAATTTCTTATATCTATTGACGGGGGTAGGTAAAACATCGAAAATCTTCTATAACTTTCTCAATTTTGGATTTTTTTCAAATCTGTCAATGGCAGAATATCATACCCCATCTCTACTATCGATAAGCATCGAAAAATAAGTTTGTTACCGGCTTATTCCAGAGATATATGCAAAATAGTTATATAAATGGAAGGGTGGGGGGGTAGATAAAACATTGAAAATCTTCTATAACTTTATGAATTTTAAATTTTTTCGAATCTGTCAATGCCAGAATGTTGAACTACTTCTCTACTATCGATAAGCTTTGAGAATGATTTTTGTTACCACCTTAATCCAGAGATATATGCAAATTTCTTATATCCAAGGACGGGGGTAGGTGGAACATCGAAAGTCTTCTATAAGTTCGTAAATTTTAGATTTTTCTCAAATCTGTCAATGCCAGGATGTTAAACCCTTCTCTACTATCGAGAAGCATCGAAAAAGAATTTTGTTACCACCTTAATCCAGAGATATATGCAAATTTCTTTTATCCTAGGACGGGGTAAGGTGGAACATCGAAAGTCTTCTATAACTTCGTCAATTTTGGATTTTTTTCAAATCTGTCGATGCCAGGATGTTATACCCCTTGTCTACTATCGAGAAGCATCGAAAAAAAATTTTGTTACCAGCTTATTCCAGAGATATATGCAAAATAGTTTTATAAATTGATGGGGGGTAGATAGAACATCGAAAATCTTCTATAACTTTGAATTCTAAACTTCTATGAATTTTAAATTTTTTCGAATCTGTCAATGCCAAAATGTTGAACTACTTCTCTACTATCGATAAGCTTCGAAAATGATTTTTGTTACCACCTTAATCCAGAGATATATGCAAATTTCATATATCTATGGTCGGGGTAGGTAAAACATCGAAAATCTTCTATTACTTTATCAATTCTTGATTTTTTCCAAATCTGTCAATGCTAGGATGTTATACCCTTTCTCTACTATCGGGAAGCATCGGGCAAGAATTTTGTTACCAGCTTAATCCAGAGATATATGCAAAATCTTGACATTACCGGGCGGGGGTAGGTGAAACATCAAAAATCTTCTATAACTTTATGAATTTTTAATTTTTTTAGATTTGTCAATGCAAGAATGTTACACTACTTTTCTTCTATCGAGAAGCATCAAAAAAGAATTTTGTTACCAGCTCTCTCTCCAGAGATAATTGCAGAGTTAATATACCACATGGCGGGGGTGGGTCGAAATTTTCTATATTTTTTCAATTTCACATATCTTTCAAATCCGACTACGCCATGATGATTACGATTTTTGTACCATTAGAAATGATGATTAGATAAAGTTTTACCACAACCATCAGTAATACTTTTGGGATTTGGGTTACAGGTGCACACAGGTAAAGCAAGTCACCCTTAAATTAAAATCAAAATCTTCTCATATCAGAACATTTTGTCGTTCCTGTAAAGTGTAGTATCATGTTCCATATCTAAATAAAATATTATAAATATTGGTAGGCTATAATTGTGACTTCACAAAAAGATACGGTAGTAATCTTATCACTTTACACAGTTGAAAATATTAAGATCTGGAAATGTGTCTGCATAAGTATTAAGCCAAAGCATATGGAACATATTGATGGAATGGCATAATAACAAAAGAGCGTAGGCTTCAATAAATATTATATACAGAACTATATATGCTGTTGTTGATTACATGAATATCGTAATCTAATGCTTTTGTGTACAAATAATTATAAATATTATTCAAATACTACATATTAAACAAAATTGAAGTACAACTGAACGTATAATTCAATATCCAATTTTGAAAAAGTTATAGAAGATTTTCGATGTTTCAAGTACCCCCCGACCATAGATATAAGAAATTTGCATATATCTCTGGATAAGGCTGATAACAAAATTCTTTCTCGATGCCCCTCGATAGTAGAGACGAAGGTGAACATTCTGGCATTGACATATTTGAAAAATCCTATATTGAGAAAGTTATGGTAGATTTTCGATTTTCACTACCCCCCCGAACAGTTATATAATTATTTTGCATATATCTCTGGATTAAGGTGGTAACAAAAATCTATTTCGATGCTTATCGATAGTAGAGATGGGGTAAAATATTCTGGCATTGACATATTTGAAAAAATCCTATATTGAGAAAGTTATGGTAGATTTTCGATTTTCACCTACCAAAACCCCCCCGAACAGTTATATAATTATTTTGCATATATCTCTGGATTAAGGTGGTAACAAGAATCTTTTTCGATGCTTCTCGATAGTAGAGAAAGAGGTTAACATTCTGGCATTGACAGATTTGAAAATCCAATATTGAGAACGTTATAGAAGATTTTCGATGTTTAACTTACCCCAACGTCCTTAGATATAAGAAATTTGCATATATCTCTGGATTAAGCTGGTAACAAAATTCTTTTTCGATGCTTCTCGCTGGAAGAAAAGTAGTGTAACATTCTGGCATTGACAAATTAAAAAAAATTGAACATTCATAAAGTTAGTAGACTTATGATTTAGTTATGATAGTAGATTTAGACTTATTGTGATTTTAGACTTATGATAGTAGATTTATGATGTTTCACATACCCCCCGCCCGGTAATGTCAAGATTTTGCATATATCTTTGAATTAAGCTGGTAACAATAGTATATTTCGTACCTAGGGCCGAAAATGTGCGTTTTCGCTCGAAATCGGTTTTCAAGTCCGAGGCGTAGGCCAAGGACTAGAAAAGATTGAGAGACGGAATATTACATTTTCGACCCGTGGTGTCGAACTTTATTTTTCGGCACACAACATCAATGAAAACAAAACAAAATTATCAGTTAATCATTTCCATGAACAGCTAGACCAGTAGCCTTATTATGCTATCTTCCCCTATGCTGAATTTGGAGTAGGTGCCATCTGCTTGCTATTGGAACTTTGCGTCAAAAGTTTATTGATTTAGTGACTGAATATTACTTTATAACTATCAGTGTATTCGATTTTATTAGTTCAGAAACGTTCAAGCCCAAGATAATTTTTGTACGATCATCCTAAATTGTACAATATCAATTCAAAGTTGTTGATTTTCGACAGATATTGGCTAACAGAGAAGCTTTGTCTAGTTGCATTATCAGCCGCTAGATGGTGCTGGCTTACCTGCTAGACGAAGTAACACAGAGTCTGACAACAATAATTTTGTTCAAACATGGATTTCACGTTCATCATTATTCAACAGTTAATCAATACAAACATTTTTAATCTTATCAAAGTTGAAGTATTAGCTATTGAAGCAGTTTTCCTTTATTATTCAACTACTGATTAATATGAAAACTTTCAACGTTCAGTTCTCTTGACAAGGGATCTTGACAATCAAAATAACAGATGAGAGACTACCTTTACTTTGAAATACCAATAAGTCGACATTGACTCCCAAAACAGCTGACATTTAATGCAATCAAACCGGAATGCTACCTATTGATCGACTAACCCTTAAATCGACAACAACCTTCAGTCAGCTGACATTCAAGGTTATTTTACCGCCCTAGGGCCGAAAAACGCATTTTCCCGGCGAGTTGCTGGTGACCTTGCCTGAAAACGCGTTTTCGGCCTCCGTATAAAGCATGTAAAACAGTCCATTTCATACCAGTGTGGCGAAAAAATCATTCTCGATGCTCATCGATAGTAGAGAATAGGTGTAACATTCTGGCATTGACAGATTTGAAAAAATTCAGTATTGAAAAAGTTATAGGAGATTTTCGATGTTTCACCTACACCCCGTCCGGTTATATAACTATTTTGCATATATCTCTGGATTAAGCTGGTAACAAAATTCTTTTTCGATGCTTATCGATAGGAGAGAAGTAGTGTTACATTCTGGCATTGACAGATCAAAGAAAAATTCAATATTGAAAAAGTTATAGGAGATTTTCGATGTTTCACCTACCCCCCGACCAGCAATAACACGATTTTGCATATATCTCTGGTTTAAGCTGGTAACAAATATATAGTTTGATGCCTATCGGTAGTAGAGAAGTAGTGTAACATTCTGGCATTGACAGATTTGAAAAAAAATTAAAATTCATGAAGTTATTGAAGATTTTCGATGTTTTACCTACCCCCCCGTCCGTAGATATAAGAAATTTACATATATCTCTGGATTAAGGTGGTAACAAAATTCTTTTTCGATGCTTCTCGATAGTAGAGAAGGGGTTTAACATCCTGGCATTGACAGATTTGAGAAAAATCTAAAATTGATAAAGTTATAGAAGATTTTCGATGTTTCACCTACCCCCCGTCCTTAGAAATTTGCATATATCTCTGGATTAAGATGGTAACAAAATTCTTTCTCGATGCCTCTCGATAGTAGAGAAGTAGAGTAACATTCTGTCATTGACAGATTCGAAAAAAATTTAAAATTCATGAAGTTATGGAAGATTTTCGATGTTTTACCTAACCCCCCGTTAACTAATGGAATTAAAATCCCCCGTGAATCAAAATCTATAATGGAGATGTTATTGAGAATTTCCTTTTTTTCTCCATCCCCCTCACCCATACTTTATTCCCAAATATCTCGGTTCTGGTAGGTTAACAAAATTTTTAATTGGTGGTACAAAAAGGTACAAAAATAGTACATTATTATGGCATCTTCAAATTTTGAAAAATCACAAATGCGGGTAGGGGTGTCCACCTGTAACCCGCGCTTTATTTTTCAAATATCTTGGTTCTGGTATGTTAACAAAATTTTCATTTGGTGGTACAAAATGGTACAAAAATAGTACATTATTCTCATATAGTCAAACATCAAATTCTTAAGATGCGGGTTACAGGTAGACATAGGTAATATACTCCGTACATGGAGAAATCATCAAAAGACTCATGCAATATACAGTGACTATATAAGATCATATAACATGAGTGATAATATAAGTGACTCTTATATAATCACTGTAATGCAATAGATCCGAACTCTTGCTTCTAGTGATATCACATTTCCTGCTCGGATTTGAAAATGTTCAAGCAATTTAAGAGATCGTTCAAAGTATACTGCACCATTTCAGAAATGTTATTTTGGTACTCTGATTTTCTTGAACACCCTCCAAGATCTATAAAATTTCCAAAAAATTATATAATTCATCGAGTAGAGTAAGATAGAATTTGAATAATTTTAATATCGTCAAGTTGAAGCATTTTGAAACATGTTTTTTTCAGATTATTATTATCTTGTAACCATATTACATCATAATAATGTTGGAAAAATCGTTCATTATTCAGAGCCTCGTATTGGAAGCAGGTAACAAGAATACAATTTTCGAACAATGAATTTGAGAGTATGAACTATTATTTCATAAATTCGAATCACACAGTAGAATACCCGAATCATCTAATTGGAAAATTGGAAGACTTATGTCTCAAGATTGTTATAGCTAAAAAGTATCGGTTAGCCAAACCTACTTCACAGCTTGGCATTAAAGGCCTTTTCTAATGTCTATGAATAATGACAATAATTGTCGAGCTACATTAGGTAATAGGGGTGGAATGTTAGGCGTGGAGTAAATAGGGTGAGAAATAATTTTCTTGTTGCCGTGCGCTGGTGACAATAATCTGCAGACAAGCCAAGCCGGGGTGGGATGCGATGCGATATTTCACCGTAGACCTTTTTCGACGGATGCTCCGTCGGCCTCCAGACAGCACTAACGATGGCTCCTAATTGACTTCGTTGTTTTCATATTGTCACTTCTCTAATGACATTAACGAAGAAAGAGAACACGAACAAAAGTCTCCGGTGCCTGTCTCAGCTGGCCCAGACAACGTGGACAACCCCGCCGGAATCAAGCCAGTGCTTTTTCCACCTACCGTAACGCTACTTCTTCATCATTTTTCCACTAATTAAAAACGAGCCTTTTGCCATAGCTGACATTTTAATCGTCATTGATAAGTGGCACATTTCTCGATGACAGTTCCTAATCTGATGGCCTTTATATTTTCACTAACTTCAAAATTTGATGACAAAGATATTTCCAATTATTAGTGATGGGCTCAGCGTACGATGTCTAGTAACTTTTCAGGATACGAATCAAAACTAATAATTATAATTTTATTAAATACAGAATATTAGGAAATTGTCAATAGAGAGAATACAAAAAATATTTTCACGTTATTAATGTGGTATTCAAACATCCAACAAGTGATTTTGATGGTATTCAGAGTTGTTGGTGCCATTCAATCATTAATCATTCCAATCATCATCATTCATGTATGTATTCAATAAATATATACATAGATAGGTTAGTGCAACAAGCGAATGGCCAAAACTACAGTGACCTATAATTATAGTCAATGTAGCCAAACCCGCTTATATACCAATTTCAACAACAGTTCAAAACAAGGTTACCATGAAACTTTTAATTGAAATTTTCACTTCAGAACACATTTCCACTATAAACAATTCATTGTTCATAAGTTTTTTACAATATTAAAGACCTGGGTAATAAGTAGAAAAATTCTAGTATTTTGAAAGGTTAGTCGCATGGGAGCTGGCATTGAATTTCACATCCAATACCTTTAATTGGGAATTTCAATTGTATTATTGACGTTGACAGTTAATTAGCCAGAAATGAAAGTAATGTTATTAGAAGCAGTACCAGCCGATTGGAAGGCTAGTACGAGGCTCTGAGTCGATAAGAGAACTAATCCCTTCTAAGTATTTTTAATTGTATGGGAAAAGTTTTTTTATCCTAGAACAATTGAGATTTCAAGAACAGCTGTTGAAATGTAATTCGCCAGGAACTTTGCTTGATTTTCCTAAAATACGAGCGTAAAATTGAGAAAAACCTCAAAATGAGCAAATGCTGAAGGAAGAAGGATAGAGGAATCATAATTGAGTGAAAATAATTCTCGTGTAATAAAATAGAGAATTGTATTCTCATGCACAATCAGGAAAAGAGTGTGCAGGAAATATCTCCAAATTTCCATTAAACACCATGAAATTCCATTCGCGTTTTTCTTAATAGTTCACTTTGAATTTATTACTTCCTCCCCAAACTTTTTCTTCATCAAGTCATCCTATATGAATTATTCGACTTGAGTAAAGTTTTGCAAGTTAATTAAGTTTCAAGTGGTTGAATTTCATAATAATGAGGGACTTAATACAGAATTGGGACCAACTTATGAGTAACTTTATTTTCAGGAATAGAACAAAAAATCCCTTTTCTGAATTTCAGAGATCGCAACAATACTCTTATTACTTTCCCATCGTACTTCTTTAGTATTTAATTGGATATTGAATGATCTAAAATTCTCAGGTACAGTGAATTATGATTCAAAAGAGTTCACAGATAAACTTCATGAATAACTAAGATTTCACTCTGAACTATTTTACATGACACTGCAGTCATAAATGTCATAAAGTCTTTATGACTGCGTGTCGTTTAAATAGTTTAGAGTGAAATATTTACTACCAGTTCGTAATGGAAAACAAAATAGATGGATAACTAAGAATTGAACTAAAATATGAGGATTGAAGATCCATCTTTGGAAGATTAATCTTCTGATTCATGTAATCCAATAGGCAATAAATGACTTGAGTAATAATAATCACCGGTAATAATTTATAATGTACTTCATCAAAACAATGCTCATAATATTGAGACACAATTATATTTTGAAATTCCTTCTGATATAATCCTTATTTATTTCATGCCCTGTGGTTCTTTCCATTATTTTCAAAAAATTGCATTTCATGGACGTGTTATAGCCTACTGGAAAATGTGTAATCCAATAGCAACATCATGTTTTGTTGAAGTTTGAAACAATGTAATATGAGTGGAAGAATACTGCTCAAAGCCCTGTTTTAGAACGTGTCCAAATTCATGGCATATGACAAGTTTCCCCCACTGAGAAAAAGTTTAATGAAGAGACAAAGTTCTGATAGGAAAACCACCCTCTGCTAAGGTTTTGTCCGAAAGAACTCTTCTTTTCAAGAAACTTATGTTGGGAGGCGGAGAAGCGTAACATTACCGCAATTTCATTGACACCTCTACTCTACTCAGTAGGTCAACTTCTCTTACAATAAAGAATCTATCACCTGAACAATATCCTCTCGAAAAATCTTTTTTAATATTTAATAATGAACTTTTCCTGTGAATCTTGAATAGGTAACCTCAATTTTGTCAATTCTCGGATTGAGATTATTCAGTGGATGGCAAAGCATAATTGATTCATTAAGAATGAACTACTCGTAAGTGTAACCTACAATGGGAGTACAATCAGAGACCTAAATATTCTACATTTAATTGAGAAGATCAATAGAGCGCATGAAGTGATGCTTGTTCAATTCAAAAGCATCTTTTTGGTTCGTACTTGAGAATAATACCAATTCGTATCAATCATAGTTGATCAAATAGAAGGACAATGCTTAAATAAATCAACATATTGATCATATTTCATCATTTCAGATGATTTGAGACATTGTTTCGAATCATCATTTGAAATGAATTCTGTAAAGTTAGAAAACAAAATACTTTCACATGATTTTCGATTGTTTTTAATATATTATGTGTTTTTTGAAATTTCCAACGGGTGAATTAGTAGTAATAAGTAGTATATCACGCTTCCAATTATGCTAATTTGCATTTCTTCAATTTGTTCATTTGAACTATTTTTTATCATCGACAATTGTTCACTGTGAGCTCAAACAGGACCTGCTAAATACCTATTTAGGAGGTCCTGTTCAGGAGGTCCTGGCTCAAATTTATTCATTTATTGAGGGAAGCAAAGTTTAAGGAAAGCAAAAAATCTATTTCGAATATTTAAATATTAGAGACTTTCAAGAAAAAATATTGACATAACTGCCACTCAGTTGAATTTTTCTCAACGTTTGGCATCTAACATAAACGACAAGTGAACGATTATTAAAATGTTGTTATTTGGGCTTTAGAGATTCGTGACACCTTTTTGAAAGTGACTTCAGCGGGAAATACAATCTTGGTGCATGCTTATCTCGGCTCATAAATTCGAGTGTCAACGACGATTTATTGTGCTCGCAGTTTTCTCTTGCCGAGTCTTGAGTTGCAAAGGAGCTATTTGTTGAGAGAATTTCACACTGACTTTAAAGCTTGGGCACGAAACAGAGATGACTCGCCGGAAATGTGTGTCACGTTCACATGACATTCATCCTTCTGTTTGCCAGATTCAATGTTCCATCATAGAAAATGCACTTTGTTGTGATGCGATACCAGAGATACATCTGTATTCTTCTTATAGATCATCCATGACAGAGCATGGATTCCAGTATATGAAAGATCCACTCACGCATCTTCATGATATGAAGCATATTATTATGCTCCAATTTCAGTATAGCTCGTCCAAGCTGGACATGCAGTTACAATGAAGAGTTTATTATAGCATGATAAGGTGATACTAGTGAATTGGATTTTATGTGTTCTACATTACATTATAAATATCAATATTAATGTGTCTTGTGTGGAATGGATTCAACTTCCTTATCCTGAAATGATAAGAGGAGTTGTTTAGTAACGATCATTAAAGTTTGTTAACTATTTTCAGCTTTAAAATTTCAAGTGAGAATTGATAATTTCAAATCATTTTAGATATTTTTGATGCTGTTTTGAATCATTTACCAACCTTTCAAATTTTAAATTGGTAAATCATGGTTTTTTTATTCTTGAGAGTTGAAATTTGTGAGTATAGTGAAAGTGGACATTGTGGATAGACATATAACCTACATCTTAAACCTTCATCATCATCATTCATCATCACTCATTCATCCTTTGCTTAAAATACTTGGAAACCAAGTCGCAATTGTAAAGAAAGAAAAAAGAATCTTGAAAACTTCATTATTTTTGATCCAGCGAAATAATCACTCAAGTATTTTTTCAACTGGCTCCTTGAAAGACAATGAGTAGCATAGTCACTTCGTTTCATGTTGCCAAAGGAGAATAAAAATTTTTGTGTTAAGCAATTGTAACTGACTACTTTGGGAATCCCTAATAAAACCTGTAAATTCCAAAGTTTTATTAATCTATTAATTTGGCCGGATGCTGTCGGTAGGCTTGGTTGGTGTAGGACGACTCCCTCCGTAGCAGCTGACACAATAGAACAATAATTCTCAGTCGAATGATGAGCAAGTAATAAATTCGCAAATGTTTTTCTATTTGCGAACTCCTGACCACTTTCCGACCAAGAACTATTTGAAGATTTGGAGACGTTCGTGGAGCTTATATCCAGATGACTCCGATGATCCCAGTAGAACTTAATACTACTTTAATTTAAATAGTCTCTCAAATCCCCAACGCCTCCACAATAGGAATATATTTCAATCACCTGGGAATCGCAAAATAATTACTTAATTTCAACGAGAATAGATATCTCAAATATTGAATTATGATTAAAGTAATATTAAATTTATAAAGAGCTCTCTGGCTGAATGGAATTCCACAAGAATTTATGGAGTCGTTGGCAACTGAGAGAACAAGTAAGCATAAATTCACTGAGATTAATATTTATTGATGTGATCAATCAATTGATTGCAGAGAAAATTTATAGAAAACTGGGTATTATTACATACACCAGGTAATTAAATTGAAAATATTCCCCAGGGACTCTTGGATGTTTCATTCACCTGTCTAGTATGTGGGTGAAAATTGGAATAATAAATTATTATTGGAATACCAGTATATAAAATTCGATATCCTTCTCAGGGACTCTAAGGTATTCAATTCATCCGTCGAGTTTGAGACTAGAAATTTGAATAATAAATGACAGTATGTCAAAGTATCTAATACCTGGCGATAATTGAGTGGGAACAAATTATTGTAACACCAATTTGAACAAAGACTGAGATTTATTAACAAATTTAGAAATATTAAATCGAAAATCATTAACAGAATAATAAATAATTGAATTGAAATTGATAATGAAATTATTAATTTCCGTTTGAAAGTTCTTGAATTGTTAGGCTTTGGCCTAAGGTCCACACAGTGAATATTCAAGGAAAGTCTTTGTTTTTCATTCACAATAATATTTAAATTGACGCTGATGATATGGAAAGTTTAATAAAATCTTGTAGATTGCTCAGCCTAAATATCACAGACACTTTTCCACTGGCGATGACTTCCACAGATTTCCAATTTATCACAGGCACTTTCTTTATTGTAAGAAAAAATAACATGGAGAACAATGACTTGACGGGGACAATTAACAAAAATAGGAACTCAACAAATAATTACATTTACAACGTTAAGAATTATTAAAGCTTTGAAATTTTAGGGGATCCTGGTCGGTGATCCTTCTCGTTTAAGGGTAGGTTCTCGTCTGCCACGAGGTAAAGTTCCTCAAGGAGGAAATAAGGATTTAGAACTTTCTAGAAGAACTAAACCCACGTGACCTAATTTGGCCAATAAGAAAAAAAGGACCCTCAGTAATGCAATTATCCAATAGGATTTTGCCATGTACTTGAGGAAAGTGACCCACACAGGTGAGGCAGAGAAAGAAATTTAAATCAAGCAAAAAAATAAATTTGTCACATGAGTGAGCAAACAAATACAATAAATAGCAAATAAAAGGGCAGGAATGAGCAGATTTTGTTATCACAGACAATTTTTAAAACCAAGCGTTACAGACACCGGGTTGCTAATCAGCTGTTGATAACGTGATTGACAGTTCAGTACTTGGCAAGAGCCATTATAACCACAATTCCAGTCAACAATAGTTGTAGTGCATTTCAATAATTGTATTGCAGTGCAATTATTACAAAATAAATCGCAAAGAATGCAAATGAAATCAGTTTGTGAAATAATGAATATTTGAGTATACAATTCACGTAAGTAATTTTTAATTTCTAGTACGTATTTTCCAACTTTCTCGTAATGATTAGCCCCTTGATAATTGCTCCCTGACACAATAAAGATATAAATTGCTTGAAAAATAATTATTAAAACACAGACATGTTTCGGCACATTAGGCCATTATCAATGTCAGTTTTAAAGTTCAGTTTTCATTTGAATTGCTGTATAGGTACATGAATGGATAATAACAAATTTTGAACATTTATATAGATCTAAGAAAATTCTCCCCGAAATTACTTAGCAATAAATTACTTGCTTCATAAAAGAAGTAATGCCGGCCCGGTTGGCGCAGTCACAATCTTCAGTCCGCTAGCACTGCCGCTGGTCAGGACTCGAGACCCAGTAAGCATGGCTGTTTTTCAGCTCATCAATCACCCTCGCATTCATTACCCACGCACAAGCTAAAATGCTTATGTGGGCATCATCCGCAATAAAAATAAATAAAAAAATAATCAATGATTTTAAATCTATTATAGGCTATTATTTGAGGCCCATTGTACGAGATGTAGATGCTGTCAATATTCAGAAGCCTTGATGTATAAACTCTTATTTACTCTCTCTACCAATAGAAGTTAGTTATATAGGGAGTGAGTGATGAATTTCCAACAAAATATTCATCTTTATCTCGTCCCATGCGTCGATTGATGGCATATAAAATCCAGAAATCCATCAGATGAGATTCTTGAAGATGTTGAAAATGGGAAATCCGAATCAATCGTCGCAGCGGCACGTCCACCGGCATAGGCACTCTGCACGCTGTAAATAGAAAATAGGAATCGAAAGAAAATAAAAAAGGCTTCCATCGGATGTGTAATGGAAGAGTTGGAGAGAAATGGGAGATATGTGAGGGAGCAGGATGAAGAGTGAGCGTCGAATAAATGAGAAGGTCGGTTTCACAGTGGCTCATAAATATCAGAGAAGCAGTGTCAGAGCCCGAGAAAAAGGAGGTCGATGGAGAGAAAGTGGAGGACCGAGCGGAACAGAAAGAGGTTTCCTCACAGCAAAATGTTCTTATTACTCCCTTGGAACCTTCATCACCCCTCACCCAAACCGTTTCTTCGACCCTCTCCCCCTCCGACCACCAGGAACACCCTTAAACACGATCCTTTAGGCGCCACCACTACTGAGTCAGACCCGACCAAAGGGAAGCCTGCCAAAATAGCCAGGCCACATTCCACTCGCTCTCTGCTCTCTCTCCTATTATTTCGAATTTTGTATAAACAAACTTGCACAATTTTTAGAAAGTGCGAAGATTTATAAATAACTCAAACAGCCATAATTTAAACAGAATATCCAACTATGAAAGACATGAATTGTTGCTGTACTTCCAGCGTGTCATGTTTTATTAGTCAAGCATTCTTGCTTTCGAGAGAAAAAGTGAGAGTGGGTCAACCAAGGACAATTATTTTCATTTCTCAGGATTTTCTATCTTGTTTGGAATGAGAAACACCTGAGGACCTGAACAAACGAAACACATTAAACGAAGGAAACAGGATAAGTTGAGGAATGGGTGAATTTATCAGAGTGAAGCTGCGATTGATGCAGCGTAAAAATTGATTAGTTTTTTGCAGCAAACTTACTCAAAATACGAACAAGCTATAAGCTTGTGCTCTGTTGCGATGGATTTCGATTATAGTTGAACAGTCATAAAATTTCCGTCATCTTTTTCATTTATTCTGATATAATCTCGAAATTATAAATTATCAATACCCGAGGATTTCGTCACACAGCATTATTATCATACATACTTTGGACAACCTAGATTACCAGATTCATTAGAATACAAAGATTTTATAGAGGCATTCCTTCCAACATTTAATAGTGACCAATAGTTACCACTTCACTTATTATTATTATTTTCTTATTTCCACTTCAAACAAGACCGTTTCAGCTGGACTGGAATTTTTCAATTCAATTATTCTGAAGTGGTTACCTCTTAAGCTCACTTATCAAATTCAAATTTTCGTCTGAGGTTCAATACGAGAGATTATTTCTCATAATAGTATTTAAATATCTTTAATTATTCACAATCCATTGTAGATTTTTTCCTCATTGTAATTAAATATGAGACACTTTGATCTACTAACTGTCTTTACAAGCAGGCATGTATATTTTCTTCTGTGGAACTTTCTATTTAGAAGTACGATACCGTATGTAATAGGTCGTGGATATGTATTATCTTATATAATTTTTGATATTTAAATGGTTCAGTTAATTCTAAAAGTGAGAACATAAGAACACGATCAGAAAATTCGAGTGTATGAGAATTATTTCTGAATCGTGGAGAAATGGCAATATCATTGTGAAGTGCAAAAGTCAACTACTGACCAACAGCCAGTATAACATAGGGAAAGTTGTGAGATTGGTGTGAGAGGGGTGAGAACATGTTGTTGCTAAAATGGCGACTTCTCTCCGTCACATTGAGACGACCCTTCGGTCCCTTAGGGAACCTTTCCGAGGCACGTTAGAACTAGACTTTACGTTATGAATATTTAAACAGAACAAATTGAGGTTCAGAGGTGATTCCAGCCATTGCGAGTTCGGGAAGCCATTCAAATAGATCCGACCATTCATCTTTGATTCAACAAAAGTTCAACTGTACTTTCACTTTGTTAAAGTGCACCTCTACAAAATTCAATTCTCACAGACAAAATAAAATATTGTGAAATAATGTCAGAATTCAAGAAATTGTGGAAGAAGTGAACCAAGTTTTGGAAGTTGCAAATGATTCGAATTGGATTTATTTAATTACATTTTAATTCTATTTTATCAGATGTGAGGTTTTGTGGTCTCCACCTACTTGTGACGAAATATTGAGAAAAATTTTGTGAAAAATTTCCATTGATATTCATTCTCCTTCCTATTATAGAATAGTATTTGAATTACAATACTTTGGCAGTTACAATGATTGGAATTAAAACCACTTTTCAATCAATTCGACTGATTTCATTTATAGTGTTTTATGGACAAGGAGAGGCAGATCAATTTCCCTATTAACTCTTAGTTCATTCGTAATCCAGTCTACTCTGAAAAGAGCTGTATAGAACATTCAATAGAATTATTTTCAAGCAGCCCTGAAGTTTTCATTTCTTCAAAACAAAGATTTGTACGGTACAATGATTTCAAGTTTTTGTATGTTGTTACGATATTCATATTTATGTTCATGTATATTGGTCTGCTGGATAGAACTAATTTAGTGACAGAATCTGGCTGAAATAAGAGTAATAATTTCCATGGTTCTATTGTATCTGAGTGTATGGAGTGTCTGGTTGCCCGATGAAGATGAATGCTAGTTGAGCCACAAACACTGAGAACTGCTTTTGGATGGGTGATCATAATGTGTCTATAAGAGAAGTGGTATCTACCTTAACGGCCCCAACGGGGCCACTCCCCAGCAAGAAAAGTAAAACTATCCATGTAATTTCTTAACTGTACAACAATAGAAGAAATAACTGTGAACATATTCAAGAACTTCCGGAACTAACCACTAACTGTGAACTAACTACTGAACAAGGTTATGTCGGCGATGTTGGAACACCTTTTGGTCTTTTCACCAAATACAGTAATACCGGTACGCTGATAATAATAATAATAATAATAATAATAATAATAATAATAATAATAATAATAATAATAATAGAAGAAGAAGAAATTATTATAATTCGCTATCATTGACATTCAAAATTGTTTCTGAGATATAAGACAAGTCTTGATGTTTACACATAAAAAATCATTGGATGATAATAATTAATTTTCAAAAACACCGTCAACTAGCAAATGATTGAATTATTCATGCTCTGGAACAGGGGGCTCCAGTGATGAATATTAATAATTCATCAACTTTTTCACCACCAACAGATGCAGTATATATGATGTTTGATCTTTGTTTTGAATAAATTATCACTAACAAACGGAGAATTCAATTTTCCATGCCGAAGATATCTAACTGAATAATGTGGCTCCAAAAAACCGTTTAGGTCCTTGCAAAAAACGATATTTTCCCAATCAGTTATTCATGATTCAGTGAATCCGTAAGAAACTAATTATTATTCCAGCAATTCCTCATTCTGGTAAAACAAAGGGTCGTCACAAACTGACTGGTGAAGCAACATTACAATAAAATAGTCGTTGGAAAATTTCTAAATTAATTCATCTTACATCATTTCATTTTTTTGTCTGATAACTCCCATCGTTATTGACATCTTCAATTATATCCTTCTCTGTTTTGTTCTGCTTCTTCTTCATTTTTTTTCCCTGTTTTTTTTTTTCATTTGAGCATTGAAAGCCCTTTTTCAATACTCCTCTTACTATAGTCTGTAGTCCATCGAGTGTTTGGAACTGATTCAATCTCTCAAGTGTTGAAATGTTCCGTACTCTACTTTTATAAGGGTTTTCCAGCGTAATCTACAGAAGAATAGGACACAGTACCTCTGAGAAAAAAAGCTCAAAAACTATAAAATTGTTTCTGTCTAGTGGTAGAGAGCGTCTAATCGGTGAGATTAGATAAGCGACGTGCCTCTGCCAGCACCATTGTACTGGTGACCGGTTCCTCTGAATTCAATTAATGAGCCTCAAAAATCGCTTCCTGTGGTTCAGAACCCACCTAAAGCAGTAGGTCCATTCATATCTCATTATCATCCTTCCCATTACCCACGCACAGACCCAAGGCCCCACGTGGGCATCGCTCCTCAAAAAATCAATCAGGACACTGATTACTATATCATCTTAGATTTTGAATTTTCTGCTCCCCAAGCCAACGTTAGTTTACTTCAATGTAGAATTTAAGACGATAATCTGTTTAATTAAATCTACTTACCGGTATCTCATTTCAACAACAAGTTATCTACAGTTATCTATAAATTTAAAGTTATCTACAAGTTATCTATAGCCTGAATCATTATTTCAAATTACTTTATTTCTTACTTGTTTATTAAGAAGGAAGTGAGAAGTATTCATCATTGATAATTGGAGAAAGCCAGTAATTTGTGTGAGTGGAAATTTATTATTCTAGGGGTTATTTGAGGAGTTCGATATTGGGTTGGATGCCTAGCAGCACTTTTTCGGCGCACTCAGCCGATAAAGAAGGAAGCCGAGCTCGCAGCCTGGAATGCTTCATGATCTTTGGGCACGCAGAGACAAGAAACCGAGCAAGACCTTCTTCTCTCTCATTACTCCTTCTCTTCTCTAGCCATAAAACTCCACTCTCCAACCCCTTTACTCCTCCATTTCATCTCTTCCTCTCTTGATAACTAGTAAAGACCAGTCCGGGAATTCAGGGACTTAATCATTCGTTTCCTCGTGATCTTCTAGTTGTTAAAAATTTTATGTGACCGACAAAACATCCATGAGAACTACAACAATAAATCCAACCTAGTTCACCATAGCAATTGTTGATGTTTGAAGAAAATTCAGTTATTGTTCCTGAAACATTTAATAGCTAACAAAAATTAATGACCAGCTATTTACTATGCAACCAGTTATAATTGTAATGGCTATTGGTGATCGATATGATATAGTGATATTTTTCAAGAACAGTTAAGTAATGGAGCATTTCCCAAGCGGGGGCTCATCAAGACGTGCAGCTTGGGACGCCCGACTCCAATTGCGCTGCTCGAGCTGCCCGGCTCTATGCACCACAACTCTATTATTCTTATATCTATATCTATAAAAGCGAAATGGCACTGACTGACTCGATTGACTGACTGACTGATTCATGCCACCAGAACTAAAAATCCACTGAACAAAATGCGTTCAAATTTGGCAGGCATGTTCAGTTGGACGTTTAGACGCGCGCTAAGAACGGATTTAGGAACTTTTCGAGGATACGCCAAATATTTAAGTTTTTCTATAGTTTTTCGGCGTTTTCTACCAATTTTTTCGGAGAACCAATCGATAGAAAATGTTGATATTTGGTAGGTAGGTTCAGATAAGGTCTGGAAATGTTTATTGTTTAAGATATTTTGAAATTTCCGTTCAAGATTACGCCAGTAATCAGATTTTCAAATTGTAGATGTATTTGCAGGTTGCATATCTTCCTCCTTTGATACGACCAATCCTTAGTGTAAATTCAATGGTTCAGCGAGATTATAGATTGAGTAATGTAGAAGATATTGAATCAAGTTTTCAACTATGTCCGATATACTTCCCAAGGTTACGCTGCTCGATATTAACGTTTTACTATTTTCAGAATTTTTTAGGGAGTTTTTCTTGGATTTTTTCGGAGAATAAATTGGTAGAAAATGTCGAAATTTTGTGAACAGGTCCAGATTAGGTCTAGAAATGCTGTGTTCAATAAGTTTTGAATCCCTTCTGAACGGAATTTGCAGGCGGAAGCGAAGCGTGTTCCTGTTTGACTTACTGACACTGCTGATACTGTCGGGGGTCCAGGGGGCGGAGCCTTGGCTAGGCGGACAAGGCGAGCGAAGCGAGCTCTTAGCCGGTTGAGATTACTCTTACTCACAAATCTTCATTACATTTTTTCACTTTTCTTTTGTATAGGCTACTAATGTATAGTAAATCAATAAATGTATAGAAAAATTCACCTGAAAATAACTTGGAAAAGGTCATAAATGACTTTCTGTTAGTCTGATTGAATCGATGTGCTAAATATTTTCGATTGGGTTTTTGGAAGATCTTATTCATCATCCATATTATCTGTCCGAAGATCGTCTGAAGATCAAGTGCGTAGCTTTTCCACTGCCTGATTGGAAATAAATTTGAAAGTATATTTTTCCAGATTACTTCCAACCCCTGCAAAAAAATCCCAGATCGCAAATTCATTATGGAAAATTTATTGTTCGAAGTAATTCAATCAGGCTGTATGAATCTCATCATTGGTTTCCACGATCAAGCTGGTAGGAAATTCAATCAGGGAAATTTACTTCGAATTATTGTTTTCATTTCGTTCTTGCCGGCAGAGTTACGGAGCAAGCGGATAGGAAAGATTTCTTCTGTAAATCCATTATTAAAAAAAGATATTGCAGGAGTGGGAAGCGTGCTTGACAATGCAACGACATTTTACCCTTATAATACAAGAGTTCTCTTCCTTTTTTCAATCAGGGGCAGACGAGAGCTGCGCTCCGCTCTAGGGCCGGCTGGCTGGCAGAAAGACAGTCTCCGTGAAAAATGAATTAAATATTAATGAAAAGAAGAAAGTGGATGGCGTTAGAGTTTCATTGAAGAACAAAGATAGCAAGTAGAACGCGATTGCTGCCTTGACATTGTCAATTGGTTTACTTGATTCCATTGTTGAATCAGCCAGTATCGTAAAAAGCTTAATAAAGCTCCCAATAAATTTTATATTGAATTTAAAATAAATCCTGGGGATTTTTCGAATCCATTTTTTTCCATCAATGATGCAATCAATTTTGGCGCTCCCCAATAAATCTCTCTTGGAGCCTATCGTTGTTATATCTTTATTCCAACGTATTTTTTACCCGTTGAGTGCCCGTATCCTGTTGAGATAAGCCTAAGTGAGTTGAAATTCATGGGAGCTTAGCAAATAGCTGACCAAGTTACCTATAATACGTAATCTTAAACTGCTGGGCAAAAATAGTTTTCTAATCCAAGAGTAAGAATAGTATGGTTTTGATAACTAGGAGGAAACTTCCAAAAAACTTTCCCAGGAGGTTCACAAGTTCAACTGGGTAGGGTTCGATTAGTCCAAGTGCTCGATTAGTCCAGTTTTTCAAATATATAAGTTGTTTTGTAAGTGAGTTCGATTAGTCCAGTTTTTCCAGGGAAAAAACTGGACTAATCGAGGCAGTCTATTTTCAATTTGTCTAGAGGTTCGATTAGTACACAGTAAAGTTGGTTTATTAGGTAGGATGTACCAAGTGCGCTCGGCTCGATTAGTCCAGTTTAGCCAATTCATGTGACCCGCTGAACCGGTTATAATATGTGGAATCAACTATATCACTTCTCAGCGTTACACTAGAGACGTTGCCATAATCGCCAAATTCTGGCAAAAGTTATCGATCAGTTCGCCAGTAGCTTGTGAACTCTGACGTCAGGTTTCCAGTAAAAACTCTGACGCTATGATAGCCCAGTAAAATGATGGTAGTTTTGTCAGACAAGTGATGCGAAAGTTTTTTTTCCGATTTGTTTCATATTATGACTGCAGAGTTCCAGTGCGCTTTGAATCCAAAATTTAGTTTTCTGCCGTGTCCTAGGGTACGGCTTCACCCTTAAAAAAATTGAAAAAACCTCTTAATTTTTTGGTAATTTTTTGTTTCTGATTTTTCAATTGATATTGTTTATTTATGGAAAAAAATATTCAGTTAAAGATTATAGTCAATAAAATTACTTGGAAAATTTTATGCGACACGCTGAATTTTTGATATGTCTTTTTTTAGAGCTGATACGTACCAAAAAAGGGGGTAGATTAATTCAGTTTTTGAAAAATCTAAGTCAAAACTCTTTTGGGATTTCGTCAACAAGTAGTCTTACTTGGAATATAGGCTAAATGAATGTGCTTCTTGTAAAAACTCTTGTATAATAGGAATTGTACACTCAATTTTCATATAAATCTGTATTCTCACTTTTTACAATTGGGAGGATTGAGGTAATACTGGGTAGAAAAATAGCCACGGGAAAAAATAAATGAATAATAATAAATTTTTATTTCTCAGTAAGCAAACTAGTACAAAGAAAACATTAAACCTCCACGAAATGTATACAATGAGGTACTCTAAAAATACAGTTTAGGTATGATTTGCAAATTTACTAAGAATAAGAGGCACCTGAGAAATTTTTATGGGGGAGATATCAGTTCAAAATTTTAAAATTATTTCTCTCTCTTGCAATAAATAAGTAAAAATTATAGAAAATTCACCACTACACGGTAAGGACGACTCCTCAGACACTGATCCATGTGGAAGACCAAAGGAGTGGTAAATCTCCGTAACAGGCAAGAAGGAAAGAGTATTGAAGACTTGAGGAGGGAAGCGCTATTTACAGCAGACTTTGGCTCCACAGTTTATTTTGAAGAGAGCAAAAGAACCTATAATATGAATGTTCAATAGGTACTTGAAATCAAAATTATATTTGATATTAGTCCTGTTATTATTCACTAATAATAATAATTAAATTATTATACTAATAATACTAATAATGTATTATTCACTACTTCCCGTGCTAAGAATCATTGTATATAGGCTGTTACTACTAAATACCCTACCACAGTACCGTATTCATTCTTGTATAGTTCATTTCTTTAAAAATGCTATTGACTATAATGAATTCCTTTTTAAGCTTAAGAGAGTATTCAGGGTGCCTCCTTATCTCATCTGGTTATGGGCGCTCTTTAAATGATCTTGTTTGGAAAAAAGTTTAGAATACTTTCAATATAGGCTACATTTCTTTATCTTGATAAGATGTAATATTATACATAAAGTTGTTGAAAAAATTTAAGAATGTTGTATTTTCAAATTGGTAGTAGTGTTATTTGAATTAGCTATTAAGTTACAATTGAAAAATCATGTTCTTCTAATGGCATAGCGATTTATATGGGGATCGTCTCTCATTTATAATAACTTTTCATTCATTGTTGAGTATCCTAATGAGTTAGCATTCATTGTTCAATAAAGAACTTGTATATGTATATAACTACTCAAAAACACCCAGTAACTTCTCTTCATATTTGCGGAGAATGGCCATGAAGAAGGAAAAAAATAATATCTTTTGTTTTCGTTATCACTATATAGCGGTTGACTGAATTAATTTGTATACTCATTTATGTTTAATGGAGGAATGATGAATACAGTTACATACTGTATTAATACATACCCATATCCAATTAAAATTTCCCAACAATTTTATTTGTTACTTTTCAAAAAATGATTATTCCATAAAACATCATTTTATGCACTTCATAAGACTTGCAGAATATAGCCTGTGAAGAAACTTTGACTCTATAAAATAATCATTAATAGCCAAAAAATTTAAAAGTGACAACTTGATTCTTGCAGTTTGAATTTATTCATGACATAATAGCTAAAGCATGGATATAATAACAATAATCTAATACTATAAATACTATAGATAAGTAAATGTCATTTTTAATTTTATATAAATGTCATAATATATAAATACTAACAAAATTGAATTCAGAGAAAAAGGTGCAAAGGGAAAAACTTTGGTCCGAGTTCTGATAAGCAAGAAGAACCCAAGTTCGACCCTTGACTAGGGAACAATATTTTCGGGAACGCAGTACTATCACATAGATAATGTCACCCTGTCTCATTAAAGGGAGACGTAAAGCCGTCGGTCTTGACTGCCTAAAAAACCAGTCGCTATCTTCCATTAGGCCTCGCACAGGCCTAGGAGCCTATGCGAGCATCAGTCCCAGGAAAAAGATCTATATAACTGATAAAAGAGGAAATGAAAAGAAAATTAAGAAATCAAGTTTTATATTTTATACAATAAGTGTTTCATCAAAAAATTTTAAACATAATGGAAGCGATAATGATATTGAACTGTATGACCTTTAATGGCACGTTGTAATTACGTAAATCCCTCATGTTTCAAAAACAAAATATTTGCTTCCCCTTCAATTTAACTATATCTTGTCAATTTCACTTGAATTTCATAGTTACCCCGGGTATGTGCGTGCAATCAGATAAATTGTGATTGTCAAATAGTTATGCAATTCGACTACAATATATCTTGTTTGGGATTACTAGATGAGAAACTTGAGAAAAGATAGAGAGAAGAAGTAGAGAGAAGAAGAGAAATGAGAGAAGGAAGAGAAAGTAATAGGATAAAGAGGGTAAATGAGATAAGAGATAGAGAGAATAGTAAAACAGAGAAAAGAGAAAGGGGGAAAAAGTGGATTTGAAAAAGTGAATGAGGCAGTGAAATGATTGAAAAGAATGAGAGAGAAGGATATAGAGAATAAAAACGAGAGAGGAGATAGAGAGGAGGAAAGGTTAAGAGAGAGTAAAAATGAAAGAAGGTGAATAGAATAACTTTATCCATGTACATTAATTGTAGATAATAAAATATGACTACTTCGTTACAGCAAATTGAAACGGCGAAGTTGAGACCAGGTCCCGCCTTGCACTTGACCAACAGGATAAAGAGACCGATATGAGTAATTAATCTAATTTAATGAAAGCGAAAAGGGCACTTATTGGATAGAGTCTGATGATAATTGTAGTAATTTCTCGCTATTTACTGTAGTCTGTGCAAGGAAGAAATACATTCTGCAGATGGGGGAAATGACTCATTTGGTCAATATTGGCTCAAAAAAGTAAAATTTTGGTCTTTTAAATTGAAGATCAGAATACTTTCCACAATTTGAGTCCAAATCTATGATTTTTAACCGATATTGTCCAAGCGGAGGTTATTTTCCCATCTCGCCAAATGCCTTCTTTGCTTGAGAGACTTTACAATTCTCTATCAGCAATAATACTATAGAATGATGATGTAGCTTCCAGTATAATAGCCTTCACCTAAGCAAAGAAGACCCCTGGCAAAATGAGAAAATGACCCTTTTCTTGAGCCGAGCCAATATTTGGGTTTCAAAAATTATTGATCTTGTCTCAATCGTAGAAAACATTCTGATCTACAATTTGAGGACAGAATTAATATTTTTTGAACCAATATTGACCCAGCTGGAGTCACTTTCCCATCTTGCCCACACGGTCTTCTTTGCTTTTGGACAGACATGCGCATAATAAGTGTGGTGGTTTTTGAACTTCAAAAAGGCTTTGATCGTTTGATCTAAGACAACAATTCACACAGAGAAGAAGCAAAGAAGACATTCTCGCCAGATGGGAAATGCCTCCAGCTCGGTCAATATTGCTTCAAAAAATCAAAATCGAATTTAAAATTGTGGTGTTATTCTAATTCCGGTTAAATTGAGACCAAATTTATAATTTTTGAATCAATATTGGACCAAGCTGGAGTCATTCTTCAACTTTTTTTAAGAATGTATTTTTTTCTTCCGTGCAATTATCAACCAATCACATGCCTTCGTGCCAAGTCTTTCTAAGCCGGGGAAAATTTTAAAATGACTTAGACCGCCCGATCGGTTTTTTTGGGTTCTGGGGGGTAAAGAGCCTTGGAAAAAATTTCTACAAAAAACAGGAACATTCTCCTCTATATTAGTGTTCCTCCCATAAAAAATTCAAATCAATCTGACAACCCAAATAAAAAAGTTATTCATATTTTTTCTCGGACTTTTATGTCTTAATGCAATGAAAACTCAAAAAGTTCGGAGTGATCTACCTAGATGATAAACTGAATTTGACCGTTAATTTATTTTTTGATTATTGAACTGATAACTGATTATTTATTGATATTTTTGCATTTCTGAACGCAGAATTGGGTTTATGAAGAGTTCCTTCAAACGTATATCATTACAGATAGGAGCCAGATCTTTACTAGTTAACAATTTTTATTTTATAAAAGCGTATGTTCTTACAATGATATACGCTTTCATCGATGTATAATTAGGGGAAATACTTCCAATCCAACAATAATTTGAGGGATTCGTAAATATTTCTCTTGTTTTGAAAATTGGGCCTTTTATGTGGAGGGCTTTAACTTCAGAATAAATCCATTCACCCACGGCCACCTCCAAGACTGTTTTGATAATATTAAAATTTCAATACAAAAAAGTTATGGTAAATAAAGTCACATATAGAGAGCCAAATTTTTAAAAGGGTTTTTTTGCCTCACAGATTTCTTAGTTTCATGAATACAACACCAGCTTCTGAATAATTACTAATAGATTTCAAATATTGCTGTAAATCATAAAAATATTAATATTAATTAATCAAACTTAGTCCTTCCATGAATTAAACAATATTAAATCTCGAATTTCTAAATAGGTAGCCTAATTTAATAGATTAAACAAAAAATAAAAGATTCCCAAAAAGAAAAGATACCGGTGAATTATTCAGAGTATTACATTATAAATAAATACAACACGGTTGTATAAGAAAACCAAGGGCCCCGCCGCCTTGGTTTTATTTTAAATTTGTTGACAACCACTTTGACGGGCCCAGTTATAGTCAATTCCTTTTTTTCAAAAGGGTATAGTGGATTCATCACCTGGTACGAATTCAGTACGCCAACTGTACTAATTTTGAGGCACCGTATTAATCGAAAAGCGCTTTGATTAGTTTCCCGTGCCTCGATTAGTCCAGTTTGGGCTAATCGAGGCACTTTTTTCATCTCATTGAAGAACTGGACTAATCGGGGGTCCCCCATTAATCGAACCCTTTTGGGTCGATTTTTAAATCCATGTTTTTATTGTCCAGTTTTTTAGTTTTTTAAAGTAGGGTAGGGCTGGGCTAATCGGAATTTGGGCTAATGAAATCCCCCTTCAACTTCTATAATAATTGAAATTACTAGTGTATCAAGGTTCTTGGGGTTTTAGGGAAAAGTTTAAATGTTGTAAAATACGATTTTTTTGATAATAGGTTTTTTTCTATACTAAATACTTGAGAAAATTTTGAACAATATCAATCAAAGTTCAGTATTTGGATGTTATTTCCCATTATAGAGGTAATCATATTTTTAGAGAGAGTTTTTTCTGAAGATTAACACCTTTCACAAAAGTTTCAACTAAAGTAAATCCAATCTTTAAGGGAATCTGAACTCAGTTTTCCCGCCCATGGATGAAATAAGTTTCTTTTTTTCATCAGCAAAGGACAGATAAGCTCGTCTGCCGCTCGGGGCCCAGTAATGTCAGTATATCTAATGCCAGTCTTTTTTCCACTTCCAAAATTTTTAAATTTGATAATCGTTGCGATCCTTTTAACTGCTTTGCAGCACTTTGTGGCGCGTCTCATTTTCGCAGAGGCATCCTGACCGTTAATTTCCAGCTTTTGAGATCGGGACTCCTTTTGCACGAGCATTAATTCGCAGCTTTTCTGGATGCTGGCCCGACGATTACACGTGTCTTTGGTGCGCCATTTCCACCAGTATTCCCGCCATTTCACCCCTCCCTCCACCGCCCACACCTCCTCAACCAATGCCACTGCTGGCAGTGGCATTCCCCTTCAAAGCAGAAACGTTGATCATAGAGTTCAGTTTGAGCCGGCAAAATTATCAAAATTCAATGGTTCCTGCCTATTACACTACGAGCACTTCTTTTCAAATGAAAGATACAAATTATTACATCGGGCAAACACTAATAATTCCAGGATTCAGTACAGTGATTCAAAAATACATTTTTGTGGAAATCGTTGAGCTTCTGTGAAAGTGGAAAGATAGAGAGATCATCATTCAGTTCCCTCCTCCCTTCCCTCTCACCACTAATAGAATAAAACTCACACATTGACACGAGGAAGATTTTTTAACTATGTTCAATAAAATAATTGAAGATAACGAATGCTGCATGATATCTCTTGGAATCCATATAGATAAGGAGAGAGAAATAACTTGCACGTTTATTTTGTTCTGTTTGGTCTCTTGACACTGGTAACAGTAATATTTTGCCTCTCTTAAAAAACCAAGGTAATAATTTTGATCATAGTTACCTGACGGATGAACGTATCGATTGTCATAATTATTAAAAATTTTATCCCTCCCATTTTTATTTTATTTTAATGTCTTATGATCATTAGCTTCCATAATTTGGCCTTTTGTTTCCTAAATGAAATCATGCTACGCTTCAAAAAATTTTCAAAAAAATTCATGGAACATGAGGCGAGATAATAAAAATAGAATAGTTTCTACAGTGAAGATTGAAATACAAAAGTTAGACAATTATTACTTTCTGCATGAACTTCCAATACTCGCTTTTCTCTTCAATGAGTAAATGTAGAACTAGCCTTCAACGAAATGCACGTTTTCAATTTCCTATCCATTGTTGAAGATTCTAGTTTAGGACTAAGTTTTGAAAGTTTCCAAAACACACGAGGAAAATCTATAGAAGCTGTCAACTCGAAATAGGTCTGTTATTGCTTCCCTATTGTATGAATAAAACTATTTATAATGAAAGTTTATTCGATCAATTGACTGAGAGTAGAATGATTAATTTAGATGACAAACACGGAAGTTGGCCGGCGTCAGGCATTTTATTCTATCTGATATAACTTCCGACTTGGCGTAACACATATTAGATAATGGATACAATGCATTCCAAGTCTAAGATTAAATCAGATAGAGTATAGTACACCTTGAACCTTAGTTTGTCTGAACGTCTAGTCGAAGTTCCACCATTAAAAGTTATCCGCTCTGTAAATAAGACCTAATTGTAATCCACGCTGGGCTCCTTCCTTTACTGCTTTAGACAATTAAGACAGATTTTATGAATTGTTTAAAGCATGAAGACGTCAGCAATTTATTTATGACGCACAACTCTTCAACTCCATCAGCCAACCGCCATTCACGGCATCTTCTCTTTCTTTCTGTATCACTCCTTCTTCCCTCACTTGAGAACGGACAAAGCAATCGTTCATCAACAGAGCTCTCTTCGCCCTTTCCAACAGACGACTCGAAACTTTGTTAGTATTAAAAGATGGCCAGACAACTCTTACAATCTAATTTTCTAATAAATCACCTCCAGATGGGATTGGATTCTTAAAAACGTATTTCTGAGAAATCAATATTCTATGAGATATATCATTCTATTCTATAGTTACACTTGTAATTCTATAGATACAGTGATCTTGGGGTGAAAGTCATCAAAGCCTGCAAACTGAGTATTTTGTAATATTTTTCCTTCTAAATGATATACTTAATAGAAAATGTATATTTAAAAACATATTGAAGCTCTAACAATTCGTAATTTTCATTTCCATTGAAACTTTTAATAGATCACAAGGATCATCGTCCTTTTTCGTTGTTACTTGTCTCTTGCTATGTTGAATTTCAAGCACTTTCATTCAACTTGAAGCTCAAGAATGAACAAAATCATAACCCTTTTCTAATTCAAGTGCAGGAGTTTCTGCTGCAAGGTCCACATAGAATATTATAAAATATTCTAAAATTGATGACTGTTCTAAGAAGAACAATCGTAAGTAAGCTGTCCATGGAAAACTTCAATGACTCCACCGAATGTTGGCGAAATTGAATTACTCTCGGGCTAGTGTTCAAGATGCATGAGTATGAAAAAGCAGGCATGATTCTCAAAGGGATGCTTGCTTATTGTTGGGGAAACGTGTACATACGCTTGAGCAGAGCGAAGAGTGGTGATGGTTTTGAATCTGGAGGGGGGGAAGGGAATGAGCGGAAGCAGAACGCTAAACAGGTTGTGGAGGGGAAGGGAATTCGGGAAGTAGCTGCATGAAATGAACCGCTGCCCCTTGAATTTCACCGGCAAAAGCGAACTGAGCCCTACCCCCCTCCCTCCAACCACTGCTTGCCTCCAGCGGAATTAAATCTAAACTTGCAGGCTGCTTATTTCATTAAAATCATCATTCTGATAACTGCACTCCATATAAGAGCCACAAGCAACCCTCAAAAGGCCTTCACCAGCTACTGTTGAAATACATAAGTAATATTATTCTAATACTGAAACCGGTGCAGACGTTCAAGGATTGTAATTCATTTGTTGATACAAAATAAAGTACTGTGGGCTTATAACAACATTTCCAAGAAGGTTAAAATATACAGATTGAAGATTCTCTGTGAGTTCATAATCGGCATCCAAAATTATACCTCATTACAAATTCGTGGATAGCATTAATGCAATCTTATTTTCTAACCTGTAAGTGAATAATGATTATTGTGAGAATATTATAAATAATTAGGCTAAACAGAATGAATTATAAATCAATATATAGCAAAATATAAGCTATTTCACCATCACATAGGGTGAGTTTGCCTTTGCCTTATCATCAGTGGCGGATTACCCATTAGGCACGATAGGCAACTGCCTAGGGGCCGCAGGTCTAAAGGGGCCGCAAACTACAAAAATAAAAATTTTCTCTTGAATTTTATGTAAATTTACGCTACACAAGCATTGTAGTAATTTAAATATGAGGAAGACACAAAAAGGAGAAGGAAGAGAAAAAGAATGCCAGACGAATCAAAAGGTACTGATAATGATACCAGTAGCTTTGATGGAAGACAAAACATGATTGTAAATACATTTTATATTGTCATTAACAATATAACCCAAGAATTAGACTACAGGTCAAAAAGTTTTCGATCAAAATTATATTCTTGGTGTTTTGTATGACATGGACAATCTAAATGATGTCATATTCCTCGGATCTCACATCTGAACTTGAGGAAGAACTGCTACTGATCCATTTTGAAGCGATTGTGAAAGAAGCCAGGGCCCTTGTTAGGTGTTTCGGCGCTCTGTGCGAGATTTCTGCAGGCGGACCCAGCCCCCCCCCCCCCATTATCAGACGGATGCAATCCAACATATTATAATATATTTCAAGCCAAACATGATTCAAGCTGCCTTTCATCTTCACAGTTTACTCATTTGAAATCGCAATGTTGCTTGTTGTGTGGCGAAAAAGGATTATCGGGACTTTCTTATTCTAATGTATTGTTTTGTATTTTTATGTATTCTAATGTATTCGGACATGTAATACGTGATAAGCAAAAGTGTAACATAAATTAATAAAAAATAAGTATAGGCTACCTATTTTTATAGGTAGGCTAGCTATTTTTATAGTTTTGCCTACCTATAGGCAAAACTGTAACATTGTACCGTACTTTATCATTGAGAGCACTCAAAAATGATGCTTGGATATTTCTGGTTGGGATAAGTTGGAAATGAAAATACTGTAGCAATAAACGGGAAAAATTCTAGTGACTTATTGATTATTCAGTTTCAATTACTAATTGATTTTTTTTCTATTTATTTGCTTGAAAGCACATAAGGGAGAAAATTATAAATTCTTCACAGAAAAATATTGGGAATCATCATAAATCTTGAGTTACACTGAAAATATACTTGTCCTAACAAATATTGGAAACTTAGTAACAAGCAAAGATTGTAGCCATTTTCACGACCCTCCTCAACTTTCTTGAGACAACATCCGAAATAAGTTAGTTCCGAATTCAGCCAGCAGATGGCAGAAGCAATGAGGTGATTCTACAGTGACTTGATGAGCTTCACGGCTCTAAATCCGCTGCTAAAGCTGCCCAGCTCAAGCATCGCTGCTCTAGCCATCACAACTCTATTCACATAACTATATTATAGATGTTTACTGTGTTATTAGGGCTACTACTGTATGTGTGTACTTAATCAATAAATAGGAAAATTCATTTGAAAATTACTTAAAAAGTGTAAAAGTGTGTGTGCAGTGTGAAAAGTCTGGTCAGCTCTAGCAGCGAATTTAGAGCCAGGCGTTTCTCAGCTTACATTCATCGCAGTTTTTCAATTGATCAATTCATGATGATGAATGAATTAATGCAGAGAAAATAATTACTTTTGAATTCAAGTTGTTGGTGGAAAAAGTATCTTTCAAATTCCTGTCAGTGAACAAGATATTCAAATAGCACAATTGATTTTTTTTTATTCCTGTTTTGCTTTGGTTGCCGTGGCGCCCTGTGCGGTCGTATACGCCGTACACCCCACGCGAGGGCCCGGAGAGAAACTAAAGCAGGTACCGTATTGAAGGAAACGCAAAAGAACATTTACCTGCCTACTATTCGAAATTTATCAGGGAAAAACAACTGACAACACTCTTCCCAAACATTGATACTGCACTATACAGGGTGTTTCAGGAGGAATGTGCAATACTTCTCAGGCTGATTCCTTACACCAAGTAGACAAAAAAGTTCCATGGGACCAACCCCCAAAAACGCTCTGTCACCGAGATAACAATGGCGGAAAAATGAAATTTTTCAAAATATATTAATTTTTCTAATTTTTTAGAGGCTTTAGTAAGGTTTTTAAATAATTAATTCCAATGTAAAATTAGCTGAGAAATTCAATGAAACCAGTTCCAAGACTGTAACTTTAACGGTTATTAAGATAATTGGAAAAATATGCTATGAAACGCCATTTTTCAACAATAAGGGTTATAACTGGATAAGGAATTAACCTCCTTATACTGTAAAGCCACAAACTGACTGACTGACTAATCAATATTATTGACCACTTGCGGATATCTCGTAGATATGTATTATACATCTTTGAAAAGAGGAAGCCAAGCACATGACCAGAAAAATCTGAAAACTTGAAATATTTCCCCCCCAGAGGGGGGTTTTGCCCCCCCCCCCCCCCCCCCCAAATTTTTCAACTTTTTTGTTTGACTGTTTATTGCAACGCAATGCTGATTTTTGTAACCAGCGCAGGAAAGTAGCTTGATTTCAACAAAAAAATTCTACCGGGTTCGCAGGGGGGCCAGGGGGGCACTTTTTCATTTTTTGACATTTTTGGGCCCAATTGTTTTCAATAGGAATTTCCAAGACTACATTTCATTTGAGCAATTCAAAAATTCGTTCAAACCAATTTTCAAGATAGGGCCAAAAGATAAAAAGCAGGTTAACTGGGTTGTAGAATGTGTAGCTGAAATAAGAAATAAACTTAAAAATATGAGAAGAGTATTTATAGATTGGTCATCAAGTAGCGTCAAGGACTATGTATCAGTAAGCAGGTGTTTCAAGTGCAATGGACTAGGCCACATCGGTCGTTTCTGTAAGCAAGAACAAAGCACATGTAGCCATTGTGCAGAGACTGGTCATGATATAAAGTCCTGCCCAAACCTGGACAAGAAAGAAGTATGTGTGAACTGTAAAAAACGTAATAATCCAGCAGACCACAAAGTGAGTGACAAAAGCTGTCCAGAATATGAAAAGGCACTGAGGAAAGTAGTTGATATGACCGACTATGGGTATTAAAAAGTTTTTTCATAGTACCTTGCAACACTTCAGTAAACATAAAGTTTCTATTGTAGCACAAAATAATATCATTAATGGAAATATATGTGAAATTCTCGACAAATTAAAAAAATTCAACATGACAGTAAAAACCCCAAAAAGTAGAATCAATCTTGTTTATAATTATGGAGAATATGTAGATTTAGTCATTTCTTTTGCATGCAAAGAAGGAAACTGTATGATATTATCTAAGGGGCTGTCAAAATTTTTGCAATGCTCCAAAATCGAAATTAATGAATGGCAACAACTAACTTACACTGAAGTAGACTATATAAAAGCTTTCTCTCGAAAATCTGAGTGTCCAGTATTCATTGTAGAAACAAATGAACAAGCTCATCAAAGATTTAATAACATGCTTGCTCTATTGAACAGTTGGAGTTCAGTCAATTACCCGATAGTAGTAGGAATTGATATTTTCGACTGTGCAATTCAAGATATACCGGCAATACGTATGTTAAGCTCTGTACTGGATAATGAAGCCCTCCGTTTTGTATTTTACAATCAAGGAATTAGAAATATCGATTACTTAGAAATACCGAGTCAACATAATGCTACAGAGTACCCAACTGGTTTTTTTCGAGGGAGCATCAAAGTATGAAAGATATATTAATACGATGATAGACCTCCGTAACCTCCTGGAAAAGGCTGATGCTGAAAATGCTAAAATCTACAAGGGGATTCTTAAAAATATTTGTGAAGACGTGTCAAACAGAACGATTGGTGCAGTTAAGAAAAAAGATATGAACATATTTGATAATGTAATGAAGAAGTTTCTATTCAAAACAGACACTCTTTACAGAATGGGATACAGTCTGGAAGAAGGAGGCAAATATGTTGAGTTCGTAGAGAAGGAAAATAAGTTCAAAACCACTGAAAAATACATATTAGTCACTAGAGATACAGAACTCATGCTAGACGGTGAGCTAATTAGTAAAATAAACAAAATTCACATCAATAAGCCTAGATTTCCACAAATAAGTTGGATAGAAGGAGTGCCTGGTTGTGGGAAATCGACATATATAATCAGGAAGCACTCTCCAGGAAAAGATTTAGTACTAACTCAAACTAGAGCAAGCATAAAAGATATAAGAGATTCGGTTTCAGCAAAGTACGCCAGTCAGAACATACCTATTCAGCTAAGAATGGATTACAGGACAGTAGCATCATATATTATAAATAATCCAGGCAAGAAATATGAAAAAGTATACATTGATGAGGGGCTAATGATGCATGCTGGTTACATTGGCTTTATTGCAGAATTGAGTGGAGCAGTGGAAATTATAGTTGTGGGCGACTCCAACCAGATACCATACATCAAGAGATCACCAGTAGTTACCAAGTGGAATAAAATTTCAGATTTCTGTGAACCTGAAGAATATATAACAGTAACAAAGCGGTGTCCAGTGGATGTATGTTTTGTACTTCAATCATTCTATCAAGGAATCAGCACAAAGAATGCCCGAGTAAGATCAATTCTTCCAACATTCAAAAACGGCGAAACTCATCAGCTCAAGGAAGATACTCTAATCCTCACATTCACGCAAAAAAAAAAAAGTTCTCCGTGATTGCATGAAGAAATATAAGTCCCAGAGAATTAACACAATTCACGAAGCACAAGGGCTTACTTCAAAGGATGTAGTGTTAGTGAGGATTGACACAAAAGACAATAAAATATACAACAGTGTATCACATGCTATTGTCGCAATATCCAGGCATACAGAAAGCTTCAGATATCTAACAACAGGCTACAATGATGCAGTGCAGGATATTATTGATAGAGTAAACGGAGGACAGATGAAGAGCTTTTGGTATGGAACAACAAAAACTTAGAAATAGAATTCAATACAAAAAATTATAAAATTGATGAATAATCTGATAGAAGAGCTTGACTTAGCAGATGTAAATGATTTTTCAACTCTGGATCCGAATTATGTATGTGATAGCTTGAAACAGTTTAACCTGAAAATTATCAGTTTTAATATTAGAAGTTACAACAAGAATATTGACGAGTTCCTGATACAACTAGAAGACTTACAGTGTGATTTTGATGTTATTGTTTTAACAGAATGCTGGATTTCTTGCAATACAACTCCGCGAGTCATAAGTAACTACAATCTATATGCAACCGAGAAGAATCAGCTGCAGAATGATGGAGTGATTGTATATGTTAAAGCTGACATTAACACTGAGGTTGAAGAGCCAGAAATTCAACACGCCAACTGTTTGAACCTCCGCCTTGAAACTGGAGAAAGTATATTTGTTGTAACCGCAATATATAGGTCACCTTCCAATCCGGATTTGACAGAATTCATCAATAGTTTGAGACAAGTATTCGAGGGATCAAGTCATTCCCATGTAGTTGTAGGAGACTTCAATATTAACACCATAGAACCAAACAAGCATCGACAACTGGATGATTATGAGAATTTACTCAGTGAATTTGGCTTTGTTCACTGCATCAAACAGCCTACTCGAGTCAACAACAATACCGCCACATGCCTGGATCACATCTTAGTGAACTTCAAAAAAGATCTTATGCCAATAATATTTCAAAACTCAATAACAGACCACTACACTACTATTCTTGGAATAAAAAGCAACAGAAACATCAATAATGTGGAGAAAGAGCAGCACAGAGAAAAATTTGATAGAGTCAAGTTTTCATCAATGCTTTCAGAAGAAACTTGGAACTCCATTCACATGCAGGATAGTACTGAAGGCAAACTGAAAGAGTTTATTACTATAGTGAATGGGTGCCTGGAAGAGTGTAAGAAAGCTTACATAGTTCCACATAGAAAGAAGAAAATCAAGCCATGGATAACATTGGGAATAATAACATCTATAAGGAAGCGAGATAAACTTCATAAACAATGTAAAAATAATGCATCAAATCTCCAACTAAATCAATATTACAGAAAATTCAGAAACCTATTAACCAGAGTTATAGAAGAAGCAAAAAAACAATATTTCTCTCACAAGTTTGGAGATTTAAGAAATGCAAAACAGACATGGAAGGTGATTCAAGAAATAACTGAAGTTCAGAGACCAGAAACACAAATCAAACAAATAAATGTGCAAGGAAGAGAATTGAAACTGGGAGAGAATGATGAAGACATAGCAAAATTTTTCAATGAATTCTTCAAAAATATTGGATCTGAACTGGCACAAAATATATTGAACAATCAACAACCTGCAGATGAACCTACAGTTACCACTACTAGAGTATGTCAATCAATATTTTTTACGCCAGTAGATGAAGAAGAAATACAAAAAGTAATCAGCAGTCTCAAATCAGATAGTGCACCAGGCCCAGACTACTTCAGACCAGAGCTCTTCAAACAAAACAGTGCAGCCCTAACTAGACCATTAACATTAATTGCCAACAAAATCCTACAAGAAGGTGTCTTTCCCCACTGTTTGAAGGAAGCTGTTATATGTCCCATTTTCAAATCAGGAGACAAGAAAGATTTGAATTGTTATAGACCAATATCACTTTTAAATATCCTGGCGAAAATTTTTGAGAAGATTATCAAGTCCAGACTTATCAACTTCCTTGAAAGAAATAATATTTTATCACCGAATCAATATGGCTTTAGATCAAACTGTAGTACCAATGATGCAATCCACAATGTTATTTCACAAATATCAGAAAAAATCAATTGTGATGAGAAAGTTTTGGCGATATTCCTGGACCTGAAAAAAGCATTTGATACAGTATCACATGATATTCTGCTGGATAGACTCTACAACTATGGTATCAGAGGAGTAGCATGGGAATTATTCAAAAGTTACTTGTCAAACAGAACCCAGAGTGTCAGAGTCAATGGAAAAATAAGTAGCAAGCTCAAAGTGGATTATGGAGTACCTCAAGGTACAGTTCTCGGTCCAATACTATTTTTGATTTATATAAATCCTCTGTGCAGTATGGAAATTGAGGGGAACATCACCACCTTCGCCGATGATACTGTACTTTTGTTTTCAGGACCAACTTGGTCAATAGCATGGAATAAGGCTGAAATAGGACTACAGAGAATCTCACATTGGTTGAATCAGAATCTGCTCACCCTAAACTATGACAAGACCCACTTTCTAACTTTCTCAGCTACACAGCATGGACAGCCTACAGAGAACCTTTTAACAGTCAACATTTCCAACAGCACTGCATACACTATCCACAGAAAACCAACAATAAAATATCTTGGAATCATACTGGACTCTTTCCTGCGCTGGGACCATCATATAGACAACCTATGCAAAAAGTTGAGAAAGACTATTTACAAGTTCAAAATGCTGAGGACATTGATAGATGAGAAGTGTATGAAGATGGTGTACTATTCCTTAGTCCAGTCTTTGATTACCTATGGGATTGTGGGATGGGGAGGGACAAACTTCGTTCACCTTGACCCTCTTTTAAAAGTACAAAAACTGATAATGAAAATTATTAAGCAGAAACCACTTCGCTACCCATCAGATCAGCTATACAATGAGTTCGGAGTGATGGATGCAAGACAGCTCTACTCCCTGGAAATCATTTGCAGACTACACAAAAAACCGGAAAACTTTCAATGGAGAAACCACAGTCATAACACAAGAAATAGAAACCTTCTGATCGCAAACGTTGCTAGGAAGGCAACATATCAACGACACTACAACCACCTAGCACCAAAAATCCACAATTTACTTCCTGCACACATCAAGATGATAGAACACCCAAGAAAATTCAAAGCCGTCGTTAAAAAGTGGATTATAACAACTGGAAGACATCACATAGAAAATATTATTTCTAACAGTATGTGAGCTCACTTACCCAAAGTATTCGCACCCCACCCAAAATTTACACCTACTCTAGCACATGGGGTTCCCATAGTTGAGTAGGTTAATTTCCAATAAAAATGAATAAAAAATCGAAACTTTATTCTTTAATTCTTTAAACACTAACTGGATTTAAATTTAAATTGTACTCATTATATTTGCTTGCTGTTTTGTTCATTTTTATTTTTTGTTTGTTTTTTAAGGAAATAAAATTATTATTATTTTATTTATTTATTTATTCAATATAGGAATTGAGGGCTCAATTTTGAGGGATTGTTGATAATTTAGTGTGGTTTTTGGCAGCGGGATCATGTGACTAGAGCCCACAGACTTGATTTACATCATTACAACCAACACTACATCATTACAGGTGGGGGCCTGGGGGAAGGGTTATTTCTGCCAAACTTTGGGGGACCTAAAATAGGGGTATTTTGACATACCGTACGCGTAGAATCGAGACCCATACCATTGGATTCAGCGCAGAAAGTAGGTCTAGTAAAGTATCTATCTTCGATAGGGACTTTCAGGATTTACAAGCCCCTATCTTGCATTTTAACTGACTTATTGGACCTTACATTTTTATGCGTTTATTGGCTCTGGACAGCTCAGTTTTGGATCAAAGTATGTTATCATGTATGTCATTGTGATCAGCTCAACAAGCCTGAGACAATGATGTGTAACATGTTATGATTTAGCTCCATTGAACGCCATATACTCTATTGACTTACCCAAAGCGTCTTATACACAATATACTCAGAGCTCCATCGAATGCCATATACTCAATTGACACAATTTTTACACAAAAACCACAATTTATTTCCTAGAACCATCACTATAGGACTCTATTGAACTCCATTAACCTCAATCAAACCATCAACAAACCTTCATCATCATCAAGCACCATTGAACGCCATTCAGCTTTATTAACTTAATTGAATGCCGTTGAATGCCATTGAATTTATTTGAAATCGATTGATTTTTGATTAGTGAACTATTTTGAACTTCATTGATTATTAAAATAAACATCATTATTCCATTGGAAAAAATCCATTTCCTAGAACTCTATTGAACTGCATCAGACATCATCAAACTCCATTAAAGGCCATTAAATTGAAAAAATGTATTGACTTTATTGATCTCCATCTGGATAAATAAAATTTTTCCAATTTTCATTGGTCTAGTAAAAAAAATTCATGTATATATCCGTATATATATGTATTATATATATATCTGTACATATATAAATACATATATATTTATATATGTACAGATTCTTGTTAACACGATAACTCCCGAAGGGCTTGTCGGAGAGCAACCAAATTTTGCACAAAAATCATTAGTGTTAATATCTCGGTCAAGTTCGTTAACCAGCCAAATTGATCTATAGGCTTGCGCAGACCAATGCGTCGCGAATCCGTTGCGGTGGTTCCAAGAAATTGGACTCCGAATTCGAGACGAGGGTTTCGGTGCGAAATATTCGTAACGCTGGGGCACGCACACCAAGGCGAAATAATTGTAACTTGGAGCGCGGGAAAATTTGAGTATTCAACCTAACCAAAAAGTTCGAGTCTTCTAATTTCTTCTCAAATTTCATCTTAAATTAGCATTCTTGAAAGATTCATCATGTCATCGTCCGACGAAGAAGAAGTTTTACTTCTTCTTGCCGTGGCAGCAGATTCTGAGGAGGGAGAACGGCCCAAAAAAATGTGGGTGCATTCCATTAATAAAGATAGGCTTAAGTTTGGAGAGTATCATACTCTCATGCCATTATTAAGAAAGGACGAGAGAAGATTCTACATATATTTTAGGATGACCATAGAATGCTTTGATCAGTTGCTCGATTTGATATCTGGAGAAATTGAGAAACAGAACACCAACTACCGAGAAGCCATCGGTCCAGAGGAACGACTTGCAATTGCACTGAGGTAAGATCAGTTACGGTAGCCTACTTCCATCAATTAAAATTTGAGTATTAAGCTTACAATAATTTATTGTAAAAATATGCGTATAACTTAGGGCCGGCCATAGCAGTGAAATACCATAAATTATCATAAAAAGCGCCCTTTTAAATAGGTAGGCCCACATAAATAGTACCTACCTGGGCTATAAAAACAAAACTTACCAATTACCATTGCATTGAAGTTTAATCATTCTTGTAGCTAATCACTTTATGTAGGTAGCAAAATATTAAAAAATATGTATTTACATCTTCTTCTTCTTTGTCTCTTGCCCATGTGCCATCAAAGCGTTGGGGTAGAATATACATCAATAGGCCTACCGTATTGTTAAAAAAGTTTATTGTTAGTGTTTCTTATAGCAGTGATGCTATATGTTCCATAGCATCACAGAAAGTTTTGCTTCCTTGCTCTGCCAAGTAATCTACCGTATAGTTGAAATAACATTTCCAAAACTATCTTGTATTTTTTCCTCAAAGCTCGGAGCCCGGGTGTCGCCCGGTGCATGGCTTTCCTGGTTGAAAGCTTTGTAAATGGATGATAGCTGTGGCGTAAGAGCAGGGTCCGTGATGCGGGGGGGGCGGCACAAGAGCCCAGTGAGCTGGAAATGAATATGAAGAAGATTTCACCATAGATTTTCCCCACCGAATGCTAATAAGTTTTATAAGGACTCTACTATCAGAAATATCAAATCTGTATTTGTAATGTACTTACATATTTCGGTGACTGTATGAAAACCTGAATGAATGTAATTAAATCTACAAAGTTTATTGTCTCTTTCCTATTGATACGACTACAGCAGTGATTTCATAATGTACATTTTTGCATTCCATTCAATGAAAATTGGTTCATATTCTCTCATATTGATTTTAATCTTGTTATAGTGAGGTAGGCCTACTGTGATGGTGAAGTAGACAGTAGCCTATTCTATAAGTAGATGAAGATTATTCTATATTTCCTAAGAAATCCATTTTATCAGTGTAAAGGCAGTTTCACACCAAGCTACTCCATCAGCTGTTATTAACATTTAGCAATAGCATGTACTCCAATAGCATCATACTTTGTATACGTGACCTATTTCTGTAGCAGCTAACATTTGTTGCTTGATGTCAGTAGCTGAAATTTGTAGCTTCAATTCAGGCTTGAGTCAAGCCTTGACAAGAGACTGTTACTCTTTGCTATGTAAGATAATGCTTTTCTTATTGAATATTTTTCCAACTGCAATTATTTTCTGGTGACATGAAATCACAAAAATACATCAAAATTAAGATAAGATTTAATGATACAAGTACATTCAAAGTTTGCACAAGCTGAGAATATAATTTTCATACTGACAGTAAATAGTAATAAAGTAACCAAATAAAAGTGAAATATAGATCATCCCTGGTCTATACCAAGAAATTATTTAATAGCTCTCTTCAAGTGCTATTTAATAATTTAAAGAATTATCGGTTTTGAAGCTAGTTTATGCTAGAAATTGGAATCTGAGCTTGCATGGACTGGACTATATAATATTTTCAAACAAAAACCAGTTTTATAGGTTTTAGACATTGTATTATCAAACATTGAATCATATAACTTATAATCAATTGAAATGGAAAACAAATATTTTTTAATTATTATATCGATTTGAGAGTTGAGGAATGAAATCTTTTGATATTACTTATAATTTCTAATTAATACTATTGTATAAATATTCATGTTATTGACAAAAACTAGGTTCTTTTGAAAATCAAGAAAATAAGTTATATAATGTGAATCAAGGTGAGGAAAATGAAAACTAATTTGGTTTGGCAGACTCCACCTAAGATGACAAATATATAAGTTATGTTAGTTTATCCTCAGCTCTATCGAGACATGTAAACATGGCAAGTATCATGACAGAGTAAATTCCACAGAATCGTCAGTTAACTCCATAAAAACTTGATCTTCATCCACTATTTCTACCTCCGACTCAATGACTGAAGAATGAGCCCAAGTCCTTACGGCAGAATTTGTAGCTGCTTCTCTTTCTTCTTCTTCAATCTGTTTTACTTCACCCTCATTTACAATCTTTGCAATTTTCATTTTAACTTCTGCCTGCCTTTTCCTACTGAAAGATTTGATTGTTTGAGAATAACTTAGCATTAACTGGTCTGTAGAATCTAACTGCGGTTTGTTCTTGCTCTCCAAATACTGCACCACCTTATCGATATTTTTGGAGGATTCAGATGCGGATTTGTCTTTTTTCTTTTTTTTCGAAAGGGGTTCAGTAGCCTGTGGGAAATTTTCTGATTCAACAAATTCTATTGGTGGGGTGTCAGGTCGTTGTGACTGGAAAGATGGGCGAGGCCTATCTAGGTCAAAGTCACTGTCATCTGCCATACCACTTTCAATATGCTGTTCTTCCTCTTCACTTACGTTAGACATAGTTTTTGCAGTTGCCACAAAAAGTTTGAACCGCTCCATTTGAGCAGCCCATGTCCATGTTCTGTTAGTTTTCCTTGCCTGCCCTGTGGTGGTTTTAATGGACTTGATGTATTTCATGTACGTGTCTCTCAGGTTCCTCCATTTTTTTCAAATCTTCCCCTGGAATCAAATACATATTTTTCTAATACACATGTAACACATATTGTCATTTTACATTTTTTTTAAATATTAAGACGTTTCCAAACCTTTCTCCCACTCTGTATAGTTCAGTGATTTATTTACTTTATTGTTCGTTATAATACAACTTTGTTATAATATTATCAAATATTTTTATTGTTTTGTGTTTCAGGTTCCTAGCCACAGGAGATTCATTCAAAACTATTGGGCATAGCTTTCGAGTAGGATTTACAACGGTCGGCATCATTGTTGAGGACATTTGTAATGCCATCATTAAAATATTGCAGCCAATTTACTTGCCTGAACCGTCAAATGAAATTTGGAAAAAATCAGCAGAAGGCTTCTACAGACATTTGAATTTCCCAAATTGTGTGGGAAGTATTGACGGCAAGCATGTCACTATTAAATGCCCATCAAAGTCCGGTTCAACTTACTTCCGCTACAAATATAAGTTCTCAATAGTACTTTTAAGTAGTATAGTTGGTCCAGATTATAAGTTCATTTGTGTTGATATAGGAGGGTATGGAAAGAACAGCGATGGAGGTATATTTGAACAATCTGCTTTTGGACAGAAGTTTCAAGCAGGTGAACTGAATTTGCCAGGAGAAAATCCTCTTCCTGGACAAAACCAAGAGACTCCTCACTGTTTAATAGGAGATGAAGCATTTGGCTTGAAAAAAAACCTTATGAAACCTTTCCCTCACAGACTAGAAAATCAAGACCAAAGGAAGAGGAGGTACAATTATAGACTGTGCAGAGCACGAGGTGTTGTGGAGAATACTTTTGGTATTTTGGTTCAAAAATGGAGGATTTACAACAGGCCTTTGGAGGTAAAGGTTGAGAAGACAAAGATTATTAAGATGGCTATATGTGTGCTACATAACTTTCTGCGAACAAAGAACTCTGACAAGGACTATTTCAACTGTCTTGAGAATCTTGATGAGGAACCACAACCGAGAGGGGGAGCTTTTTCAAACTTTAGTGCAGATTTCAAGAGAAGTTCTCGGTATGCAATGATTGTGCGTGAAAGATTTGTGGAGTTTTTCAATAGTACCCATACCCAACCCTGATTTAACTACTTAGTTACCGGTATTGATTATTAAATTTCTTTCTTGTTGAAAAATGCATTGAAACGTATGAATGTTGAGAACTTTACAATGTACAGTTTTGTTTATAGCATAGCATTGTCAAAACTAAGTTTTCTTCCTAGAACCGTACCGGTATGAATATATAATACTAGAATATAATAATTGAATGTCATGTATCTATTACTGTATAGCATAATTATTTTAGTTGAAAAATATTACAGTCAAATTAAGTAAATAGCAATGGACTAACGATTACTCATAGTTGAACAACCTGATCCTATGTGTTTCAAAAACGTTTGATTGCCAATTATGACATTTGATAACATGTAATTATATTATAATACCCTACAGTAAAAGTTTAAGTTATAGTCTTGAAATACTGATGGTCCCAAGTCTTTCCCATCCTTCCAAAGTTTAATAGATGATTTAAGGCTTGAATATTGATACGGTATTGAAAGACACAGTAGCTTTGAAGTTAGATGTTGAGTTTCGATTTTTTTAAGGTTAATCGCGCATACCTTATAGGGGCAACTTGATTTGTGAACTATTAACTATAGAGGCATATTACGGTACCTAAATTATTTTGAAAAATTATATATTCGCAGCTCATTTTCAACAATGAGAATACAGATAGGTACCGTAAGGAAGTATGAACTTATTGATAACATTCTGTGGAGTTTCGAGTTTGCAAATAGGCATATAATAAGTTACTTATAAGCCTAGATATTATGCAAAATGCGTTAACAATTCAAGTTCTGTAGTTCTGACATGCACAAGTTCTGTACATAACAAATAATCCATCTCCAAATGCTATCATTCCTGGATCTGAGAGTATTGCCTTTCGTAACTTATGGAATGCAGTTTCGTATCTGCTGTATACGCTTAGTATTTATCTTTGTTTCTATTTGATGTATCGATAGTAGGGTAAAAGAGATACTGAAGTTAGCTATAATAATAATAATAATGTAATAGATAATAATATCCTGAATTATTATATAAATTACAGTAAGGTTCCGTACCTAATAACTACTCAAGAGCCCGATTATAATAGCCTAAAAAAACTATGTGTCTATGAAACTTACCTGGAGCATTGACAGCTTTTCCAATATCACACCAAATCTTGTCTTTTTTTCTTACATTTTTATAATCTTTGTGGTTGAAGTCGTACAATATTGGGTATGTATAAACAATTTCCAACAATCGCTCAGTATTCATTGCTGTTGAATTTCTTACTTCATGTAGTTTGTTTACCGTACTTGCAGACGAAAATTAGAGTTCCTGAACGAGCCACAATATTCGCATGCGAATATTCGCGACAAAATGCTGCATGCAGCATTTGCTGCGAATATTCGCAAACCAAATATTTCGCAACGCATTGGTCTGCGCAAGCTCATACACCGCAATGGTTTCAAAATTTCGTCCGGCAAGTTCTCAGAATCGAATTCGCACCGCAACAAACCTTCGCAACGAAATCGTGTTGGTGTGCGCCTGGCATAAGGGAAGGGGATGAAATTAGGGGATGAAAATTTTTAAAAATCACTACAAATCGACCAATATTTTGATCGTTTTGAAACTTGGTGTGTATAATACCCTTATTATGCCCTACAATTTGAGCCATCAACGGAAAAAATCCAATCAAAAATGGCGGAGAAAATGACGAATAATATGCCAAAAATTGTGTTTTTCGAAAACGGCACCTTTGAATATTCATACCCTGAATAGCTCATTATAAGTCATTTGATTTGAGCCATCAATTGAATTGCATTTGAAATGCACTCTTTCCGACCGCCAGCTGCCGGAGCGATTTTTTCAAATGAAATGTACTAAAACGATTGATCTTTGATGTGATTATATCAATACTGTAGGATAGCTATATCAGCGGATTGATCATAGCATATGGATTTATAATTACATATGTGATAAATAACTTTGGAGAATGAATAAAATAATAACAAGTTCATTTTCCAAGATAAAATCAAAGTGTGAGGTTCGAATAAATACGAAGTTGTGACAAATGTTGTTTTATTTATAGTGAGATAGAAATTCTCCTATAAATTGGGTGCTCGTCCGGGAAGCAGGGAAGCGAGGAGGCTTCGGGGTGTGACATGCTTGAAGAGAGGGTTTGGTTGTCGGGAGGAGGATTCGAAGGAAAGTGTTGGAGATTTAGAAGAAAGATATCTAGTTTTTCTGTGTTATTTTATTTTGTTTTATCATGTTTATGTTCAAGATGTTCACTGTGTGGCTTGAGGCCAAGCCTCTCTTTTCAGGATGGCCGGGATGTAGGATAGCTATATCAGCGGATTGATCATAGCATATGGATTTATCATTACATAAGTAATAAATAACTTTGGAGAATAAATAAATAACAAGTTTAGTTTTTCAGATAAACTCAAAGTGTAAGGTTCCAATAAATACGAAGTTGTGACATAAAATGTTATGTTATTTATAGTGAGATAGAAATTCTCCTATAATACCAATTTCTACTGCCATCTATTATTTTACTCCAAATCATCTTGTCACGAAAGCCCTTCCTTGAATTTTGAGATATCAATCTTGAGATTGATATAATTATATTTATCTGAGAGAACATCATATAGGTACGAAGAAAGAAGCGAAAGAAATAATCGAAAGAATACGGAGAAATAATCTCATCGATGAGAAGAGATGAAAACTTATAAAGCTATGATATTTTTCATATCTCGTACTACTAAATTTACTTACACTGATCAAAGCAAGTAATCGAGTTGCTACATGTACACTTTGAAAATCTACTCCTCTGTGAATCGAGTTCAACAAAATGTGAATAATAATTTGGAATCACAACAATTCGATTGAAAAAGTGCTGCCATGGGACACCGGCTGACGTGATTCAATTGGAGCGCAGCGTCAGAGTCAGCAAATTGTGTTTTCACGTTCAAAATGGTCTTATTATTTTTGACAGTCGATAGCAATGTGTTTTTGAATCACGGTCGAACCGATCCCTACCATAAAAATAGAAAATTAAATATTCTAGAGTACGGAAACTGGTGAAAACAATGAATAATTATATTCTATTATTATAAAATCGTAGAAAATAGAAGATCTTCTCTCATAAATGATCGTCTCTGATATGGAATACCGTTACTAGGGTGTAGGGTGTAGGTTACTTTGATAAGTCAACTTTATGTTACTTATTCCAAGATCAGAAGTATTTTTATCATAGTATTATACTCTTTACGCGAAACTTTCAAACACAGTGGAATATCCGGAAAATATATGGATTAGCCGGCCCGGTTGGCGCAGTGGGCTGGGACGTCACAACCTTCAGTCCGCTAGCACTGCCTGGTCAGGGTTCGAGACCCAGTGAGCATAGCTGTTTTTCACCTCATTAATCACCTTCACACTCATTATCCATTACCCACGCACAAGCTAAAATGCTTATGTGGGCGTCTTCCGCAATAAAAAATAAATATAAGATGTACTACTGTACAAGTATATACAGTATAGCAATAATTTGTATCCAACATAAATAAATACATTCCCCCAGAAAATCTAATAGCACCCAAAAATATTCTGGGTTTGCTATCCATTATGACAGTCAGTTCTAATTACTCAATTGGTATTTTTACCGTCAATCAAAAATTCTCATACAAATGAGACTAATAAATGCTGTAAACTAATCATTTACTAAATATTCCCATAATTTTCCAATACAAATCAACAATAATTATAGTTTGACTGTGGGACATCGTTTGAAACAAATAAGCTGTAACTATTGATCGGCAGCTCTCATGAACTGATCGACACAGATGTGCCGTTTAATATAATTTTCTCTAATTCAATTGGCAAAGTTGTCCACTACGGAAGTTGGCTTACTGGTAGCTCAGAGAGGACTCAATTACATATTCATATTAGGCATAAATCTGTTATTTGATGCTTCTATATCAGTGATGTTCGCGTCCACAGCAATAATAATTTTCTCCCTCATGTTGAATACTGTTTAGAATGTGTTTTACTGCGATACTGATTATTTACATTGGCAAGTTTAATACGACAATCAAAGCTGATGAACAGAATATTATTGTGCTGTTCCAAATTCATATTTTGCTTGCATTTTAGGTGTTTACCTGGTTGCCATCGAAGAGATTGTTTGGATAAATAAATTGACTAATGGGTAGTGGATAGAGGTAATAACAGAACCAAACATTTACCAATGCAAGGTGATTGGATTAGAAAATATCACAATTTTAATCTAATTATCAATCTAGTGTGCCAATTGACGAAAAACTTTTGAATAGAAGAAACACATACATGAATAATATCACGAGTACAATGATGAATATTATAGATTAGAATATTATGGATGAGAATGGTTCCAGTACAGACTCTGTTTTAAATACGTCTCTTCACTGGAGGATCGAATCGTTAGTGTGATGACCATTACATAGGCCTACTTTTGATCAAATTCACTGTCGGCTCGTGTCCACAAAACAGTTGAAGTGCTGTACAGTAAAAGATACGGGCACTTCACCTGCTTCGTGGGTACGAGCCGCCAGTGCCAGTGAATTCAAATTTATGATAAAAACTGTTCCAGTGGACAATTATAGGGCTGAGTATCGGACATAATCTCCCGCCATCAAATGTGCATTTTCTCGATGTGTATGAGTTTTCCATTTATATTCACAAATATTGGATTTGACAGCTTAGTAGGAGAAGAGTGAGAATATATTGAATTGCGAGCGATTACTTCACTATTGAACTGGTCAGAATAAAATTGGAAAAAAGGAAAAATGTGAGAAAATGGAACGTTGAAACGGACTGGTTTTGAATCAGTAACAATAAATGTCCAGCATAAAATACGATTGAGTTTTTGAATATACTTTACTCACATGACAAACTTTTAATAGCCCAACTCCATTTCTATAATTTCTATACAGCAAGTCGATAGCTGGGAAAAAGCTTGGTTATGGACATTTCTCCACAAACTACTCTCCATCTCCATCTACAGATTGAATGAAACATACTCTTATTGATATCCTATGGACCAAGACTCATGTTCCATTAGTATAGGCAATCGATATCGAGAGAGAAATTACTCTCTTAAGAAAATTCATGCATCAAGATTGTTCAAATATTTTGTTTGAAATGATAAATTTTAGCAAAGGATGAGAATATGAACTAGAAAACTATGAGCCTAGCTTTAAAATAAATCATTTTGACTCATTAAAATTGGATTAAATTGTCATTTAAAACAGGCTCGGTAGATTCTATAGTGGAGGAAATGTAAAAATGGCTTAATCACATTCCTCATTTGTTGATTTCACTAGTAGCGAAGATCCAAGAAGTTCATAATGTTATTTCAGAAAAGAGCGTTTGATGAAAATCCCAAAGTTCTTTTCAGTAAGGTCATAGCTCTTAATAATTATTAATCATTCTTATGAGATAATTCCCTTATTGTCAGCAATATTTGAAGCGATATCTCTGAAGTCTGTAAGTGAATGAGTCGCTTACATCGTACAGCTTGACGTGATTCGTAATTCGCTTAGGTCTTGAAGAAATTTTCCAGGATTGTGGGTGTAAGCGAAGTAGTCCTACCGTCAAGTAGGTCTACGGTGGAGTGAGAGAGTCGAGTTGAAAACATGACGGGCCAAGAGTAAAAGAGGCCGGAAATTCAATTTATAATTGTGTTCAGAGCGGGATTACAATTAGGCCTTATGAAGTGAACAGACAACTTTTAATGATGCAGCTCGCTGACGGTGATGATGAGGGGGAGAGTCGGGGGGAGGAAGAGCGAATTTTGCGCTTGTATCTAGATGCGAGCGTTTGCGTGTTTGTCAACGAATTACTCGTGACGAGTGAGAATTCTGCGCCAATCTCACTTTTGATATTAACCATTAACTTTTCACTTTCTGACTTCTTTGCCACTTTTCGACTTTTCCAAGTCACCAAACAAAATTTAGAAGCTACTTTTGAATTCGCTCTGAGCAGTACCTTCATTAATACCATTTGAACCGAATCGATGTTTGCCTAATGCCGTCGTTCCACTTTGTCAGGCCTCTGACATCAATAATCATGAAACACATGTCTGATATCAGCAACTTTTGCAGGAAACTTGTCCTTTCAGGTTCATTTGATAAAGTTACATGCGTCGAAATACGTCTCGCTGAATAGAACGCAGGAGACTTCATATTATTTTATCAGGGCAACTATGAATATTCACGGTGAAATCATGTGATTTTATCAGTACAATGAATATACTCGCATTTTGCTCGGCAGTGGGCCATGCCCCCTGCACCCCCAGTTGGGGGGTGGGTTACTTGTTTTTTGGGTTGTGCCAGTGGGATGGGTTGATCAAGTTTGTCATCTATTTCAGGCTCTCCATATCAAAAATCCAAACTGGTCAATTATTAGACTGTTTTAGGAGTAGGACGAATAGTGTAAAGGGTTAAGTAATAATATATTGATAACTTACATTAAAGTTCAAATAAGTTTTAAGGGGTTCAATGAAGTTTGATGAAGTTCAATGGATCTTTATAGAGTTCAATGGACTTTTCTGTAGTTCAATTTACTTTAATGGAGTTCAATATAGTTTGATGGGGATAAAAGTTGGAATTGCTTGTATAGCCTACAGAAGTGGTCTAGGATGCAACAGTTATATTTTTTCAGTGACAATGTAGTACCGGTAACAAAAATTATCAATTACAATGTAAAATCAGCTCAGTAATTCAATAGAACTGATTGTAAGTTTGAAAATTCAATGGTTATTTGATATATTGATGAAAATATCTTGAAGTTTTTTTTCGATTTTTATGATGGCATTTGACTCCAGTTGAGAGTTTAATAAAATTTAATAAGTCCAATTGAGTTCTAGGAAAATTTATTTACTTCGCCAATGAAATTTATAAAAATTTTATCTATTCAGATGGAGATCAATAAAGTTGATACATTTTTTTTTTTTATTTAATGGCGTTTAATGAAGTTTGATGTTTTCTGATGCAGTTTAATAGAGTCCAATAGAGTTCTAGGAAATGGATTTTTTCCAATGGAAAAATGATGCTTGATGTTTATTTCAATAATCAATGAAATTCAAAATAGTTCATAAAATAGTTCAATATGGAGTTTGATGGGGCTCAATAGAGTGGAATTTAGTGAAATGTAATTTAATGATGATTGAAGAAGTTAGTGGTGTTCAATGGCGATCAATCGAGTTTAAAGAACTTCACTTTAATTGAATGGGATCTAGTTATATCCACTAGAGTTCTGGGAAATTGTATCTTTCAAATGGAATAATGTGACTCAATGTTTATTTCAGTAATAAATTGATGAAGTGCAATAATTAAGGGTTTGATGGAGTTCAATGCAGTTTTATGGCGTTTAATAAAGTCTAATAGAGTTCTAGGAAATTGAGTTTTTCTTCTCCAATTAAGTTTCTCAATGAGTTTTCCCAATAAAGTGACTTGGTAGTATTCAATAATAAATTGATTTCAAATGAATTCAATTGCATTCAACGGCATTCAATGAAACCTATGTCTACCTGTAACCCGCATCATAAGAATTTAATGTTTGACTATACGAGAATAATGTACTATTTTTGCACCATTTTGTACCACCAAATGAAAATTTTGTTAACGTTCCAGAACCAAGATATTTGAAAAATAAAGTGCGGGTTACAGGTGGACACCCCTACCCGCATTTGTGATTTTTCAAAATTTGAAGATGCCATAATAATGTACTATTTTTGCACCTTTTTGTACCACCAATTAAAAATTTTGTTAACGTACCAGAACCGAGATATTTGGAAAATAAAGTGCGGGTTACAGGTGGACACCCCTACCCGCATATGGAATTTCTCCAATCTAATTATACCAAATTAATGTACTATTTTTGCACCTTTTTGTACCACCGATCAAAAATTTTGTTAACTTACCAGAACCGAGATATTTGGAAAATAAAGTGCGGGTTACAGGTGGACACCCCTACCCGCATATTGAATTTCTCAAATCTAATTATACCAAATTAATGTACTATTTTTGCACCTTTTTGTACCACCAATTAAAAATTTTGTTAACGTACCAGAACCGAGATATTTGGAAAATAAAGTGCGGGTTACAGGTGGACACCCCTACCCGCATATGGAATTTCTCCAATCTAATTATACCAAATTAATGTACTATTTTTGCACCTTTTTGTACCACCGATAAAAAATTTTGTTAACCTACCAGAACCAAGATATTTGGGAATAAAGTGTTGGTGAGGGGGGTGGAGAAAAAAGGAAATTCTCAATAACATCTCCATTATAGATTTTAAATCAAATCTGACTGAAGCATTATTTTCTACGACCTTTGTAGCATGAGAAACGGATGTTATATGAAGATTTATTACGACAAGAGGTAAGGAAGATGCGTAATTAGAAAATGGTGATTAGAGGTGGATATTTGTAGGCCTATAACAACTTACCCTTGAATAAATATTGGATTATTTTGATGCTAGAATGTCATACCCCTTCTCAACTATCAAGAAGCATCGAAAAAGATTTTTGTTACCAGCTTATACCAGAGATATATGCAAAATAGTTATATAACTGGGCAAGGGGGGTAATTGAAACATTGAAAATCTTCTATAACTTTATCAATTTTCGATTTTTTTCGAATCTGTCGATGCCAGAATGTTGACCTCCGTCTCTACTATCGAGAGGCATCGAGAAATGATTTTGTTACCAGCTTAATCCAGAGATATATGCAAAATCTTGACATTACTGGGCGGGGGGTAGGTGAAACATCGAAAATCTTCTATAACTTTATGAATTTTAAATTTTTTTTGAATCTGTCAATGCCAGAATGTTACACTACTTCCCTACTATCGATAAGCATCGAGAATGATTTTTGTTACCACCTTAATCCAGAGATATATGCAAAATAGTTATATAACAGGACGGGGGGGTAGGTGAAACATCTAAAATCTTCTATAACTTTATGAATTTCAAATTTTTTTAATCTGTCAATGCCAGAATGTTACACTACTTCCCTACTATCGATAAGAATCGAGAATGATTTTTGTTACCACCTTAATCCAGAGATATATGCAAAATAGTTATATAACAGGACGGTGGGTAGGTGAAACATCGAAAATCTTCTATAACTTTATGAATTTTAAATTTTTTTCGAATCTGTCGATGCAATAATGTTACACTACTTCCCTACTATCGATAAGCATCGAGAATGATTTTTGTTACCACCTTAACCAAGAGATATATGCAAATTTCTTATATCTATCTACGGGGGGGTAGGTGAAACATCGAAAATCTTCTATAACTTTATGAATTTTAAATTTTTTTCGAATCTGTCAATGCCAGAATGTTACACTACTCCCCTACTATCGATAAGCATCGAGAATGATTTTTGTTACCACCTTAATCCAGAGATATATGCAAAATAGTTATATAACAGGACGGGGGGAAGGTGAAACATCGAAAATCTTCTATAACTTTATGAATTTTAAATTTTTTTTGAATCTGTCAATGCCAGAATGTTACACTACTTCCCTACTATCGATAAGCATCGAGAATGATTTTTGTTACCACCTTAATCCAGAGATATATGCAAAATAGTTATATAACCTGACGGGGTAGGTGAAACATCGAAAATCTACTATAACTTTATGAATTTTAAATTTTTTTTCGAATCTGTCGATGCAATAATGTTACACTACTTCCCTTCTATCGATAAGCATCGAGAATGATTTTTGTTACCACCTTAATCCAGAGATATATGCAAAATAGTTATATAACATGATGGGGGGGTAGGTGAAACATCGAAAATCTTCTATAACTTCTTGAATTTCAAATTTTTCTGAATCTGTCGATGCAATAATGTTACACTACTTCCCTACTATCGATAAGCATCGAGAATGATTTTTGTTACCACCTTAATCCAGAGATATATGCAAAATAGTTATATAACAGGACGGGGGGGAAGGTGAAACATCGAAAATCTACTATAACTTTATGAATTTTAAATTTTTTTCGAATCTGTCGATGCAAAATGTTACACTACTTCCCTACTATCGATAAGCATCGAGAATGATTTTTGTTACCACCTTAATCCAGAGATATATGCAAAATAGTTATATAACAGGACTGGGGGTGAATGAAACATCGAAAATCTTCTATAACTTTATGAATTTCAAATTTTTTTGAATCTGTCGATGCAATAATGTTACACTACTTCCCTACTATCGATAAGCATCGAGAATGATTTTTTTACCACCTTAATCCAGAGATATATGCAAAATAGTTATATAACATGACGGGGGGAAGGTGAAACATCGAAAATCTTCTATAACTTTATGAATTTTAAATTTTTTTCGAATCTGTCAATGCCAGAATGTTACACTACTTCCCTACTATCGATAAGCATCGAGAATGATTTTTGTTACCACCTTAATTCAGAGATATATGCAAAATAGTTATATAACAGGGGGGTAGGTGAAACATCGAAAATCTTCTATAACTTTATGAATTTTAAATTTTCTCTGAATCTGTCAATGCCAGAATGTTTACCTCCGTCTCTACTATCGAGAGGCATCAAGAATGATTTTTGTTACCACCTTTATCCAGAGATATATGCAGAGTTAATATACCACTTGGCGGGGGGTTGGTCGAAATTTTCTATATTTTTTTCAATCTCACATTTCTTTCAAATCCGACTACTCCATGATGATCTACGATTTTTGTACCATCAGAAATGATGATTAGCTAAAGTTTTACCACAATCATCAGTAATACTTTTGGGATTTGCGGGTTACAGGTGCACACAGGTAAAGCAAGTCACCCTTTAATTAAAATCGAAATCTTCTCATATCAGAACATTTTATCGTTCCTGCAAAGTGTAGTTTCATGTTCCATATCTAAATAAAATAATATAAATATTGGTAGGCTATAATTGCGACTTCACAAAAAAGATACGGTAGTAATCTTATCACTTTAAACAGTTGAAAATATTAAGATCTGGAAATGTGTCTGCATAAGTATTAAACCAGTGCGTAGAGAACATATTGATGGAATGCGCAGTTAATGGCCTAATTTTTAGTCTAGTATATCATGCAATGTATACACAAATTTAAAAATATAAGGAACTAGATTTGGGGATGTGGTTATCAAATCACGTAAATAATTTCTCAGGTATGTATTTGAGTAGTAACCAAGAATTAGTTCAAATCAAGGAACAACAAAAGAGCGTAGGCTTCAATAAATATTATATACAGAACTATATATGCTGTTTTTGATTACATGAATATCGTAATCTAATGCTTCTGTGTACAAATAATTATAAATATTATTCAAATACTATGTCTATCATTCATACATATTAAACAAGATTGAAGTGGAACTGAACGTATAATTCAAATAGAGTAGTTAAATCTATTAGGCTCAGTTCAACCTGGAGAGATTTTAACAGAGTGTTCTCTCTCAGAGGGCTCTCTTTATTCTCAGAAACAAGTCCTGACGTATACTAAATCGTATAATACAGTATTCTGAATACAATAGACAATGGTAGATATCAACAGCTATCAATAATTTGATACTCTAAGAAATCTAAATGACAATAGAGAATAATGACAGAAAGAATAAGAACATAGGCTACAATGAACAAAGTATGAGTTAACGATTGGTTCAAAATACATCATGCACAATTAGCTTGTTGGGGATTGAAATTTAAATTATTCACAGACCATGGAATGAGGATCAAACACTCAGTAATAATTAATTAGCTCACCAAATTGTAATTAACACTGAATTAGCTTCTTACATTAATATTATTGACTTATTCTTCATTAGAATCAATTTCTTTATTTCAATAACGTTTTACATGACAACTTGAGCTGTTGGCTTTATTACAAAATTATATTACATATACATTGATGTTATACTGTATTACATTACATATTTTTCTACCATTGCATTATACAAACTCCTGATTTCATGTGCCACAATGCACTTCATGATGAAGCCTAAATTTCATGAGACGAAACCAAGATAAATCAGGATATTCAAATATCAGTGAATAATCTACTATTTTTCACTTGGACACATCCTATCAGATATTTAATTCTAATTTGGGAGATAGTCAAGTACCTTATAGTGAAAGTTTTTGTGTCTTTGTGTCTCAATTTGTTTAGTTTTTGTGTCTCAATTATGGTGAGTGCCAACATTTTCGTTTTGTTCTCTAACTCAAAATGTCAGTAGTTATATTTTTCTTAACCGAGGCCTTGATCTAGTTTAGCATATTAAAAATAAAACAGTAATTTATAACATTTGATAAAACATTAATAATTGATAAAACATCTTGATATTTCAACTGTTGAAATACTTGAATTTTTCAGAAAATTCTCATTTGTGTTACAAGTTGATCCTTTAAAAACGAATTATCAAAGAGTAATCCACTTTACAAATCTACAAAACTGTCATCAACATGAATATCTGACAAGATTATTTCGAGAAAATTACAACAATGTTATCTGAAATTCATGAATTCTCTGAAAAATTTGAATAAAAAATGTTGGAAAGAATATATTTAATTGTGAATATTAATTATTCACCTTTTGTGATTTAACAAGCAATTTCACCTCAAATTATATAATAATTTTGCAATAACATCAAAATTTTAAAGCCTGCCGGATTTAATGTATTTTTTTATGCTAGGCGCTACATAATATGCAGTCCCGCATTACATTAAAAACTCTCGTTACGATCATCTTCTTTCTATCCACATTGAAAAGTATATTTCACTGATAATTCAATTCTTTGAATACTCCAACAGTAACAGAAGAGTAGTAGGGAAGTTATCGATAGTAGGGAAGTAGTGTAACATTCTGGCATTGACAGATTCGAAAAAATTTAAAATTCATAAAGTTATAGAAGATTTTCAATGTTTTACATACCCCCCCATAGATAGATATAAGAAATTTGCATATATCTCTTGATTAAGATGGTAACAAAAATCATTCTCGATGTTTATCGATAGTAGGGAAGTAGTGTAACATTATTGCATTGACAGATTCGAAAAAATTTAAAATTCATAAAGTTATAGAAGATTTTCGATGTTTCACCTACCCCCCCATCATGTTATATAACTATTTTGCATATATCTCTGGATTAAGGTGGTAACAAAAATCATTCTCGATGCTTATCGATAGTAGGGAAGTAGTGTAACATTCTGGCATTGACAGATTCAAAAAAATTTTTAATTCATAAAGTTATAGAAGATTTTCGATGTTTCACCTACCCCCCGTCCTGTTATATAACTATTTTGCATATATCTCTGGATTAAGGTGGTAACAAAAATCATTCTCGATGCTTATCGATAGTAGGGAAGTAGTGTAACATTCTGGCATTGACAGATTCGAAAAAAATCTAAAATTCATAAAGTTATAGAAGATCTTCGATGTTTCACCTACCCCCCCGTCCTGTTATATAACTATTTTGCATATATCTCTGGATTAAGGTGGTAACAAAAATCATTCTCGATGCTTATCGATAGTAGGGAAGTAGTGTAACATTATTGCATCGACAGATTCAAAAAAATTTAAAATTCATAAAGTTATAGAAGTTTTTCGATGTTTCACCTACCCCCCGTCCTGTTATATAACTATTTTGCATATATCTCTGGATTAAGGTGGTAACAAAAATCATTCTCGATGCTTATCGATAGTAGGGAAGTAGTGTAACATTATTGCATCGACAGATTCAGAAAAATTTGAAATTCAAAAAGTTATAGAAGATTTTCGATGTTTCACCTACCCCCCCGTCATGTTATATAACTATTTTGCATATATCTCTGGATTAAGGTGGTAACAAAAATCATTCTCGATTCTTATCGATAGTAGGGAAGTAGTGTAACATTCTGGCATTAACAGATTCAAAAAAAATTTAAAATTCATAAAGTTATAGAAGATTTTCGATGTTTCACCTACCCCCCGCCCAGTAATGTCAAGATTTTGCATATATCTCTGGATTAAGCTGGTAACAAAATCCTTTCTCGATGCCTCTCGATAGTAGAGACGGAGGTCAACATTCTGGCATCGACAGATTTGAAAAAAATCGAAAATTGATAAAGTTATAGAAGATTTTCAATGTTTCAATTACCCCCCTTGCGCAGTTATATAACTATTTTGCATATATCTCTGGATTAAGGTGGTAACAAAAATCTATTTCGATGCTCATCGATAGTAGAGATTGAGTTTAATATTCTGGCATTGACAGATTCGAAAAAAATCCAATATTGAAAAAGTTATAGAAGATTTTCGATTTTTCACCTACCCCCCGCCCATCCATACCACGATTTTGCATATATCTCTGGTATAAGCTGGTAACAAAAATCTTTTTCGATGCTTCTTGATAGTTGAGAAGGGGTATGCCATTCTAGCATCAAAATAATCCAATATTTATTCAAGGGTAAGTTGTTATAGGCCTACAAATATCCACCTCTAATCACCATTTTCTAATTACGCATCTTCCTTACCTCTTGTCGTAATAAATCTTCATATAACATCCGTTTCTCATGCTACAAAGGTCGTAGAAAATAATGCTTCAGTCAGATTTGATTTAAAATCTATAATGGAGATGTTATTGAGAATTTCCTTTTTTTCTCCACCCCCCTCACCCACACTTTATTCCCAAATATCTCGGTTCTGGTAGGTTAACAAAATTTTTTATCGGTGGTACAAAAAGGTGCAAAAATAGTACATTAATTTGGTATAATTAGATTGGAGAAATTCCATATGCGGGTAGGGGTGTCCACCTGTAACCCGCACTTTATTTCAAATATCTCGGTTCTGGTACGTTAACAAAATTTTTAATTGGTGGTACAAAAAGGTGCAAAAATAGTACATTATTATGGCATCTTCAAATTTTGAAAAATCACAAATGCGGGTAGGGGTGTCCACCTGTAACCCGCACTTTATTTTTCAAATATCTTGGTTCTGGAACGTTAACAAAATTTTCATTTGGTGGTACAAAAAGGTGCAAAAATAGTACATTATTCTCATATAGTCAAACATTAAATTCTTAAGAGCGGGTTACAGTAACCCCTAGGTTTCAATGAAGTTGTATGAACTCAATAAAGCTGAATGGCGTTCAATGGTGGTTGATGGAGATTTGTTGATAGTTTGATCGAGGTTTATGGAATTCAATAGAGTCCTATAGTGATGGTTCTAGGAAATTGTGGATTTTGTGTAAAAATTGTGTCAATTGAGTATATGACATTCGATGGAGCTCTGAGTATTAAAGTATAAGGAGCTTTGGGTAAGTCATTAGAGTATATGGCGTTCAATGGAGCTTGATCTCACCAGGCACTGTCCCGACTCAGCATGAAGCTGTTACCTGATAGCTCGCTACGCTCGCTCAGAAGGGGGCTGCACCCCCTAAGCTTGTCTTTAGTAGGTGGGATGTGATCGGCATGCTCGCTTCGCTCGCACATTAATCGTTTTACAACGCCTAAAATACTGATTTCTTATGTTTTTGTGTTTTTTTACAATAATTTTCGCACATTTAGTGTCTTGGGGTTGATTTTGGAAGGATGGTCTTATGGAGTTTTTAAATAGTTTTTCAAGCTCTTCAAGTTCAATAAATTATTTTCCTTGGAAATTTCATTTTTCACCCCTAAAAAATTTATAATAAATTTTCACCCCTCAAATAACCCCCAAAACAAAAATAAATAGACTAAGCTGAGTTGTAATGATGGAAATCAAGTTTATGGGCTCTAGTAACATAATCCCGCTGCCAAAACCAGAGCAAAATTATCAACAATCCCTCAAAATTGAGCCCTCAATGGGAGCCCAAAAATGAAAAAATGCCCCCTGCCCCCCCTTCATACGAACACGGTAGAAATTTTTTTGTTGAAATCGAGCTAATTCTGAGCGCTAGTTACAAAATCAGCATGGCGTTGCAATAAACCGTCAAAGAAAAAAAGTGATAAAATTTGGGGGCCACAACCCCCCTCAGGGTGGGGAATATTTCAAGATTTCAGATTTTTCTGGTTATGTGCTCAACTTCCTCTTTAAAAAGATGTACAATTCATTTAAACCAGATATTGAGAAGTGGGAAATAGTTTTGATTAGTCAGTCAGTCACTTTCTAGCTTTAACGTATAATATAACGTAGATTGATTCTGGCTCTAATTTTTTTTTTTGGGGGGGGGCTAAAAACATAACGTGTTACACATCATTGTCTCAGGCTTGATGAGCTGATCACAATGATATGTATGGTAACATACTTTGATCCAAAACTGAGCTGTCCAGAGCCAATAAACGCATAAAAATGTAAGGTCCAATAAGTCAGTTAAAATGCAAGATAGGGGCTTGTAAATCCTGAAAGTCTCTATCGAAGATAGATACTTTACTAGACCTACTTTCTGCGCTGAATCCAATGGTATGGGTCTTGATTCTACGCGTACGGTATGTCAAAATACCCCTATTTTAGGTCCCCCAAAGTTTGGCAGAAATAACCCTTCCCCCAGGCCCCCCACCTGTAATGATGTAGTGATGGTTGTAATGATGAAAATCAAGTCTGTGGGCTCTAGTCACATGACCCTGCTGCCAAAAACCGCACTAAATTATCAACAATCCCTCAAAATTGAGCCCTCAATTCCTGTATTGGGCCCAGAAATGACAAAATATGAAAAAGTGCCCCCCTTGCCCCCCCTGCGAACCCGGTAGAAATTTTTTTGTTTGAATCAAGCTACTTTCACGCGCTCGTTACAAAAATCAGCATGGCGTTGCAATAAACAGTCAAACAAAAAAGTTGAAAAATTTTGAGGGGGTAAAACCCCCCTCTGGGGGGGGAATATTTCAAGTTTTCAGATTTTTCTGGTTATGTGCTCGACTTCCTCTTTCCAAAGATGTATAATACATATCTACCAGATATCGGCAAGTGGTCAATAATATTGATTAGTCAGTTAGTCAGTCAGTCAGTCAGTCAGTCAGTTTGTGGCTTTATAGTATAAGGAGGTTGATTCACTGATTTTATCCAACTTGAAGATCATTTTGCAACATTCTGTGAATTAAGTATTAAAATACTCATTGTCAGGAAGGTTAATTAGTGAACCTCACATTAATGGAACTGGTACTGGAATAGAAGAATAGAAGACCACTTGAATTCTAGTAGCCTATCCTAGTTGAATGATTTCAATTGAGTTTTTCATGCATGATTTATCAAATTCAACTATAAAAACTGAAATCTTGCAATTATATTCATCATGAAATATGAAGGATTGTATTTGGAATCGTTTCAAGACGAAGAATTTGCGAGAAAATTTTAACTCTAAATAATAATTAATTGAAAACAGATTTAATAAGTAAATTAATTATACTTTCTCGTCATTAAATTTGTTGACAAGATTCTCATAGTCTTTAAATATCCAAGAAAGTGAAAAATTACGATGGCTATGTTCCCATAAAGGATTATAAAAACTTCAACACAATTTTCGAAAACTAGCAAAGCTTCTCGAGGACAGAATTTCGTCAGTTTTTCTTACCAAACCAATTAGTTCTAACTGTTCCCCAAAGCCATTCAGAATTGAACAGTTTCAAAGTTCATCTTTTTTCTTCTTTCAGCCAATCGTGCATGCATCGCGCAGCACGTGTAGCGACACGCGTAAGGATGTGTTTGCTTTTCGTCGTCATTTTTTGCGTCGCTGACGACAAGCGAGCAGAGCAGGCAAGGGAAGTGGCTTATTTTTTGCATAGGGGACGACGTGGTTTTTTCGCCGCAAAGTTTTCCATCACTTTTTACGTGAGCATTTCGTTTTTGAGTGTGCACAAAGTTGCGCGTTCCACTAACATAGAAAAAGAGCAAAAAGAAGGGGAGAAAAGCTTGGGGACGGGTACAGGATATTTTCTGCAGGAAGGGCGACTTCCGGTTCCGGTTTTCTTCTCTTCTTCTCTTTCTCTTGGTTTTACTCATTTCTTCGTCACAGGGCAGTAAAAACCATTGATCTACTTTCATACGCTTGAAGCTCTTCAGACTAAGCACTGCTTATCTTGTTCATTCTTCATTTTCGCAAAGATAACTCAGAACTGGCGCGCACGGCTTCCTCGTGGAACATGATAATAACTAAAGCACCACTGCTGATACCGAGAATGTAAACCGGCTTTTTGGAAGCGTAATGGAATAAATAACATTCATACATTTTCCACCTCCACGACTAAAGGGAAACGCTCCCATATGTAGGCTTCATGTAGGCTACTGTACGAGAAATTTGGTGATTCTCTGAATTCTAAAATTCTAAATATGATGGATGAAAAGGTCAATGGGCCTTTTACTTCATGCTAAAGCTAGATATAATGATTCTTATTATCTTATCTAGTCAAAATAACTGCCAAAAACTAATTTTTTCGTAAATTTTTTCCTATTTATAGCCTATTATACGAGCCTATTATAATATTGAAGTACTATTCAAATGACTGGTAATAAAAGAAACTGGTAGCCTATTACTGATCATATTAACATCTTTATTTTTCAAATGTGAGATAAGTTTGATGAAGAAACATTTCTTAATGTAAGAATAAAGTCTGAGAAGTTTGTCAGATTCCTCCTGAAACTCTCTAATGTTGCTTATTGCAGAGTATAATCTAATATTGAGTGCTTGACTTTTTACAAAAAATCGTTATCCATGGATAATAACGATGAATTATAACGATGAATATTAACGATGAATAATAACGATGTATCAATAGACAATAGTGTGCTAACTAATTATACTCTTGGCATAGTTTACTTGTGATATTTTCAACTTTATTCCTCATTGGAATTGGATTAAATTTTATACAGTGAAGTGTCTTATGATATTTCAATATAGAACAGTCTAGAAGGCATAACTACTCAAAGAAATCATTCAATCAAGGTATTTTTCAAGCATTGGCGTTTGCTAACAGATCCAGTGAAATCAGTTTGTGACTGTCAGAGTAGGGTGGCTCAGAAAGCGTTTACAAATTGGATTAAGAGATTTAACTTCTATATCAGCATAATTATTTCGAGCGTAGGAAGAACTGCTAAAGTGATTAAATTACGGTCTCGTTCGTGAGGCACAGGTTGCTTAGTTTTGAAAAATACAAGTTTGCAATGCTCGACCTTTCGTCTGGAGAGAATTATTGGTGTAGGAGATGAGGAAGGAAATTGGGGCAAAGGAAGAAGAGAGGAGGTGAAGTAAGGAATGGGCCCCGTTAGTTAGGATTAAGGCCAGATCAACGGCCGCCTCACCTTTGTCTCCCTTCTTGCTCTTTTTTGCCACCGGAGTCATTTGGTCGCCGGTGGCACGACACCACCATCTCCATCTCAGCCGCCTCCAACCACCGCCATCTCCATCTCAGCCGCCTCCAACCACCGCCATTTGTCCCTCGCGCCTTCTCTCCTAAATTCGGTCCGAGTCGCATTTTTTATTTCGACTGTCAGCTCATAAAAATAATACGCGCACTGCCGACGGAATTTATTATTTGTCTGGACACGTCGCAGTACAATATACTATAGTTATTGCGATGTGTTTTTCTTTGTCTCTAAATCTCAACAGCATCTTCTCTATATTATACACATTATTGTCATCTTAATCACTGTCGCATACCAATTGAATTTGCAACAAATGAATATCTTAATATGAAAAGAGTAATCCAAACCAATATTATGTTTTATTTATTCATTATTAATCGAAATCATGCTTTAAACTAGGTATTCATTCTTGAGTACCAACTTGTGCTTGTGTACTACATTTCACATAATTTTTATTTATTTATTTTTTGTATGTGAGGTTCAAAATACAGTATAATATCATTAAATATATTAATTGCTACATTAGATTCTAGAATTATAAAGAAGCACACTATAAGTTGATCAATTTTCAGTTTTACTAATTGTTCTGGCCTCTGGCCTCCCAAAAAATTAGGGTAATGCTACTGTGCTGGTGGGTCTCACCCACTATCAAAATTCATAAAAAGTCATCCCTCATATCGTAAATTTATTTCATTACAGTACTATTACAGTCTACGGCGGGATGCATTATATAAGAAAAATATGAATTCCTATTGGCCACCTCAAGTTTGATGGAAATTCGGTCGCTACACTCACTTCACTTTCAAAAACATTCAATGTTTTTTGTAGTTGAATAATTTAGCAAATGAAAATATACCAATAAAACAATTATTATAATAATTTTTTTGACAACAAGTACACTTTTTCTACACTGAACGCGCTTCATGCCTTGCTTCAGCTGCAAGGTCTATAGACCTTGTTCAGCTGTCCAATACAGATTTAATAAAAATTTTCTACAACTGCGCGTAAAACAAGATTTTACATACTGAATTCTCATCGTAAAATAGCCCATTTCCGAGGAGTATCTACTTTTTCGCTCGCTAACCATCTGCGCATGCGCAGTTGAAATACTTTACGCTCGCTAAGCAACTGCGCATGAGCAGGAGATGTACTATACGCTTGCTAATCAGCTGTGTTGTCATAAGCTTCAGTCAGTGAAACAAAAAAGATGCAAATTCATGTAGCTAAATCTCCGCCTTCTTCTGTAAAAGCTGAACGGCCGAGGTGGGTAAAGCGGCGTACATTACCTTGTGATGTGATGTTAGCAGGTTCAATACTGATTGCTGACTAATTTTTTTGGAGTTCATAAAATTGTTTTTTTCTTCGTATGATTAAAACATATAATGATAATTGAAAATTAATTATAATTTTCAAGTTTAACTGGATGGATTCATTTTATTATTCCAATTATCACCAGAGAAATTCAATAACAGTTTACAGTAGGCTATTTGACAAATCAAATTAGTGCAACAGGTTATTATAATGTGCAGTTGTAGAAAAATTTTGTAAGTAATTCGCGTGTAAAGCTTCTTTGCTTCTTCGCTCTTGCAAAATTATCACGCTCCGCTATCGCGTCTCGCGATAACTGTTTTGCGCGAGCGATAAAGTCGCGCTTTACGCTCTTAATACATAAATAGCTATTTTAGTTTAATATTTTTATTTTTTCACTGAGTCTCATTAATCATGAAGAGCTATGATAAAATTCATATATAATGATATTATTAGTCATTCAGCAATTATATTGAGGTATTTCTAAGAAGTAATATAGCGTAAGTTATGTCTGAATGTATCAAGGAGGTTCCTTGAAATATATTTATTCCATAATGATGAAAACTCGGAGTCACGCCAGGTTTTTGCAAACCAATGTGACACCAAAACCAATTTTATTGTAAATTTTGTTCTACATAATTTTGCAAATAAAAATTTCTCAAACACAATTCTGAATTTCATTGTTTCGTCAAATTAATGAGAAGATCATGTATACAGTAGACATAGGTCCAATCTATCAAAATATTCAGCCTATTCATTAAATATTTATTTATTCGTTGAATAACAAATTCATTTCTTGAAATCTTATAGAAAATCTAAAATTACAAGAATTATTCACTTAATTTCTGGCTACTTAATATCATTAGTGTCATGATACAATGGAACAATAATAATTATTGACATATTATCTTCATTTTAAACCAATCCTAAAAAAAATTCGCTCCGGCAGCTGGCGGTCGGAAAGAGTGCATTTCAAAAGCAATTCTGTGATGGCTCAAATCATATGACTTATAATGAGCTATTCAGGGTATGAATTCAAAGGTGCCGTTTCCAAAAAAAAACCCATGAAAAACACAATTTTCGGCATATTATTTGCCATTTTCTCCGCCATTTTTGATTGGATATTTTTCCTTGATGGCTCAAATTGTAGGGCATAATAAGGGTATTTCACACACCAATTTTCAAAACTATCAAGTTATTAGTCGATTTGTAGTGATTTTCAAAATTTTCATCCCTAATTTCACCCCTACCCTTGGACCAATTTGGCTGGTTAACGAACTTGACCGAGATATCAACACTAATTATTTTTGTGCAAAATTTGGTCGCTCTCCGACAAGCCCTTCGGGAATTATCGTGTTAACAAGAATCTGTACATACATATAAAAATATATATATATATATATATATATATATATATATATATATATAGTGATATATGAATTTTAACATTAACGAATTTTTAATGTTAATCTTGCTTTTCCAGTTAGAACATTCAAGCCTAATGATAATTATAAATCAGCTAGAAATAAGACTTGGTACTCTAATGAGTTGAAAATCATGAAAGAAACTTGTTGTATGTATTTTCATCTGATAAAGCGTTTCAACTTAGATGTGCACAGAAAAATATATAATAAAATCAAGCACGCATACAACAGACTTGTAAAACAAGCTAAATTAAATTTCAATAATGATCTAGTTAACAATGCAATCAACAAACCGAAAATAATTTGGAAAATTATTAAGAATAACTTATCATTAAATAGTAAGCCAGTACCTAAACGAAGAAATGTAAACCTAAGCTCAGAGAGTTTCAATACTTATTATATTAACAGTGTAGCTGAAGTTCTAGGTAAAATTCTGTTGAGGTATCTGTTGAAGAGGTTTTCTCTGCTCTCAATTGTTTGAGTAATAGTGGTTGTCTTGACATTTTTCATTTAAACTCATTTATTTGTAAAGCTAGTAGTTACCATATATGTGAAGTTCTTTGTCATATTTTCAATAGCTGTATAGAATCTGGTACTTCCTTAAGATTTCTAAAGTGGTACCAATTTTCAAGAAATGTGATCATAACAGTAGTGGTAACTATAGACCTATTTCAATAGTCACAATATTTGCTAAGGTTTTCGAGTTCTTGATTGCACAACAAATTACCAAGTTCCTTGAAAATAACAATTTGCTCACATGCCGACAGTTTGGCTTTCGGAAAAATCACACTATTTGTCAGGCGGTCATGTCTTTTATTCAGGATGTTCTAGATGGGATGGAGGCCAGAAATGTGGTAAATGCAAAATATTTTGACCTCTCACGAGCATTTGACACTGTATCACATGATATTTTGATATTAAAGTTAAAAAGTATGGGATTTGAAAGGGGATCTACAGCTCTTATTAAGTCTTATCTGGCAGATAGATATCAAGCGGTTTCTTTTGAAGGAGATACATCCAGCTTCAAGATTGTACCAAATGGAGTGCCTCAAGGTCAATTCTGGGGCCTCTGCTCTTTATAATTTACATAAATAATGACTTGGCAGCTAATATTGAGGATGAGTGTACCACATGTTATATGTATGCAGATGATGTAATTTTAAATATTAGGACTGACCACAATATGTGGGAAACTATCATGATGGATAAGTTAGAAATAATGTACGACTGGTGAAATGCAAATAAATTAGCTCTTAATCGAGATAAAACACAGAACCTATCTGTATCCTACTGTAATTCAAGCACAGTCCACTCTGTAAAATTCTTAGGTATCTTTATCCAAAGTAATCTTAAATGGAATAGACATATTGAGTACACCATCCCAAAAGTGAACAAAGGAATTTTTATGTTAAGAAAGTTGAAGGAAATAGTATCTTCAGAAATATTATTAAATGTATATTACAGTTATGTTCATTCACATCTTCTATATGGCACTATATTATGGGCAAATTGTAGCTTTTCTCACTCACTATTTGTGTTACAAAAACGAGCTATCAGAACTATTTGTGGTATGCCTCCTCTTACTCACTGTAAACCTTTATTTATCAGATTGCGGGTCATGAGCTTACCTTGTATTTTTATATTCAATTGTCTCCTTTTTGTTAAGTCGAACCAACATTTATTTTCTACTCATCAGAACATTCATTCGTACAACACACGCAATAAATTGAATCTCAGGAATGAGTACTGCTTTTACAAAGCTAGTCACATAAGTTTCAAGTCGCTTTCAGTCAAGTTTTTAACCACTTACCACTAGATATTCGTGGTTTGACGGAGAGGGAATTCAAGAGAAAAATTAAAAAGCTTTTAATTAGAGAATGTTTTTATAATGTGACTGAATATTTTAATCATAATTTTGACATGTAATGTATGTGATTGTTGATAATTCCTATGACTAAGTAATAGTATTTTGTATTTTGACGTGGCCTATACAAAATTGTTGTAAATTTTTATCAATGGCAATAAAATATTTGATTTGAACGGACATCAGATTTGTGTTCTGGGGGCTCGGAAACGTGTTAAAAATATATCGCATCAAATTTTTGCGATTATCCGGTCAAGACCAATAGTGCATTTTTTCAAATGAAATGCACTAATAAAATGAATGGTATAACAACTATATAACAAATATATTATTATATTGGTATAATAACAACGGGAAAATATTTTCCAGAAATCATGTAATTTTCGATATTTTATTATGTTGATATATCGATATAGGTAACTCAAGTTATCGATATCAATATATCGATATATCGGAAGCAAAATATCGATATTTCAGAAATATTGATATATTGTTGCCATCCCGGGAGGAAGATCCTGGTAGACCTTTCTTCTGTACGACCTACATAAAAAAATTGGCCACCGATAGGCTGGACAAGCCATAGCAATGACACGACACAACGAACCTAATCTCTGAAGCAGTAATATTGTTTCTTGAATATTGGCTTATATTCTATTATATTGGTGGAATTAGTGGAAATTATCGATTGGGATATTAATCCCTTTCTTTTTATCTTAGTTGGTTGTTTAATAAGATGGATTCATTATCTTTCTTCTCTGCATCATGATTTTTCACGGTGTGCAACAAACTGGCCTAAGTTTTTAACTGGTCTAAAGCAAAGTGGTCTAAAACAAAGACGAATATTCCCATTCCCATACAATATTGTCAAAATTTGAGTGATTCTACATAATAATGTATAATAATCTATTTAGAATAATCCAAAATATCTTGATAAATATTTTTAACAGCATTTCTTTCCTATATTTCAGTACACGGTTTATTAACAGTTTTCAGCATCGTATTCATTCTAAAAATGGAAAATTTAGTCAAATTATTGTTTTTCGACAATTATAATTATCATTTCATTTTTTGATAAAAGATAGCAAAGAATTGAAACTGTCTTTTTTAAAAGTTATCGTTGAAAACGTTGATCAAAAAGGCATTAGCATGGTGACGCCATCTTGCTTGTACCAGAATTCAAATCGCATAAATCATTATTCACATTTATTATAAAACTTTATTTTACTTACAAATTCAATCAAACTTCAAAAATTAATATTATTTACATTAAAACACTGAAGATTCCTTCAATATATATTCAAATTATAACTACATGTATGAGTATTATTTTTGTCAACCAACTTTTGCTGTTCATCTTTATCTTATGCTCAGAATAGCATGTTTCACCCAATTATTGATTTATATAGTTTTTGCAAATACTATTTAAGCTGTATTAAATTAATTCAATAATAGTATTGTTATCAAATATTTCAAATAATTCATCAACTTCTTGCAGACCTGACATTATTTTTATACTCTGGTATCAAAATATTTAATACTCTTTACGAAATTATTATTACAGTGTACAAAATAATTATTATGAAGCCCAAGTTGATTGTATGAAACAAAATCCAACAAGAGATACAAGAATTAATGAATATAATAGAATATGCTTGAATATAATTGGTCAATAATAGGCCTATTTGTGTTGACTTTAATAAAAGAATGAGTAATAAATAATACCGGTATTTTATTCTATAAATTATAAGATAATGATTGTCATTTTAATTCTAATCATGATAATCTTGGTACCAATTTAGGCTATAGTGTTGAAGTGAAAATGGCTTTTGATTTTGAAACATATTCATGGGCGCTTCAACCAAGTGTAGTGATTTATAAATGTTTCAATAAATGTTATAATGAGAATGCGAGAGGTAATTAACATAAATAGTGGAATCTCTGATCATGAGAAAGGTATGGTTATCAGGTAAATTAAAAATAATGTAAGCCTTTTAGATGAAGCATTTTGAATGAAAGTAATAAATAAAAAACTATTAATAAGAGGCCTAATGTATAATTCAAATTTATATAACATCATAAATAAAACGGGATAGTACTGTAACCTATAATAAATATTCAATTATATTTGAATTTTTACTATGAATCAATTTGTAGTAGGATTTATTTTTTCAATTTCAACATTGTTAACATAACTAAAATACCGCAACAAAATGCATTTTCATTTCCATTATAGGCCTACTTATCATGTTGTAAGTTTCTTTGACAATGAATTTAGAATATAAATTAAGTATTTTATAGTGGTGAGCCTTCTTTAAATTATTATTGATAGGAGTGGGAAAATATTTGCATTTATATAATTACATTAGTAGCATATCACTTTCTATAATATATTATACAAGGACTCTAAACAGAGGATTTGTGAAAAGGAATAATAATAAATTATCATTAAACTCTGTAAATAGAAATGTATTCAATGAGCCTATATAACGTTCAATGCCTTATAATATAAGGTCGTTCAGCGTTTTCAAAAAATAGGGATGAGGCAGAAAAATTTTTCTTGGATGAGCCCATCCAAGGAGAAGGTGGTCAGGTGCTGGCTGACGGATTCTTCATTAGGAGAATATTAAACAACCTCAGGCAGCACCCGAATGAAGTAAAACAAATTATGATGGACGCAACATTTAAAGTTGTGCCACAACATCCAATTGGCATCCGCCAATTTTTTTCAGTTCATGATTACATGATTACATGGGAATTGTAAGTAACTTACATCATTGAAATTAGCCAGTAAGTTTGCCAGTTTATGAATGCTAATGACAGTAATTTAAAAAATATTATATAAACACTTTTTCAAATGCACTAACAAGAAGAAAATAATTTTCTTGATCACACTATTAGTTAATAGGAATTCTCTCTCTTACACCTATGGAAAAAGTATTCAAATACAACTCAAACAAAAAAAGTTTGGCTGAAGACAAATTAAGCAGAAATATTCAATCAATAAATACTTTTAAAATTGTAGTTTTGAGCCACACTTTTTTGTATAATTTTAATACTTTTTAAGTATTAAAATACAACTCAAACGAAAAAGGTTTGGCTGAATTCAAATTAAGCTTAATTAAGTAGAAATATTCAATCAATAAATACTTTTAAAATTCTAGTTTTGAGCCACACTTTTTTTCTTTGAGTTGTATTTGAATACTTTTTCCAGAGGTATAAGAGAGAATTCCTATTAACCAATAGTGTGATCAAGAAAGTTATTTTCTTCTTCTTAGTGTTTTTAAAAAGTGATATATTTTTTAAATTACTGTCATTTTTATCTTTTTATTTTTCATTTAAAATTATGACAGAATTCTAAAATTTTGAACGAAATAATCCAGAAGCGAGTTGAAACTTTGGAGACACAGAGACTTTGGAGTTGAAAGGCGAAAAATTAAAATAACATATACTTTAAATATCCCTAAGTTTAATTTTCTTACCTTGCGTACAGCTGATAAACACATACTTTTGAAACTTTTAAGTGGTGGAATCCACTTAGCACCTGTGCAACCTTGTGCAGCACAAAATTAAGAATAACTTATTTTATATAGAATTTTTTGTATTATCAAGCGGATTCACATACGGTATAATTGTATTTTGGTTTCTTTGAGGGCCCCAGGTTTCTCTTTGGCGGTTCCTCGTGAGTCATCTAATTTCATCCACTACAGGCTGATGTTTGATAAGAATAGGAATAGGAATTATCAATAATCATTATATTGTTTCAAGGGTTTCTCATCTCTACAGTTTGCATGAATATATATTGAAAAAAGCTCTTGGACTACTGTATTTTAAAATTATTCTGTTATGTATGGCCTGTTTTCTACTAAACTCTTCGGGGGGACATCTCCAGACCCTTTTCCGCTTTCTAAATCTGAAAATAAATATTTGTGGAAAGAGTAAATGCAGATTATAATAAAAAGTTATATATAAGTTACAATATCAAGAATATACCTCCATGACGAAATATAAGTTGAATATAGGCCTAATAGTTCGCACACTTTGATGAAGTTTACAATTGCACATGAACTTCGCATTCTTCCACTGTAGCCTTCAAATTTCATATTCCTTCAATTGTCTTTGGACTTGGGCCAATGTAAAAATCCTGGGTTTGTAACCCAAATTTTCTCTCTATCGGAGTAATTATTAAATTGAGCCTGACCCATGATCCTGAGAAATTTATTCATATATTCCAAGGAAATTAGATTATTATCAGTCCAATCACCCTGATCTATTCTTCCTGTTTAGGCCAATTGTCATGTTTGTTGACGATTCATCTAGTGGGAAATTTATTCCAATTTGAATTTGAGTGTGGAATGAGAAAAATTAGGGAACTACAAGACATTTCTATCAATACTCTTCATCAAGAAACCATTCAACGCTCTTTTTGGGCATAATAAAATTATGTGAAAATTTTCCGGGGGTGGGTATAATCTGGGTATCCATTACACTACAGGTATTGATCATTTTTCGGTACAAAATGCACTCCTTGAGTTACCAATGAGAAAAATATTTCTAGACAATTATAAGTAAATTTTCTGGGAGATACAGTAAAAATAATAAAATAAAAATAAATAAAGAGTACCAAGATGAGGAAAATGAATGGCCATCAATTGAAAAAACCTCTTGTCCTCAAACCTCTAAATCTTGAGACCTACTTTCGCTTCTACCCCCTTTCCCAGGGTAGGGATAGGGGCCCCTTGAAGGTTTAGCAGAGGGCCTCAATGGTCCCAGTTCGCCTCTGCCTGTGTCATGTGTATGTTTGATTTGACCTGCTAGAAATAAACTAGATCCTTACATAAATCTATCTATATATTTTTTCCATTTACAATCAACGGGAAAATGAAAGTTCCACAAAACTCAACCAAAGTCCAGAACAATAAATTATATTCCTGTTAAATGAAAGTGAGAGACATACCCCCCCCCCCCGATGTGGGGCCCCGTTGATCAATCGCCAGGGGCCCCCAAATCCCCAGACCGGCTCTGGCCAGAGCAAATCGTTCCTACAAATTAAGACCAAATTTATTTTTCAATCTATATTGACCGAGATGGAGTAAATTTCCCATCTTGCCAGAAAGGCTTCTTTGCTTGGACAGACTATAATATGGCATTGATAATGCCATAAGTTATTCTCATAACGAGTAGCCTAATTCAACTTCATTCCGAAAGTTATTTAGACTTTTCACAAATCATTCAACTTGGCCTACGTTTTTGTTGAAGACAAATAGAGCTGAAGGATTAATAAATGATTAATAATTAATCAAGAAGCACCAGATTGTCAGTACCTACCACAAAAACATATAAGTTAATGAAGACATACAATTGTTTTGATGTTCTCACATCATCATCAGTGTAGGTACTCTTGTGCTTCTTATCAAGTACAAAATCACAACATCTCACCTGACACTGTATCTTCGATAAAGATATGAATTTTCCATCAATTTAATCAACGCAACCTTCAATAACTAAGATAACACAGACATTCACTAAGATTGCACGTCAGACAATATGTTCTGAGCTATTAAGTAATGAATTACAAAGCCAAGAAATTTGGTTTCTTTTATAAAATTAGAGCCAAATTTGTATTATATTCCTTCTTCTTCACTACTTCATCACATGAATTCTTGTTATTAAAACACTAGGATAGAAAACATAAATACATTGTGTACAGTAACTAACTCACCTATAATAGAAGAGCTTGAATCTGGAAAAATCATTCAATTATTCCTTTCATTCTATCATTGAATTGATAACAAATAATTTTCTTTACATTTCAATTGATCATCTAATTCTCAACTATAACTAATATTATCAACTATTAGGATATTTTTCAGGAATAACATTGATAGAAGCTAACGTATTTCATCATTCCAAGGTAGCCTACGGTAAGGTAATAATAATAAACAATAAGAAATTTTGTAGGTTATTTTCCTATTTGAAGCATGGTCGATGAACATGCTAATCCGTGTCTTTGCTATCTTTTGTCTAGGCTATTGGTGGCCACCCATTTTTTATGTAGGTCGTACAGGAGAAAGGTCTACCAGAATACTACTAACCGCCATCCCTAGTCAGTCAGCACTCAGGAAGTTAGTAAATAATTACTGTATATCTTTATTTCTTATTTTTAAAATGAATATCAATAAGTTTTCTGAGACACAAATTGTTAAAGTGATCCTATAACCTTGAGATTGTAGATTATTATGAAGGTAAGTTGAAGAATGACCTAATTTAGTCCAAACTAAACATAACCTTAAAATTACCTGTATCACTACAATTTCAGTATATTACTAATTTTTCTCAAAATAATAGTAATCTAGAACTTTTTTTGTTTTTTAGACAATTTTTTCGTTTAGTTGAAAAACAATTTTTTTTGTTTAGTTGTCAATGACCCGTTTTTATCCGCGTATTTGTCATTACCCCATGAAAAGTCCCTAATAAAATTCCCGCTTTTTGTAAACGCTTAAAAAATCACTAAGAAAAATTTAATTTAGTTTCAAAATAGGCCAATATAGGACTCATTGAATAGCCTACTGGCTTTAAAAGTGTTATAATATTTTACCTGCTGCAGGCGCATACCCTTGGGTGGCTGTATCATTCCGCTTCAAGCTCAAGAAAAACATTCAATTCGGGATTATAATCAGCAAATAGAGGCTACATTGCATACTATAAAAAAAATTATTATTGCTATGCATTGTATAATTCTATAATGCTATTATTTTTTTTCATTGTATACTAATTTGCAGGAGTTGGATTGTTCTTATTAATTTCATCTGCTGCAGGCGCGCACATTCGGGGGATAACATCACCCTCAAGGATCAAGAAAACATTTAAGCTTATCAAGTAGGACACATTGCATAGGTTAATGAATACTTCAGTTACTTAATGGTTTATTGGACTTCAATTGTACCTCTTCTTTAATCTATTGAATTTTACCATTCATAGGCCTAGTACAAAGGCTGTAAATTATTAACACAAAGTTGCATGAAACAATTAGTTGGGATAACATAATGTTGAAAATGTACTTTAGGCTACCTGCCATCCTACCTTGAGTCAAATTTTCGGTTGCAACCAATTAATTATGTTATTCTAATGACAAAATAAAAGAAATTTATCCGTTGCTAGCTTATCATTAACTTAATTTTTTTAATTCTAACTTTAATTTGTATGATGAGCTTTACACTCTACAAAATTATTCTATCAATCTATTTGAAATTTTAGTAGCTTCTAAGTAATTATTGTTAACTACACGCTAAAACAATATAACCTGCGCTTGATAGGCTAGTAGAGTGGATCTGTCGATGATGTAGACGTAGTGGTTGCCAGTTTTCACCATTCTGGGTTACCTAGCCTGAACCCGATAGGTTGGTAGAGTGGTGGTGTCGATGCTTTGGTGGCCACCCATTTCACGCTTTGGGCTAAGTTTATCTATCCTACGCAAGATAATTATGTTAGTAGCGAGTGGCGGTGGTGGCCACCCGACTTATCCTTTTTTGGTTATCCAAAATCCAACCCAATAGATTGGTTAATACTTGGTAGAGTGGTGGTGTCAATGCTGTGGTGAGTGGTTGCCTCCCTGTGAGAGTGCTCCGCTCCACACTCACCAGGGAGTTTACGATACATGAAGCTAATTAAGCTGTCAATAGAAACTCATCATACAAAGTTGGGGTGGCTCGTTGGGGGAGTGATAAAGCGCCGGTCTGGTAATCAGGTGGACCCTGGTTGAAGTCACAAGCGGGGACACAATTTTTGACCACAGCACAATCACATAAATACGGCCACCCCGTCTTTTGGAGGAGACGATAAGCCATCGGTCCCGACTACATAAAAAAAAGTAGTCGTCATCCATCATCCATTTCATTACCCACGCACAAGCCTATGAGCGCATGTGGGCTTCATCCTCACAAACAAACTCAGCAGCAGCAGTAGAGGTTTAGGAAAAATTAAATCATTTAAGAAACATTAATGATGATCTAGCGACGGCTAATCTCTTTTATTTTGTCATCAGAATAACATTTTTAATCGATTACAACCGAAAATTTGACTTAGATAGGGTGACAGGTAAGCTAAACTACACTTTAAATACTAATATTTTTCCCGCCTGCAACTATACTTCCAGCAAACGTTTGAATTCATTAACTACTCAGCACAAACTGATCAACTGTTTGAAAAACCATAGCTTTTGAAAGTGTTGTGTGGCAAGAGCAACACCAGTATTTTGAATTATTCGAATTATTTATTTAAATACACAGAGGAATTCGCACAAAAACTTACGTCTTGGACTGATTCCTTATACCAAGTAGAAAAACCCGTTCTCTACATGAAACGTAACAATGGAAATACTTTGTTAGCAAGGTATCAATGGCGGAAAACTCAATGACATCTTTCCATAACTTAATTCTAAAATTTTGAAAGGCTTCATGCAGTTACTTTACAAATTATACTACTACGCTACTTTAAAAATCATAAATATGGAAACAAGCAAAGAAAAATACGAATTTATTTCTGTTAACATTAAAAATAAAGTGTCTCAAATTTTCTACCCATTTGATTATTGAATTGTTCAATTGGCTATCTCGAAAACCCAAAAATCATAGCCTACTCCTTGTCAAGGCGCTACAAAGCTTTTATTGCACCACTATGTTTATTTTTCTCCAACGAAATTGGCGTGATATGCTCTTGCTGACAGAGCTGGACATTAAAAACAGTATTTTGCTAATCGCCAATGGATTATTATTATTACTAATAATGGTTTCAAAATTATTTTCGATTGCAGCTGCAGAAGAATTATGCTGTTCGTAATCAATAAAAACCAAAAATTGAATCAGAATTTTTATTATAAACTACCATTGGCCTCTAACTTAATTCTTACTTCTTGCTTGTATGTTGACTTTAGCATTCATTTTTAAATATTTGTTCATATTTTACAGATGGAGAATATAAAAGATGAATATGAACCAGCAGGACTCAACACAATTTACTTTAAAGAAGAGGTGAGTTCAAGTATTCTTTAAATTTTCACTATTCTAATTCATTAAATACTCGAATGAATGAATCACAATCTTTCTTGTAATAGAGTTAATCTCTAGTTCTCAGAATCCTGAAATAATACAATAATAATGTTTATAATTGATAAAAACCTTCGGTTTGAAGTCTTCTACACTTCTACATGCTTCCAAGTTCCGCTGCTTTCTGAATTGCACGTTAGCACCTTGTCTCTATTCTCCCAGATACCTGATTTCTCACATGTATTTCGCTTGCTTGCTCGCGCACTTGACTTGTGTAAGAAGTTTTAATAATGTTTTTAATTTGATTGATAATAGGCCTATTATTCAAAAGTAATTGATCAAAGAGGATTTGTTGAGAAGAAATTTCAATTTCAATTTAAAGACACATAAAGACACTATGAATAATATGATACAAAAATTAGTAAAACACAATAACAGAATAATACATTATTAACAAATTCAACAGTTACTGTGGCGGGGTGTGCTTAAAAAGATGGAGGGGAAATACCTAGCCAACTATGGTTTCCCATGTAATAGGCAGGTAGAAGAAGTTAAAAAAGGAAAGAAGGTAAAATAAAATGAAACTGACAAAATGAAGAAAAGGGAAAGGTAAGCGAGTCCACTTCATGAAAAAATGATACTTTTTTAGTAATAAAAAAGGCAAGGCTCAAGGAATTTAGTTGCAAAAAATCAAATAGCGAAACTCTAGTTCCTACATGTCAAAAAAATAGTTACTCTTGATCCAGTTTTTTATATCTAGTTTAGTCTGTTTGCTGCATGTCGAGTTTGTGAGAAAATAATTTGGAATTTGATTTATTACTTTGGAACTTTTGTAAATTAATTGTCTCCTTATACCTCCTGTATTTGTGTTATAAGTATTTGATTAGATAATCGATTGAATTTTTCACATACAATTGCCTCACAGTCATCACCTCAAAATCATTAAAAACCATTTCCGTAGGGTAAAGTCTGGATTTATTAAGGATGGTTTTAATTATCAACTTTTGGGTTACAAATAATTCATTTAAATGGCTATTGAAACAACCTCCCTAAACAATTATCCCGTATTGAAGGATTGATTGAATCAATCCTTGGATTGATGCAAAGGATTGATTGCATCATGCATGAAATCAATCCATGCATGATATAGCATGTTCAAATGGTGCTTATTGAGAATTTTATTCACTTGATGGAATTTGAAATATAAGTATCTCATTCTTTTGGAAATTGATTTGATATGCACGTCCCATTTGAGATGGTCATCGATTATGATCCCCAGGTATTTTATACTAGAAACTTTTTTTATAAAGGGGCAATTACAAGCATTTAAGGTTATATTGCAGTGTGAGTGTAGTTTCAGGGAGTGATTGTCTATAGGTTGTCCTACTCTGTTTAATGAGAACGTAATATAATTAGTTTTATCGACATTTAAGCTCAAAGTGTTCTTATCCAACCATTTCTTTATATGAGACATATTCTGTTTGGCTATGATATGCACTTCCTCCCATGAATTACCGTGGAAAATGGCTGCAGTGTGATCCGCGAAGGATATCATTGTTGAATTTATCAGTCTCAAATTCAAAATGTCGTTTACATAAACTATAAAAAGCATTGGAGATAGCACAGTACCTAAAGGGAGACCAAAAGAAGTCAGATTGGTGACACTACATTTACCATTTATGGTTAAAGATTGTGTTCGACCAGTTAGATAGCTCTTGAAGAAATTAAGCAAAATTCCTCTAAACCCATAAGACTCAAGCTTTCGAAACAGAGGATTATGGGGAATTGTATCAAATGCTTTACGGATATCAAGAAAGACAGCTATTGTTTTCATGCTAGAATTTATGTGATGGGAAAGAGTAGGCCTATTAGTAAATTCTATCAGAGCATCTCATGTACTTTTACCATTCTGAAAACCAAATTGATTGCAGTTGATTATTTTGTGTTTATTCAAAAAAGATACCAATCTTACCTTTATTAGTTTCTCCATTATTTTTGCCAAGATACTAATAAGACTGATAGGTGTGTAATTACACGGATTTGAGGGGTCACCTTGTTCAAATAGGGGTTTTATTCTGGCTACTTTGAAATGCTCAGGAAAAATACCCTCTTCAAAACACGTATTGAAAATGTAAGAAAGCGGTTTAGATATGACCTGGGATATTTTCTTTAATATAATGTTGCTTAGATTATCAATCCCTGGGCTGCAATTGTTTTTAAGACTACTGATTGTGGCTTCAATCTCATTAGTGCTAGTCGGCCCTATAAAAAATGTGGAGTTTACTTTAGTTAGTTGATTGTCTGGAAGTGTTAGATCATCGTGGATGTTTATGCTTTGAGCCTGCAATTTACCAACATTTGTGAAAAAGTTATTAAGGGTGTCCGCATCTAAGTCTGCATTTCTGGTTCCCTTGGGACTTTCCCCACTCACTTCATTTTATGCATTTCCATAGCTTCAAACTGTTATTATTACAATGACTGATTTTCGTTTTATAGTAATTTTCTTTAGTTAGATTTACGATCTTATTTAAACCATTACGATAAGCTTTGTAATAATTTTTGAGATCGTTGTTATTTGGGTCTCTCCTCAATCTGTAATGCAATTTGTCTCGCGTTTTTATGGATTGTATAATACCTACAGTGATCCAAGGCTTTAGGGGACGAAGTCTACGAGGTATTTTTATTTCTTTTTTGTATTTATTTATAAGGAGGGTCAAACGATCAACAAATCTTTTCATTATTTCATCAATACTTTCATTTATTGAATAAATGTAGTTCCAACATTCATTCCCTACTGATACTAAAAGTGCATTATAGTCTATTTTAGTTACTGTTTCGGTAAGAACTTTTCTCTTTGACTTTGAAATTTGATTTGAATCCTTACCTAAGTGCAAAATAACAGAGTAATGATCAGTTATAGTTGTTTTTAATATTCCACTCATTTGATAATTGTAATAACAACTTGAGTTTTTGAAAAAGATATGGTCTAAACAGGACTGGGTTATGTTAGTGACTCTAGTATCACCATATATATAGGATTTGAAACCATTACTGTGAAAAATATGCAAGTATTCTTGAACAGATATACTTGTGGAGTAAGTATTAATATTCATGTCTCCAGTTACACAAACACTTTTATCATTAGGAATATTTTTAATTGTATCACTTAAACTATCAAGAAATGGAACGAACCTTCCAGTTCTGCTCAAATGACAAAGGGCTTCATTATAATATTATGACAAATAGAATATATAAGGTGTACTTGGCCCAATACTGGACACCCATGCAAAAGCAGTCCACAGAGTTCGAGACTTAACTTCACAATCGCTAAGCAGCCACCCTCACCGAAATTATTCAAATCAAGGTTGAAAACAGGATTGGCCTAATCTCTTGTAAAGGTGGAAAAAGAAAAGTCATATAAGTTATATGGCATTTTGAGTTCAGTAAAATTATTCATTAGAATATATGTGTTAACTATATTTTTGCTTAAATAGTAATTTTTGCAATATTCGGTACATTTCTGAGAAGGAAGTTTACTAATTTGTCGATTTACCCACAATAAATGCGACTTGTTGAGATGTTGTTTGAAATTATGTTATACTGACTGATCTTGAATTTAATCATATTGAGAGTAAAATTGATTTCGTTTGTATGTCATAAAACAGAAAAAGAATGTTTTTTTTCAACTTAGTTGTCTCACGGTTAGAACTTTGAAATCTAAAAAGAGCTTCTCACTGAGTTGCAATCTAGGTTTGGATCAAATAGCTAAAATAAGAAAATTTTTATTTGAAAAAAATTCAATAAAATTAAGATTTCTGGATTTAAAATAATACTTTTTCAAAATTTGAGGTTGAAGTTATTCTAAATAATTTGCAATTTTACAATTTTTCTAACATTTTTTTTTCTTGCTGATTACTTTGATGTTCTTCCTTGAGTTAGCAGTGAAACCGAGAGTGTAGGCTACAGCCAAATACTTCATAGGACAGAATATCGCAATCCAGGAATTGGAATATTTGTTTGTTTAGAGTAGACATGACTGCACCTGCCACTCATTCTCTAGAAATTGGGTTTAAAAAATACAGATAAAATACCTCCAATCAGTCAACACTCATAATATATAACTTACCTATCACATTTATGGAAATTAATTGGATTTATCCTTTTTCAGAGGATTCCACCTGATGAAGAGATTGGTGAGAATGTGAAGGTTCAGGCCACTGACGACATAACAGATCTCTTGCAGCTAATAAATGAAGGTTTGTTATCACATTGAAGTGATTCACTACTGCTATCCATGGAAAAATATGACATTTCACAACATTACAAATTTTCCAAAATCTAAAGGAAGACATGAACGCATATTTTTCCACTTCATTGATACCTATGAACATTCCTTATGTTAGTTCACTTAGGCTATTTCATTGGAAATGGAAAAATTGTAAGTATACATAAAACCCCCTATATAAATTGTTAATTTACGGAAATTGCATAAAATTATGCATAAGTTAACTCAAGGCTGCACAATATTTTACCTTACAGTTTTGCAGTGAAATCATTGTTAGGGTCACTAGAAAGTAAAAAAGTTGATGAGAGAGAAATCATGAATCTTACGGCAAAACTTGATTTGAACATAGTTATAGTAAATTGAAATTCTATTTGGATCTTTTTGCTCTAGGAATAACAGTTTCCCAGCAATTATGGAAGAACATAAAAAGTGTACCTTCTCCCCCTCCTCTCGCACCGTATGCTCATCTCCCAGGTTCGGGGACTTTTAGTATGTTCACTTCCTAACTAGTTAACTAGTCAACCTAACCTAACTAGTCAACTAACAAATTCACGAGGTCAAAAAGTATCGCATATTTTATGCACTCAACACTGTGAACAGGCTTTATTAATTTACTGGACTATTATTGACAATATAAAATGTAATCAATTCCTACTTGTAGTAGTTCCTGATCTAGGCTACTTATAACGGCTGTGACTCATCTTGGATGAATCAGCTGTTTGCAAAACCTACACAATACTCGTTTTATTTGCTCAGTTGCACAGACTAGAATAGTAATAATAATGATAAACACAGACTAGGATATTATGACGGACTTAATTCGCATTGTTTACATTGAATTCAAACTTTGACTCAGTTGTTGATGTCTCCAAACTCCAAAACCGTATAACCAGAGAGAATAGAATATAGAAATAGAGTCGCCTTGCAGTAGCGCTGAGTGAGACAATACCCCCCGACTGCTAGTGTACTCGCCTCGCCCGGCTGGTATGGTAATCTCATATTGAACGGGCTTTGTAAATCATTCATAACTCAAGTTCAAATCAGAATAGTAAAACAAAATTGACTTCTATGGCTTTGTCAAATCATGCTCTACAAGTAATGTAATATACTATTTCATCGTAACTATAATATTTTCCAAGTTATTGTTTTACAAATCAAAATAGTGTAGTATTTGGTGATTACGTGCATCTCTATTCTCTTCAGTAGATTTTTATGTTAAAAAATCGATGGACAACTTTTTCGATGGAAAAAGTATTGGATGTAATTTATAGTACTAGTTAAGATCTCCAATTCTATGTATGATACCATTAACTTGATGATCAAAGAACAGCAGATTAATGCGTTGAAGATCAGAAATAATAATAATTAGCCAAGCATCAAGGCTTTTAAAAGGCTATTGTCCTGTGTAAACATTTCAATATCAGTTGAATGGTGTTTGCAAAAACCTATCTCTTTATGTAAACAACAACACAGTATTCATGGAAACGTATAACTGCCAGTCGACATTTTTTCTATATTTATTATTTCTCCAGACAAGAAACTCTGTTCAATTTTCGGTTGAAATCAGCTAGTCTGCTATTGTTCACTTGTTCGAAACAAGTGAAACCTTGCCGTTTCTTACCATGAACATTGCCGTTTCTAAACGTGCCGGTTTACTTTGTTACAAGAAGTTGTCAGTGAATATGAGTTAATAGTGGATAGAATAATTATGAATTATGAGATTATGTCAGTGAATGTGAGTGAGTGAATCACAGTGAATCATAATGGGCAGAATGGGTGATATGTGTGTTGCATATGGTTGCAACAATCGATTTAAAAAGGCAGATGAAAAAGGATCACGAATTTCTTTACACCGTTTCCCAAAGGATCCAGAGAAGAAGAATAAATGGATTCATGCTATCAGGAGAAAGGACTGGACACCTTCACTTCATAGTCGTATTTTCAGTGAACATTTCAAAGATAGTGATTTTAATAACGATTCCCCTTTTTGGCGTTATTTGAAAAACGATGCTATTCCATCTATTTTTCCCACAATTCCAAAACTTTTGCAGCCTATGCCGTCAACTTCAGGTACACGACGCGTTTTAAAGCGCGCTCTCTCACTGATTCCATCACCAGCTTGCAAGAACAAGTCAGAAACTAATTGAAACTAGAAAAAATTGGAGAATATGAGAGCAAAAAATAAAAGACCGAAATCGAAAGTGGCGAACTTGAAAACTATTATCAAAGCATTGGGGGAAAAAATCTTATTGTCAGAGCATGGTAATTTGTTGAGTAATATTTCCAAAACTTCTTTTTGTTTGATGAAGAGAGAGAGCCACAAAAGCATTTGAATCCCAAATTGAGAAAGCTATACAACGAGTGTTTGAGAAATTTTGGACAACTTTAAATTTTTTGTCCCCTAACCCTAAGGCATACAATTTTGTAAGGCAAACGTTTCAGACTTCTCTACCACATCCAAGGACAATAGCCAAGTGGTATTCTTCTTTAAATTCTGAACCAGGTTTTAGTACGGAAGTATTCAGTATGCTCAAAGATAAGTGTAGAAATAAGAATGGTTTGGTGTGTAGTTTGATGTTTGATTCAATGGCAATTCGATAACATATTGATTGATACTATTTAGATTGTCAAGGAATAACGTAGAAATCATGATAATTACAATGAAAAAAATCACGATGATAGTCCTTGTAGAGTATAATTTCACAAAGCAATCGATTTAAATTTTATTCCAATATTCTGATTTGAACTTGAGTTATGGATGATTTACAAAATCTTCAAAAGCCTTGATGCTTGGTTAATTATTATTTCCGATCTTCAACGCGATCTTCTGCTGTTCTTCGATTATAAAGTTAATGGTATTATACATAAAATTAAAGATCTTAACTAGTACTATAAACTTCATTCAATACCACTTCCATTAAAAGCTATCTTGAAAATTAATTGAAGAGAATAAAGATGCGCGCAATCACCAAATACTACACTATTTTGATTTGTAAAACAATAACTTGAAAATTATCATAGTTACAATGAAATAGTATATCACGTTATTTGTAGAGCATGATTTGACTATACTATTGATGTCAATTTCGTTTTAATATTCCGATTTAAACTTGAGTTATGAATGATATAAGAAGCACGTACAATATGAGATTACCAGACCAGCCGGGCGAGGTGAGTACACTAGCAGTCGGGGGGTATTGTCTCGCTAGCTTGCTGTAGAACCGGTATTGCAAGCCCAATCTACTCATATTCTATTATCGCTGCGTATAACTGATTGTTTTTGCGGTCATCATCATTTTTTGCTATAAATTTCTGTATTGAAATCTTGTAAGTTATCACTTCACTATTTCACTACAATACAAAAAATAATATGCCAATTCCAAGATGGAGAACCTATTTTTTTCAAATTGTGAGGTAGTGATGCAATATATATTACCGGTCTTTCAAAACGTAAATGGAAGATTAAAAATTGTAAAAAATAACTAAATCAGTCAGAAATATCAACTGATGTGAAGTGAATTTATAGGATAATCCAAATATTAAAAATGATTCGACATTTTACCGGGCAAACTCGGCATCCAATTTGCCTTGAAATTCTTAATTGAAATCATGTACTACTTCCTTATAAAAGAAATTCAGATTCAATATGGCCGAAGAAAGCTGGTGATCCAAATTTCTATTATCAGGCCTACATGCAAATAGAACTTTCAATTTTATGGTAAGATTCACAATGTCACCCTCGTTTATTACTCTCGTTCCAGAAATATCCAAATAGACAAACTTTTCACCCATCCTATGATGTGATGAAACAATCCATTACCGTCGGTACAGCTGGGGCCAAGAATTATGGCGTTTTGTCTGTTCCTTCTCCTTTCAAACAGCTGATGTCTGTAAATTGTCTGCATTACTATACCGGACCAGCTGACTACATAATAGAGTCACAAATACTCTGGTCAGCTGGTTCAATTACTGAATTACCTGTGAGTAATGGCAACGTACCAAAACGTCTTAATTTTTGGCACAAGTTCTACGAGCAGTATGAAAAATACTTGGTAAATCGTTTGCCAAGTATACAAATAGTATACCATTGGCAAATAGTTTGACAATACTATTCAAATAGTTTGGCAAACCAAGAAGCCCACAATGGCCTCATACCAAGATATTCTTTACCAGCTATATTCTATTCAAATGGGTCCTAATTATTTCATCTATTGTTTTCAGATTGTAATAGTGTGAGCAAGGAGTCCAATGTTGAAATATCTGCTTCAGCTTTGTGTGTTGACCAAGGACTTGAAGAATCGGAGAAATGCAAAGAACTCAGCTCATTGGACCCATTGTCCATTACTATTGGTTCATCAAGTGCTACTACTCCAAGTTCAAGTAAAAGTGGTAAACCATTCTCAACAAAGCAACATAGGAAGATCCGTTATTCGATAAAGCATTTCAAGTGTGGAAGTTGTGACAAACTGTTCCCAATCAAATCTCAATATAATAGTCATGTTAAAGTATGCACTTTACAAGATATGATTTTGGAAAATTTCATCAATAGGATGCAAAAGAAGAGAACAGAGAGAGAGCTCAACTCAATACACTCTAAAGAAGAGGTAAGTTCAAGTTGAACTCTTCCCAATTTACTTAGCAATTAAATAACCAAATACTATAAAATAATATCAATTATACTATAAAATGATTGTAATCATATCTAAGCTTAAGTTACTGGCGAAATCCTTACTTTTAATTCAAATTGATATTGCATATCTATAGTTGAATAATGTGATATCCTAGGAAGTCGTTGATAGAATAAAAAGCGTATTTTTCACCAAATGAGAATACAGTTTTGCCTGAACAAGTGATACGTTCAATCCCGTGGCAGTCTATTGAATAATATGACACCAACAATGGCATAACTATTCTTTGCCTTGGATAATTAATATTAATATTACTATTTTCTCTTGTACAGTGAAAGTGTACGCCAATATCACTTCTGAGTCGGTGATCTGACGGCTTTTCATTGTATATAAGTAATATAACAGAACTGTGAAAATATAAAGATGAATGCCGGTAAGGATTTCCAATTCGGAATTTGATATTATCTTTACAGTTTTATTCTTAAGTAAGTTTATCAATAACTACAATATTTGCACTGTTTTCGTAAAGTATAAGACCATAGGATACAATGCTTTGAAAAAATAAAGTATGCTGACCTTACATAGGTCGTGGAAACCTGATTCTTTAAATTTCTCAATAAATATACAAATCTGGACAGCTAGGAACTAATAGAGTTGATATGAGTTTTCCATTATTAAAATTCACCATCATACCTGAAAACTACACTACTTATATTGACGTCTTCTGGTGTAGGTATCTCTCAAAGCAAAGCAAAGATGTTGCTGAGTTTTATCTTTATTGAGCAGAAACCCATTTGCTCGAAACCAGATTGAAGCTTGAAATACGAGTATATACTGTCTCTCTTCAAGTTTTTCAGAATGTTGAGATCTGAACTTACATTAAAAATGTAGCGCTACCAGCATATTATAGAATTGTGAAGTTTCATGAACCCACTCCTATTATGATGTTGGGTGGCTCGTTGGAGGAGTGATAAAGCGCCGGTCTGATAACCAGGTGGACTCTGGTTCGAGTCTCAATCAGAGCACAATTTCATAAATGCGGCCACCCCGTCTTTTGGAGGAGACGATAAGCCGTCGGTCCCGAAAAAGTAGTAGTCATCTCTCATCATTATAATTCATCTCATTACGCACAAGCCTATGAGCTCATGTGGGCTTCACCCTCTTAAAACAAACAAAAGAAAATAGCTCACTATGATGCCCGAACTAACGCCTACTATTACTTCTAATAAGTATATTCTGTCCAAGCAAAGAAGACCCTCTGGCAAGATGAGAAAATGACTCCAGCTCGGTCAATATCGGTTCAAAAATTATTGATTTTGTCTCAATTTGTAGATCATAATGTTTCCTACTAGTGAGTCCGAATCAATAATTTTTGAACCGATATTGACCTAGCTGGAGTCATTTTCTCATCTTGTCAGAGGGTCTTCTTTGCTTGGACAGACTATAATAGTATGTGTTGCCCAATCTCACATTAGCTTCTAGATTTTTATGGCATTTTTTGTGAGGTAATAAGGAAAGCTGTTCGTTCATTGGCTGGAATATGTGCGCGTGAACCCTACTATAATTAATGGTATTAATATCTATATAATACAGTTGAACGCCGATTAACCGAATTGCCAATTATCCGATCGGTCTTAAGCGTAATAATAAATTGAAAACCAGTATTCATGACTTTACTATTTGCTGTACTGTAGTTTAGTACAGTATTTGTTTTGCTTTCCATATTAATTTAACATCGCTACATGTACTTTTAAATTGTAATAAAATTTATTCCAAGTTTAACTCATTCTTTTTATTTAATACAATTCCATGTTCAATTATCCGAATCTTTGCTTATCCGAATTGATCCCGGTCCCAATTAGTTCGGATAATCGGCGTTCTACTGTAGTACAATTATACTATAAGATAGTATCAGTGGTACAATATTTAGTCCATCTTTAGGTATCATATTCATAATTATTCCATGAATTTAAACTCCAGTGGAAGAATTGGAATATTTATAGTAAACAAACATAATATTTACACTGCACATTCTGTGGAAATTGTGCGTTAGAAAGACAGGTGAAATACCTTCAATCATTCAACAGTAGTAATGTGTACGTATCGCATTCTTTCATGGGAATTAATGTGATGAACTATTCATTTTTTACAGAGAATTCCATGTGATGATGAGATTGGAGAAAATGTAAAGGTTGTGGACAACTCAGATCACTTGCAACTAAATGAAGGTTTGTTATCAAATTGTAGTTATTGCTAATATAGGCTTACCATGTAATAACTAAGGTTATTTTAGATGAAGTTATTTCCATTTGAAGGAACTTGAACTGGGGTGGGGGATCCAGTAAATGACATAGTTCAGATCAGAGGCCCCGAAGTCAAAAAGACAATGTAGATACAGCATCCACCATTCCGTTTCGATAGATGTTGGTTTATATTTCTTGTCTCCCCCCACCTATTTTGAATTTTGCATGATATAAGGCAGTTATGGAGCAACATTACTATTTGTTAACTTATTATTCTTGCTCCCAAGGAGGTTATTGTACTGACTTACGTCGTATGCGATTACTTATATTTATTTATTTTTCTACTGTATTTGACCAAGTATTAGCTACCGTTGTGAAAATTTATAGAAATATGAATTTAACGGTGTAAATTACATAGACCTATGCCGTTATTGTAACATTTCTAATCTCCGTGACTCTTTCATTCTACAATAAATTTCACTATTCTGTTTGAATGCTCTTTCTAATTCGATTATAAATTAAAACTGATTCCGAGCCAATAAAATACCTTATGCTTCTTGCAAAAATATTTATTTACAATATTGACATTCAAACATGATTTAGAAAGGAAAAACAGGCTTTAGCATTATTCCTCTCCCAATGAAAATGAAAACAAAATGATAAATTGATTGTAAAATAATTTCCCAGTGAATAATTACATTAGCCTCCTAGAGTATTCAACTGTTCAGTTCCTTGAAAATTGATGCAATTCAACAATCTAATTTAATCAAATTTTATGTGAATCAAATTGGCTGCAGTAGCGTACTGGGGCAAGTCCCCCTGAAAAGGTGGGTTCAAGTCTCCCTAAATGATAATATTTCATCAAAAAAAAATCAATAAATAAATATGAAATTTACAATTAATATTATTCTATAGTTTGCAGCTTAAAATAGGCTACATATAATTAATCAAAAATGGAAAATAACTTCTAAGTTTTCATATATATTGACAAACTTGATAAGAATCGTAGAGTCCGAAATTTACTTGGATGCAGTGAAAAAAGGAAATTGGCTTATATTTCCAATCAATGCAATAATTATTGCATGATGGCTTTTCACTGTGAGTCATTGTCACGTTAAATGGCGATCAATGATGCGAAAATCATCACACAAAATTCATCCCATTTATGAGAAATTGGGCAATTTAAAAACATGCATGGAATTATACCTGCACATGGAACAAATTTCTCAAGGGTCTGTATTATTGACAATTCTTCAAAAAATATTGCTTTATCACACTATGACACGATAATTCTCTTCCATAAAGTAAATCTATATTTTCAATCAAGGGCTTGAAAACTATATTTTGTACGATCAGAAAATAGAAAATTTTCCGGAGTCGGACTACACGGACTCCCCTTAGTTTAGGGGGGGAGGCACCATAACTTGCATGATAACTAGTACTGTAGGCCTAATTACTACTCGAATTATTTTGAAAGCAAATTGCTGAGTTTAAAGCAAGGCGTGATATTAATTGTAAGAAGGAAATTGCATTTTACTAAATGAAGTTTTTCTAGCGATATGAGTATACATTTACTTTCAAAATTAGTCTAAACATTCAAAAAGATGATATTAACATTGTTATTAGGCCTATTATGTATAATAAATCAATAATCAAACGAATTTGAAAATGAATTGAAAGTTCTAAACTAGTTGTTAGGAAAAATAAACCTATCTTAAGGGTAGGCCTACCTCGATTATTTATTGATTTACCAATGTGTATGAAATTGATAACTCATATAACAGGCACTTGTATCAATCATTGAGTGAACAATGTTCATTGTGTGCACAAGCTCAGTACAATTATATTGAAAAATATGTATTCTCGACCCTTTTCTTTTATGAGGAAACATTTTCAAAATTAAGTTTTTTATGGTACATCCGAGCTCAATAAGAATCGGGAAAAATATAGAATTATACCGGGAAAAGCGGGGATTTATACGGGAATTTTTTGAGCCTGATTTTGTGGACACCCTGCATGTCAATGTTCTTTCTTCAATAAATAAATATATGAATCTTGGGTATATTTACGATGTTGGAGTTAGCCAAATGATTTGAGTTATTTGCTAAATCAAATTAGCAGCTAATTCATTGTTTTCTAATGTACTACTACTATAAAATTAACTTAGCCATTTGCTTGTGAAACTTCAAAATTGTGAATATCCCCTTTAGTTTCTCTAAATCTAATTACCTGAAAATTTTTTTATTATACAGTGATAATACTGCATATCTCATGTTTTGCAACAAGAAAATACTGTACCATTTGGTGGATACCATCAGTATGACAAACGATAGTCTTGCAAACTGAAAAGCCCCAGCGGCCACACACCAAGATATTCCTAACCAGCTATATTTTATTAAAATGTGTCCTAATTATTTTATCTATTGTTTTCAGATTGTGACAGTGTGAGCAAGGAGTCAAATATAGAAAGTTCTACTCCAGCTCTGTGTATTCAGCAAGAACAAGAATCTGAGAAAAGCAAAGAACACAATTCATTGGAACCATTGTCCATTACCATTGGTTCATCAAGTTCTACTTCTTGTGATAAACTGCTCTCATCGAAGCAACATACAAAGATCCATAAGCCAGTAGAACCTTTCAAGTGTAAAATTTGTGACAAACTGTTTCCAAACAAAACCTTTTATAATACCCATGTTAAATTATGTACTTCACAAGAGAATATTTTGCAAAATTTTATAAAGAAGATTGAAAAAAACAGAACAGAGATAGGAGAAAAACAAAAAGAAGAAGAGAACAGAGAAAGAGAGGAAAAAATGAGAGAAATAGAAGTTACAAAGAGAAAAAGAAAGATACAAAGAGAAAAAGAAAGAAGAAAAAATGATGAGAAAAGAAGAGTAAGAGAAGAGAAATTGGAAGAAATAGAAAAGAAAAAAGAATATTTTACAGATGAGAGCAGGAATAAGCAGCAATTTGAATGTAATTTTTGCAACACATGGTTTTCTACTGAGGAAACATTTGTTGTCCATGTGAGTTCTCACACTGGGGAAAAGCCTTATAAATGTGATTTATGTGACAAACATTTTTTACGAAAGAGAAGTTTGCAATATCATATTGATGCTCATGTTGGAAAAAAGTCTTACATTTGTGAATTTTGTGGTGAAACCTTTGTATTGAAAAGATTTTTGAATGCACATCTTAGATGTCACACTGGAGAGGAATACAAGTGTGAATTCTGCAATAGAACTTTCTCACTTGCCTCTAACTTTTCTGAACATATGCGGGTTCACTCTGGAAATCTTTACAAATGTGAATATTGTGACAAAACTTTTACAAAAAAACGCTACTTGATTCCTCATATCAGGGCTCACACTGGGGACCTTTTCAAATGTGAATATTGTGACAAAACCTTTACTCATGCATGCTATTTGAACTACCACGTTAGAGATCACACTGGCCAATCACCTTTTGTTTGTGATATTTGTAACAAAAGCTTTAGTCTTAAAAGCAAACTCAGGATCCACATGATGACTCACACTGTAGAGCAGCAGGAATGTGAAATTTGTTTCAAACTTATCAAGAAGAGTACTTTGGTTGCCCATATGAGGTATCATATGAAGCCTTACAAAGGAATCAGTGGGGAGAAGCCTTACAAATGTAATCATTGTGACAAAAGCTTTAGATATATTTCGAACTTCAACTTCCATAAGAGAAGCAACTGTCACAGTGGGGAGAAGATTTCCTACAAATGTGTTCAATGTGGCAAAAGCCTTACAAGTAAAGCTATTTTGAAGCATCATATGATGCGTCACACTGGTGAAAAGCCTCACAAATGTGATCAATGTCCCAAAAGATTCCTAAAAAAGACCTCTTTGTCTGAACATTTAAGGTATCATTCTGGGGATTTTTACAAGTGTGATAATTGTGGCAAGAGCTTTCTACAAAAGGGCAATTTGATTGCCCATATAAAGCTTCACAGAGGGGAGAGACCATACAAATGTAATTTCTGCAATAGAAGTTACTCAAGAAAAAGTAATTTGTTAGCCCATGTCAAAATTCATTCTGAGGAGAAACTATAATACAAATATGATTCCTGTTGAAAAATCGTCTCACTATAGGAACAGTGATCATCATAATATGAAGGCCAAATCACCCATATAGAACTGGACTACGACTGTACCAGTACTGTACTAGTGTTTTGGATGGAACTATCTTTCCATTTGTATAACACACGGAGACGGTCGGAATTGATTCACACATTCATGGACTTTACTCGGTTGGATTACGGCTGGACTATGGAAGATCTCTTTCAGAGCCTTACATCAGAAGTCTTGATGTGAATTAACATAGGATTATGCTCGTGGAAATTATTAAAGGAATTCGAACTTCTGTTGGAAAATTCAATAAGTTATACTACATATATACATTCATTTTTATTTATTTCGGGATTTTTTAAGTCAAGTGAATTGAAAGTGTTAAGGAATATGATGTTGAAAAATTAAATAGAAATCAGTTGAAAAAATTGAATTATAAGACTTTGTAAGCTTTTAGCATACCATTGATCTGTATGATGCTATTTTCTGTTGCCAGGGATGATTGGAATTTTTAGGAATTGAAGAATTTTTTTTTGTTTTGCTCTTCTGTAGCCTAAATGCTAAGATCATGTTTGTTGTATGTTTAACTTATTGTTGAATCCAGAAAATTATGCTGATGACATTGCTCTTATAGTTGCTCATAGAGATCTTAGGATTGCTGAAGAATTACTCCAATCAAACTTCAATCAAATTCTTAGATGGTCCCATGATAGAAATTTGGTCATTAACAAGAAGAAATCAGTCTTAATGCATTTCAAATCCCCTCATCTTAGATGTGAAGAAGCTCCAACTATTCAGGTTCATAATTGTAACTGCCTCTCCAATAGCTCTTTAGAGAAAGAGAATTGTAGCTGCCCTACCCTATCTTTGGTTGGAGACACACGATACCTTGGAATAATGATCGACAGTAGCCTGAGATGGCATTCTCACATTGACTATTTATCAAAGAAACTAGTGGCATTGAGCGCAAAAATGTTTTATCTACATAGAAATATCCCAGTTGACTGTCTATACTTGATTTATAAGTCATTAATAGAATCCATAATCAGATATGGAGTTGTGCAGCCAATTACCTTTTATTTAGGGTGGAAAAAATACAATTCAGGATCCTCAAAGTTATAACTTCTAGAATACCTAATTGAAATTTAAGTCTGAACAACCTTCAGAACATACAATTTTTTATCAAACTCTGACACCAAAAAATTTTTACACTTTCAAAATGATAGTATTTTTTAAAAATAACTTCCATAAAAAGAATCTTATAGATTCTTAGCTCCTCCTGCCCATTACAATTTCAGGTCACCTGTAATATACCAAATTCCAAGATTTAATAATAATATCTGGTACCGAGCTTCGCTCTGAAGCTGCGGCCGAACTGCTGAATTACATAAATATGTTATTGTAAAAAATCAAGGAACCTCCTTGTGAAAAATAAATTCAAAATTGATATGATCACCTCTCACAATTTTTTGGCATGAACATGTGTTTTAGACTTGAATGTAACTCCATTTACTCCAGCTGGATAGTTTTGGTCAGCTAACGATAACAGCCATTATACGCAGTACTTGCAATTATGCCTGAATGTGTTGTGTTTTTATGGAATTAGGAAACCAAATTAAAAGAGTTGAGTCAGAAAGAGTGATGAGGATCATTGTAACTCGCCATGCCAACTAGATCCGACATTGTAGACGCAACTTTTGGCGGGCCATATACAACATCCTCCCTTTATTGATCAAGTATTATTACATTTAAAAAAAATAATGAGTTACTGTTTACAGATAATTCAAATAGAATAAACCAAATCAAACAATTACAATGTTTGGAGCACTGTCAAATGAAGCACTGTCAATACAGTATAATACATTATTGAACTAAAAATACTACTACACATTAGCACACATAATCGTTCAACCATGCCGGTTTTTTTATTGGACGTGTCCTCTCTCCCCTACTACCCTCTATATCTGTCTCTTCTATTTCTTGATCATCATGCACAACTATATCTGAACTCTCATTAGCAGGTACCTCAACTAGATTGTAACGATTTCTCCTGTAACTACCATTATTTGTTTGTACTGTATATGATCTTGGATGCAATGATCTCTCTTGTACTTTACCATAACAATTCATGTCAGTAATCCAAACTTTGTCCCCTATCTCAAGATTAGATAACTCCCTGACTCTATGTCTTCTATGGAATTGTTCTACCATAGTATGTTGTCGTTTCAAACTAGATTCCTTAACCTTTTGGGGAGGAGGCACTTTTGGAATTAGTTTATTCAGTATAACAGGCAATTTTGTCTTCAATTTTCTACTCATCAATCAATTCAGCTGGAGAAAACCCATTATAAAGAGGAGTGCTTCTATAAGCCAACAAAGCATCATACAAATCATCCTTATTTTTATTTGTCAGAGTTTTAGCTGTATTAACAGCTGCCTCTACTTGTCCATTTGATTGACTAAAGTATGGAGAACTAGTTTCATGAATGAAGTTATAATCCTTAGCAAATTGCTTGAACTTGAAGGAAAATTGAGGCCCATTATCAGTGCGCACAGAATCACAAATACCAAACCTACTGAATAACTCTTTAAATCTTTTAATGATCACTTCTTCAGTCATGGAAGTCAGTTTGAAAATTTCAAAAAATTTAGAATAATAATCAGTTACAATCAAATACCAATGGTTACATTTGAACAAATCTGCACCTAGTTTTTGCCAAGGACAATCTGGCAAAGAATCCAGGTAGAAAGGCTCTCTTGGATTTGATCTATTTTCCAAACATTTACTACAATTTTTTACTAGTCGTTCAATTTGAGAGATAATACCCAACCACCAAACAGACATTTCAGCCCTATGTCTACATTTAGTAATTCCCTGATGCCCTGCATGAATAAAATTACAAACTTCAGATTGTAAGGGTGGTGGAATTACAATCCGAGAACTTTTCATCAGAATGTTATCTACAATAGAAAATTCATTTCGAAACTGATGATAAGGCATCAGTGCATTTGGAATGTTATATTTTTTTGGCCATCCTTCATGAGAATACATTTTCAATTTTTTACAGACATCATCATTTTCTTGTGCTTGAATGATTTTTTCCATATAATAGTCTTTTACATGAACATATTGCTCTTAATAAATCTAACATACTTATCTACCTCCATTTCAAGTTCTTCCCCACTTTGATTGTGAGGCAAAGGATTTCTAGACAAAGCATCAGCTAAAAGTAATTGCTTACCTGGGACATACTGAACAACATAGTCATAACACATTAATCTTAGTCTAAATTGCTGCAGTCTGGGAGTCAGTGTATCCAAATTTTTGGTTTGTAAAATTTGAACCAGAGGTTTATGATCAGTTTCCAAAATTATTTTTACTCCATTAACATACTCAGAAAATTCTTCAGTAACCCAAGTCAATGCTAGACATTCTCTTTCAATTTGTGCATACCGTTTCTCAGTTTCTGTCAAAGTCCTTGAAGTATATCCTACTATCTCCCTTGCATCACTATCCAACTGCATAAGACAACCACCAATACCATATGAGCTTGCATTTGCACTTAAAATTAGAGTTTTTGATGAATCAAAAAATGCTAAAGTGGGAGCATTAATCAAAGTTTCCTTAATTTGATTGAATGCCTGTGTCTGATCTGGCCCCCATTTGAAACAGGAATCATCTTTCAACAATTCATAGAGGGGTGACAATATGTCAGACCTCATTTCAATGAAACAATTTGCAAAATTTACCATACCAAGAAATTGTTGAACTTCATTCTTATTTTTAGGCTCTGGAAACTTGACAATTGTATCAATTCTATCTGGATCTATTTTGACACCTTCCTGGGTAATTACATGTCCCAAGAATTTTACATTTGTTTTACCAAACTGACACTTGTCCTTGTTTAAAGTTATGCTTTCCTCATGCAATTTTCCAAGAACCTGACATAATGCTCTATCATGCTCTTCTACAGTTTCACCAAACACTAATACATCATCTACGTGATAAATAACATTACTCAATCCATTAAACAACTTAGCATATTTAGTTACAGAATATTCAGTAGCGCATGAAATGCCAAATGGAAGTCTAGTGAATTTAAAACGCCCTAATGGACAAATGAAACAAGTTAGTAATTGGCTATCCTTATCTAACTTTACTTGATAGAATGATTTGTTGGCATCTATTTAAGAAAAATATTTGGCATTATTTAGCTTTGCCAATGTTGATTCTACTTTAATAATAGGATGATAGGGTTGTTGTACATATTCATTCAATTTAGTATAGTCCCCACAAATTCTCACCTCAGAATCTTTTTGTACACATACTAACCACCGTGAAGCTGGCCCCACCCACTCAAGCACATTTTTTATGAATGGTACCAAAAAATGTGCTTTCTGAATATCACATTAAAAAAAAATGTGCTCGACTCCTTGACCTTGAAAATTGATACCGTTGGTGGGTGGGGCCAGCTTCACGGTCAGCCCCACCCACTCAAGCAAATTCGTTTGAAATGGTCTCAAAAAAATGTGCTTCCAGAATATCACATTTTTAAAAAATGTGCGCGACTCCTTGACCTTGAAAAATGCATCCCAAGTTATGATGCTGGTCCCACCCACTCAAGCAAAATCGTTCGAAATGGTCTCAAAAAAATGTGCTTAAAATGTGCTTCCAGAATATCACATTTTTAAAAAATGTGTGTGACTCCTTGACCTTGAAAAATGCATCCCAAGTTATGATGCTGGCCCCACCCACTCAAGCAAATTTGTTCGAAATGGTCTCAAAAAAATGTGCTTAAAATGTGCTTTCAGAATATCACATTTTTAAAAAATGTGTGTGACTCCTTGACCTTGAAAAATGCATCCCAAGTTATGATGCTGGCCCCACCCACTCAAGCAAATTTGTTCAAATGGTCTCAAAAAAATGTGCTTAAAATGTGCTTTCAGAATATCACATTTTTAAAAAATGTGCGCGACTCCTTGACCTTGAAAAATGCATCCCAAGTTATGATGCTGGCCCCACCCACTCAAGCAAAATCGTTCGAAATGGTCTCAAAAAAATGTGCTTAAAATGTGCTTCCAGAATATCACATTTTTAAAAAATGTGTGTGACTCCTTGACCTTGAAAAATGCATCCCAAGTTATGATGCTGGCCCCACCCACTCAAGCAAATTTGTTCGAAATTGTCTCAAAAAAATGTGCTTTCAGAATATCACATTTTAAAAAAAAGTGCGTGACTCCTTGACCTTGAAAAATGCATCCCAAGTTATGATGCTGGCCCCACCCACTCAAGCAAATTCGTTCAAAATGGGCCCTGGCTTATAAACATTTTACAATCCACATTACTCATAATTTGTCGATTTTATGGGCGTTTCTGTCTCATAAACGTTTTCAATAAAAAGAAAATACTACAGTTTCAGCTGATTGAAAAAATGACATGAAACAAACTTACCTCAAGTAAATAGAATATCGGAATAGTCCAATGCTATTCTTTTAAAACCAAAACTCTGCTCCTAATTTAATGATTTTGGTATATAAATTGATTTATTATTATGAATATATTTAATAATAAATATCAATCATAATTTTTATAGTAAGATTTGGACAGGAATCATTTTTGTTGCTAAAATATTATCATAACCTACAAAGAAAATCGTAAACAAACCAAGTCAGATGACCCTAGCCTTGTAATCTTGAATGGCCGCGATGATTCGAGTTTGAACAGCGATATCGTGAATTTTTCGTCTGAACCAATTTACATAGACATATAATCTACATCTTAAACCTTCATCTTTCATCATCACTCATTCATCCTTTGCTTAAAATACTTGGAAACCAAGTCGCAATTGTAAAGAAAGAATAAAGAATACATGGTATTTCCTATTTCACTCGAACCATCGCGGCCATTTTGGATTCGAATGTTAGGGTCTTCTAGTGAGTTTTGGCTGATCGTTGATTCAACAGCTGATCCTTTCCAAAAATTGGAACATTGTAATTCGAGAGTTTTATTGGTGAATCTACAATCCCAATCACTTGTTTTTCATCAGAAAAACAAGCTGTAAATCTTTATAAGCCAGGGCCCAGGGCCCTGGCTTATAAACATTTTACAATCCACATTACTAATAATTCGTGAATTTTATTGGTGTTTCTGTCTCATAAACGTTTCCCATAATTCGGAAATTTCACAACCTCAGCCGGCTAGTTGCTATGACATGAAAAACCCAAAACTTTGCTTCCAATGCAATGATTTGATGAATAAATTGATATATTATTATGAATATAAATATCTATTATTATTTTTATTGTAGAATTTGAATAGAAATAATTTTTGTCGCTAAAATAATATCATAATCTACAAATCAAATTGTAATATGAAACCTTGAAGTCGGCCATTGATGTACTGCAATATTAGGGCAACAGCTGTTTTTTTCCAAAATTTGGAACATTGTAAATTGAACGTTTTATTGGTGAATCTACAAAGTCGATCAGTTGTTTTTCTTCAGAAAAACAAGCTGTAAATGTTTATAAGCCAGGGCTCTGGGCCCTGGCTTATAAACATTTTATAATCCACATTACTCATAATTCGTTGATTTTATGGGCGTTTCTGTCTCATAAACGTTTGCAATAAAATGTAAATTCTACAGTTTCAGCTGATTAAAAAAATGACATGAAACGAATTTACCTCAAGTGAATAGAATATCGGAATAGTCCAATGCTATTCCTTTGAAACCAAAACTTTGCTCCTAATTTAATGATTTTGATATAGAAATTGATTTATTATTATGAATATATTTAATAATAAATATCAATCATTATTTTTATAGTGACATTTGAACAGGAATCATTATTGTTGCTAAAATATTATCATAACCTACAAAGAAAATCGTAAACAAACCAAGTCAGAAGACCCTAGCCTTGTAATCTAAAATGGCCGCAATGATTTGAGTTTGAACAGCAATATCGTGAATTTTTCGTCTGAACCAATTTACATAGACATATAACCTACATCTTAAACCTTCATTATTCATCATCACTCATTCATCCTTTGCTTAAAATACTTGGAAACCAAGTCGCAATTGTAAAGAAAGAATAAAGAATACATGGTATTTCCTATTTCACTCGAACCATCGCGGCCATTTTGGATTCGAATGTTAGGGTCTTCTAGTGAGTTTTGGCTGATCGTTGATTCAACAGCTGATCCTTTCCAAAAATTGGAACATTGTAATTCAAGAGTTTTATTGGTGAATCTACAATCCCAATCGCTTGTTTTTCATCAGAAAAACAAGCTGTAAATCTTTATAAGCCAGGGCCCTGGTCTCAAAAAAATGTGCTTAAAATGTGCTTCCAGAATATCACATTTTTAAAAAAAGGGCGCGACTCCTTGACCTTGAAAAATGCATCCCAAGTTATGATGCTGGCCCCACCCACTCAAGCAAATTCGTTCAAAATGGTCTCAAAAAAATGTGCTTAAAATGTGCTTCCAGTATATCACATTTTTAAAAAATGTGCGCGACTCCTTGACCTTGAAAAATGCATCCCAAGTTATGATGCTGGCCCCACCCACTCAAGCAAATACGTTCGAAATGGTCTCAAAAAAATGTGCTTGAAATGTGCTTTCAGAATATCACATTTTTTAAAAATGTGCGCGACTCCTTGACCTTGAAAAATGCATTCCAAGTTATGATGCTGGCCCCACCTACTCAAGCAAATTCGTTCGAAATGGTCTCAAAGAAATGTTCTTTCAGAATATCACATTTCCAAAAAATGTACGCGACTCCTTGACCTTGAAAAATGCATCCCAAGTTATGATGCTGGCCCCACCCACTTAAGCAAATTCGCTCGAAATGGTCTCAAAAAATGTGCTTAAAATGTGCTTTCAGAATATCACATTTTTAAAAAATGTGCGCGACTCCTTGACCTTGAAAAATGCATCCCAAGTTATGATCCTGGCCCCACCCACTCAAGCAAATTTGTTCAAAATGGTCTCAAAAAAATGTGCTTAAAATGTGCTTCCAGAATATCACATTTTCAAAAAATGTGCGTGACTCCCTGACCTTGAAAAATGCATTCCAAGTTATGATGCTCACCCCACCCACTCAAGCATATTCGTTTGAAATTTAGCGTTTATTCTTATAATTTATCAGTTACCAATAATCATAAGTTATCAATTCTCAATTCAAATCAAATATTCCAGAATATGAATCCTCAATATTTCATTTATTATTATTGTATGCTATAAATCAACCTGGATGCTCCAATATGACATATTTATAGTATTACTTTTGGACATAACTTCGTCTCCATTAAATTTTTGATAGTAACCATTTTAGAATAATCAAGAATATCAGTAACCAGTAACACCAAAAAACACCGGTACTGTAGAGGTCCAATCATATTTGGCTAATATAGTTGTGCCAAGAGTAGATAGCCTCTTGCAAGATGGCGTAGGGAAGTGAGAGTTTAACTATGCATGTGCAGAATTCCAGGGTAAAATCACTTCAGTCAACCTACCATTGATACACTAATCACAATCATATTAATAAAACAAATGAAAATTTTTTATCAATCTATTTTTCTGATTATTAACATATGATAGCACAAATCATAACAGAATTATTAACCGAGTCAGGAAACTTACTTTTACTTTTTTGTGTCTGGAAATTCAAATTTTTCCAGCCCAGAAGTGGGCTAGGTCTTCTGCAAGTATATTCCCCCTCCAGAGGTCGTCAGCTGTGCAGTGAACAGGGCACAGTGGGCACTGTGTGAGGTGGTCAATGTCCTGTGCCCCTCCACAGTCGCAGTATATGTCTTCCTCTGCTATGTAGCCCCACCTCGCTAAGTTGATCTTTACAGGGGCCACTCCAGTGCAAATCCTGTTCAGTGCCCTCCAGGATCTCCATGGCAGACTGGTTCCAGTGGCCCCAGGTTCCTGGAGTGGATACCAGTCAGGAGGTTCTGGCTGTGTGAACCTCATGAAACTTTTCCTGGACTTGAGGCGACTGCATGATGGCTCCAGCTGACCGTACATCATGTGTCTCTCATCGAAAGTCTGTTTGAACCTCTCCAAGTATTCATGGTTGGCTCTTCTGATCTTGGGAGTGTTCATTCCTGCAGCCCTGAAGAGTTTGTCAATGGGGGTTGGTTTCATGCAACCAGTTGAAATGCGACATGTCTCATTGAGGGATGTATCAACCTTCTTTGTGTGGGCTGATCGACACCAGACGGGACAGGCATATTCCCCAACGGAGAAGCAGAGAGCTTTACCTGATGTCAGGAGCACACTGGGATTTGCTCCCCATTGGCTGCTGCATAGCTTCCTAATGATGTTGTTCCTGGAGCTGATTTTTGATGATGTATTCTGACAGTGCTGCTTGTATGTCAGAGTTCGGTCCAGGGTCACGCCAAGATATTTTGGTGAGTCAGTGTGTTCCAGGGCCTTGCCCTCCCAGGTAACGTTCAGTCTTCTCCTAGCCTCCCTGGATCTTAGGTGGAAGGCGCATACCTGTGTTTTCCCTGGGTTTGGTTTAAGGTGGCTCTCCTTGTAGTAGGCTGACATCTCCTCCAATGCACAAGTCAGTCTTAGCTCCACTCCTTCATAAGAGCAATCTTTGACCAATATAGCCAGATCATCGGCATACAGGAAGTGGAGAGCATTGGGCATGATGGGCTGGTCGTTTGTGTAAACATTGAAGAGCAGCGGTGCCAGAACACTTCCTTGGGAGAGACCATTCTTTTGAATTCTCCATCGGCTCTTTTTTCCATTCAAGCAGATATAGAATCGTCGGTTCTGAAGGAGGGTACGGATGGTACTTGTGAGGTGCTTATCTCCAGTCATCTTGTAAACCCTGGAGAGCAAGAGATTATGGTTTATCGTGTCTTATGCTGCTGTTAGGTCTATTAAAGCCATGCCTGTGACAACACCTTCCTCAAACCCATTCTCAATTTGCTCAGTGAGGTTTAATATCTGGCTTGTACAAGATTTACCTGGCCGGAATCCTGCCTGCTGTGGGATGAGCCTCCCCTCAAAGAACAGCACAACACGTTGGAAAATTACCCGCTCATATAGCTTGAAGAGATGGCACAAAAGTGAAATTGGCCGGTAGCTGGAGTCAGAGTCTGCAGGTTTACCTGGTTTCAGAAGTGCGATGACCTTTGCTCTCCTCCAGGCTTTGGGAAGGGATAGCGATGACAGGCAGCTATTAAAAAGGTTTAGGAGCCAATTTTTAGTCCTAGTTCCAAACTGTTTGATTTGTTCGGTGCAGATGTCATCCTTGCCTGCAGCCTTTTCACTCTTCAATTGGGCTATTGCTTTCTCCAGCTCGTCCATTTAGATGGGTTCCTCCAGTAATTTGGGGTCTGGCTGCTCTTGTTGCTCCATTTTAAACTTCTTTGCTCGGCCCTCTGTCTTTCCATTCAGGAGCAGCCGGTGTGCAACTTGGTTTGCTGTTACCTTGCCAGAGTGTGGAGTTGTTGCCACTGAGTTTTTTCAGAAGGTTCCAGGCAATCTTGCTACTATGTGTCATGTCCATGCTCTCAAGGGTCTCTATCCACTTGGCTTGTCTGGCTTCACTTGTCATCCACATGATTTGTTCTCCAAGTGCAATGGTGTCATCATTGAATGGGTCCTCCTCATAACGTTGCTGGTATTCTGCAAGTGCATCCTTCATTTCAGTGGTTACGCCCGGGATGTATTTTTGTCTGCATCCTTGTGGGATGTGCTTGCATGACACCTCTCTCAGACACTGTACAAACCTGTCATAGTTCTGCGGGGTTGGTGGGATTTCAGCCACAGCCTGATCCAGGTCTTTGGAGAAAGCATTCCAGTGAGCCTTTCTGAAGTTGAAGCGCCTTCTATAAGGTATAACATGTGTCTTCACAGCCGAGTAAACCTTGATACCAATGGGTTGATGCTGGCTCCTTGGGATGGGATCATATACGACTCTTTCGCACTCAGCTGAGACTCTATTCGTGACAAAACACAAGTCTGGATTGTAGCCACGCCTCCAGGCACGGCTGTTAAAGGAGTGTGGTAGTTTATGATTGTGCAATAGAGATAGGTTGTTTGTCTCAGCCCACTCTTCCAATTTATGTCCATTCGGGTCTGTGTTGTTGTAGCCCCAAGAGGTGGAGTGGCAGTTGAAATCTCCAACCACAAACTGGATCTTTTGAGCATGAAAGTTGCTTGTTGGTGCAAGAGAAAGGTCCCTGTTGGGTGGTTTGTAAATTGATGACACAGTGCAGTTGCTGAGCTCTACTGTGATAAATTCTATGTTGTCTTGTTGTTTTGTGTCAGTAGATGTGATGGTGATATCACTTCTGGTGAACATAGCGCTGCCGTAGGTTTTGTGGAAAATGACTCAAGATTGGTCAATATTTGTTTAAGAATAATAAATGTGGTCCTAGTAGTAGAACAAATTGTTTTTTGAGAATCCTTGAAGTAGTTTTTCCATTACCTCAGCAGCTCAGCTCAACTAGGGTACCGTAACAATATAATATAAGTTACGTGATTTGAACCTATTTAGTTTAAAACTAGATTCTGTGTCTTTTCCAGAAATCTATAAAAGTACTGAGAAAACATTGGAAACTTCTATTACAGGCGTATCCTAGAATGTTGTATCTTATTAATTTTCTTCTTTGACTTTTTCCATTCCAGAGGGTTTCAGCATTCCATCTTCAGTGGTATTCCATAAATAGGTTATTATAAATTTAAGTTATCCATCGAGGAAAGTGTGTCACCGGCCTGCCTCAAATAGTGTGTCACAGGCTTGTTAGAAATAGTGTGTCACAGGTCTGCAACAGACCAAAAATTAACCAAAAAGACCCTGTTGAGAATATGATTAACAAAGCAAATCCATTTGAATGGAGTTTACAGGCGAGCATAGTGAGTTGTGTTCTCAACACTGATGACACTCCTGGGGTAGTTGGCGGATGAGGCAAACAAAGCAAGCCTACCGGCCAGTAGCCTAAATAAAATGTCAAAAAACAAAATCTGGTAGCTTTTTACAACATTTATCCCTCTGTGTTAATCGATTGAGTATATAAGTAGGGGAGGGTGGGCCACAATGAGACAAAAATTATGTTTCTATTTTTTAAATTTTTTCTATTGGATGTATGCTGTTCAGAGAAGTTTTAATAAACAATATTTTGGAGTATTGCACACACTTTCCTGGTATTTCAAATATATTTTTCAGGTGCAAATAATAATTATTGATGTTTTAAAAAACAGTTGCAAGTGTCTTATTGTAGCCCGGGTATGGTCCACTATGAGACCCTAAAAAATAGCCCCTATACCCTATTCACGATCACTTGAGACGAGTTGATTCCAAAGTTGTGTGTCTATGTGCTGATAACACTAATACCAACTATGGTGTAGTCAAAAGGCATGGCCAAGGCAATGTTTTTCAAAAATTGCAAAAGGCTCTGTCAAGACCAATCCTTGGAATTGGCTGCTCTGCTCATATTATGCATAACACAGTGCAGACTGCTTGTGATGCCAAGCCTGTTGATGTTGAGGCAATTGTTGTCAAAGTTTACAGATCCTTTTATCAGTATACTGTCAGAGTGACCGCATTAAAAGAGTTTTGTGAATCTGCGGAAGTTGAGTACAGAAGAATGCGCTTTCACACAAAAACACAAGATTTTTGAGCTTAATGCCTGCAGTGGAAAGGATACTGATGATGTTTGAGCCATTGAAGTCGTATTTCTCATTAATCGAAAACTGCCCTGCATCGTTACTTGCATTTTTTGAAGAGACTGTAAATGAACTTTATCTAACATTCATGCATGGAAGCCTTCAAATGTTTCTGATGACCATTCTCAAAGTTGAGTCTGATCAAATTACTGCTACAGAAGCGTCACAGGCATATGAAGAATTAGTTATCAAACTGGAAGAAAGGAAGGCAAATAACTTTATACCGTTTGCAGCAAAACAGTTACAAAGGAAGTTAAAAAATGAGGAAGCCTTTGATGATAAGAAGGAAGAACTTTTTCTGAAAAGTGTAGAAGGATTTTATACAGATGGGATTAGCTACTTGAAACTTTGGGAAAACAGCTTTGATAAGGCTAACCACTTCAAATGGTTAACATTACAAAATGATCCTACCTGGGATGAGATGGAGGAAAGTGCTTCAACACTGTAGCCAGTATTATACCAGATTCTATTAATGTGGATGAACTATTTGATGAGCATTTGTCACTGATCCATGTTTTGAAAAATCTTAAACCAGCATGGGCAGATTCCCTACCAAAAGACAAAAAATTCAAGACAAATGGAAACAAGTATTTGAAGTATGTTCCAAAAGCAGTGTTGGGGAGTAGTGTGCTACTTTTTTTAGTTTGTAGTGTAACAATGCTATAATTTTTAAAAATAGTATTAATATAGTAGCGTGCTACATTTCAAGAGTAGTTTGTAACTTAAATCACGCTACTTTTGGTATACATCAACTCATTGTAATCGATAGTACAATGAACAATAAATCAATGTCACAAGCTGACCATGGCCACCAGTGGTCTGGTGGCCCATAATTATTTAATATAGTAGTGTGCTACATTTCAAGAGTAGTATGTAGCGTGAATCACGCTACTTTTCATGCTACTTTTGGTAAACATCAACTTATATTGTAATTGATAGTACACTTACTTAGTCGAATCCTCTTTTACCCATTGGGTTTTGAGGAACAAAGAGATCTCCATCTTTTTCGGTCTTGAGCCATCACTGCAATTCGCTCCACTGCCACTCCTCTTGCCCATGCCATCTCATGCAAGCCCTCCTTCCAGGTAAGTCTTGGCCTTCCCCTTGGTCTTTGTCAATCAACCCGCGTTTCCCAAACCTTTCTGGCTATTCTTTCCTCTGGCATCCTCATTAGGAGGCCCAGCCATCTGAGCTGTTGGCTTTCTATTCTTTGTACGGCTGTCATCACCTGCAGGGTCAACCTTATATGTGTGTTTTTTACCCTATCTCTTCTTGTTTTTCCTACGATCCTTCTTAGAAATCTCATCTCCTGTGTCTGAACTCTGCTCTTATGCCTCTCTGCCATAGTCCATGATTCACAGCCATATGTTAGTATAGGTAAGAAAGTTGACTTGTACACCACTACCTTTGTCTTCTGATGGATTTCTCGTTTTCCTATGAAACTTTTGTTAAGAGCATAATAAATCCTGCCACTGGCTGCCAACCTGGTGTATATTTCTTCATCCAGTCTTCTGGCATCATCTATCACAGAACCTAGATAACGGAAAGAGCTCACCTGTTCTAGTTGTGTGCCATTTATTTCAATGTGCATCTGTTCTTCACCTCTGGATACAACCAGTACTTTGGTCTTTTCTATGCTAACTTCCATGTTTCTCTTATCCAGCTCTTCCACGCAGATGTTCACATTGAATTGCAGATCCTTCTCAGATTTTGCTATCAGGACAATGTCATCTGCAAATGCTAGTTCTTATATAAGGATTGGTCTCATCCTCCAGTTTCCTAAATGCAGTTTCTTCACTCTTTCATGACAGCTCTTCATTACATCATCCAACAGTATGACAAACAGGTAGGGTGATAGAATGTCCCCCTGTCTCACTCCAGCATGTGTATAGAACTGACCTGATGCTGCATTTGCTGTTCTTACATAATTTCTACAGCGGAAATAGAAACTCTGTATGGAGGAGAATCTGATTCAGGCCATACAGAATTGACAGTACAATGAACAATAAATTGATGTCACAAGCCGACCACTGCCACCAGTGGTCTGATGGCCCATAATTATTTAATAATCATAATTCATAATAATCTAGAATATAGTTATTTGCAAAATATTCCATCAATTGTACCTCTAAAATGACACACTTTTCAATAATTTAAGAAACAGAAGCTAAGAGGGAAATAGGTCTGTAATAATTATTCTTGAAAATTATTTTCAAGTACCAGTAAGTTTTTTGTTTGTTCCTGATTTTTGAATTGGTTTGATATGGAAACGTTGAAATAGAATGATTTTGTAGTTCCATATTCCAGTATAACATTAAAAGGTGCATATAATTATAATTACCGTATTATTCATTCTACAATAGTGTTTCCTTAATCTCAGGGAACATTATCACTGTTATATTTTAAATAATCATGAAAGTACCCTTTTTGAATTATTTTTCAATGCAGAAAATAAATAATTCAAAAAGAGTACTTTGATAATAATGATTTAAAATAAAAAACAATTCTACAATAGTATGGTCTATATTCACATTGATATTGTACAGTGATAGTGTTTCAGAATTAGTGTTGAGCATTTTAGGGTACCTATTGTTCCTTGGCAGAAAACATACCTAAATATCATTTTCAAAATGTCTGAAAGTCCTCAATTACTCACACAGCCGCTATTTTTGTTTTCTATATTTTATAGAGAAAGTTATCAGTTTTGATCAACTTGCCATACATTGAAAACCTCTATTTTCCGGAATAAGCAACAACTGATAATAAAATTTGAGCCTCATAGGATTACAAGATGGTAAAAGATCAGCCATTTATAGTCTGTCCAAGCAAAGAAGAGCCTCTGGCAAGATGAGAAAATGACTTCAGCTCGGTCAATATTGGTTCAAAAATTATTGATTTGGTCTCAGATTGTAGGAAACATTCTGGTCTACCAAATTGATAATTCTTGAACCAACATTTACCGAGCTGGAGTCATTTTTTCATCTTTGCCAGAGGGTCTTCTTTGCTTGGACAGACTATACCTACCGTATTTCACTTTTCTCTACATCCGATTTTTCCGTGAATAACCTCCTCACATACTGCCTCCCAAGCTGCTCTCTTCCTATTCCTATCGTGATAGGACTCGGAAGCAGTATCCCAAATAGCTGATTGCATGCGAATGGCGCTAATAAATAACTCAGTTTCAAATGTTTCCATCACAAACTGACAATGTTTCTTTTCTAAAGTGCGTAGCATAAACTGACTACAAAGTGTACGTGCATGCGCAAACAGATGCGCAGAAAATTTCTGATGCAAAGTCCTAGAAATAATTCTGGGCCTGAGGCCCATTCTACACGGGCGTAGGAAACGCGGCGTTAACGTCGCGTTGGCAAAGCGTACTCGACAGAACACATTGTGTTAAATCACAGAGAAGGAAAATTTCCTTCTCTGTGGTTAAATGGGCTTGTCTACACGGGCGTTATAAACGCGCGCCCATTTAACACAATGATTTCTGTCGAGCACGCGTTTTTGACACGACGTTAACTTTGCGTTTCCTAAGCCTGTGTAGAATGGGCCTAAAGCTAGGATTTGGTTGGTGCGGAACGTAACGACCGTCGGTCATTGCGTAAAAAAATGGCGGACTGCTTCTGTGTTAAATCAAAGGACCGATTTCGTTCATGCGTATCACCACAGAGAAGGAAATTTCCTTCTCTGTGGTATCACCAACGACCACAACCAACAGCCGCATCCGATGACAACCGTACTCCTCCAGAAGCAGTGTTGCGACCAGTCGCAGTGGATTCTAGCCTCAAATATTTTGGAGACTTGAAGAAAATGTAGTAAGTTATAATATAATTGAGATGACCAGGAGGGAAACATTGATAATTATGGGGGATATTTATATGAACTATATGAACGTTAATGGAATTTTGATTCAAATGGTACCAAAATGGAGTAATTTTCATTTCTCGCTAGTAGATATGGATATCATGAAGGCAGATCATTGTGACTGAGTCGTGCCAACGAAAATGGTTCAGCCGCAGCCGTATGCTTACATTGCGTCTGACGTAACGTAACGTAACGGCCGTCAGCCGCAATGTACGCATACGGCTGCGGCTGAACCATTTTCGTTGGCACAACCCAGTCGCAATGATCTGCCTTCATGATATCCAGATCTACTAGTGAAAAATAAAAATTACTCCATTTTGGTACTATTTGAATCAAAATTTCATCAACTTTGATATTAATATCTCTCATAATTATCAATATTTCCCTCCTGGTCATCTCAATTATAACTTACTACATCTTCTCCAAGTCTCCAAAATATTTGAGGTTAAAATCCACTGCAACTGGTCGCCGCAACACTGCTTCTGGAGGAGTACGGTCGTCATCGGATGCGGCTGTTGGTCGCGGTCGTTGGTGATACGCATGAACGAAATCGGTCCCATGATTAGACACAGAAGCAGTCCGCCATTTTTTTACGCAACGACCGACGGTTGTTACGTTCCGCACCAACCAAATCCTAGCTTTACGTTCCGCACCAACCAAATCGTACCTTTTGTCTTGACGGACGTCACAGAGAAGGAAACAGAGGACACTTTCTGTGTTGCGCGGATTGGGTGACCAGCGCAACACCTGGGTCACCAATTGTTGGAGACATTTTGCGCCACGATGTAGCAGCACCATCTACAACTCCTCTCCGCCTGTTCAGAATCCCCCTCCACTAGAGTCGTAGTATTCTCACCGCTACTGAGTAGAGTACTGACAGTTCACATCATAATAGAACGAGGTTCAGGCACGGCGTTGGGCCACAATTTTATTCTTCTCGCATCTCTGAAAGATGAGTCTTTGAAATGATCCTCACACACTCTTTTGTCCATGAAACTCTTAGCTTTAGAGTCAAATATTTTAATGTTCTCTGTATTAATAACCCACTGTTTGAATAAGTCTGGATTTTTTTCTGCATTTGGAAAGCAAAAAAACCGTTTTCCTACACAGTCTTTGAAAAAAAGAGAGAATTTATCACAAAAAGGATGATAAAAACCGGTTGTAAACCTTCTAATGTCAACGTTCTCGCAATTCTCCCATCAGTAACCATCTGAAAGAGGACGATTTTTCCACATTTCTTGATAAGTTTCAGATTTCTCGATCACAACTTCCGGATTGAGAGCATTAAAATGTGAAAAATTGGAATTTCCTATGTGCAGGTTCTAATATTATTCAAGAGTATAATTGAAATCTGAATGTTGGAGGTTTTCACCGAATTTGGATTATAATATATGAATTTATACCACCGTGATGTGCAGAAAATGATGAGCTATTGAACGATACAATCCGACGTACCATTCAAAAGTTAAATATGTAAAAATATAAAAGGATACTTTTGACCAATCCCCATAAAGTATATGATATTATTGGTCGTGCGAACAATATTTATGACACTCTAGGGTTTCAAGAGAAGAAATCTAGAAGTATCAGCCAATCCTAATATTTTTAGTATGTTTTTCGTATTACCTATAAACCAATTACCGGTGCGATTTTATTGGTTTTTGGGGGTGTAAGGATTTTCTAAAATCGCTGTAGCACATGAACCACCGAACATAGAAGAGTGAATATGGTCTCAAATTGAAGAGAAATGAATTTCTCTAGGAATCATTCTTTCTCTTTGGATGTTGAGGTTCGGTCTTTTTTTGAACTAGTTGCACCGTAGTACTAGTTGTAAAAATTGAATTACATAGAGGTTTGAGTCTAATTGCACCGTACTATATTCAAATATAAAATAATGGTAATTGTATGTTTTAAAATATACCCATTTTAATACCTAGGGTGGTTTTTTAGACATAAAATCATATCATATCACGCTTAAAAACGTTAAAAAACGCATAGAGAAACTCCAACTGTCTTGAAAAAAGTCGCGAAAAAGTCTTGAATTTCATTCATGCAAATTGCTAGACACCCTGCTTATGTTTGAATAAAGACAAAACTAATTGACTGAACGTAAGTGAGGTCTTGATTCAAGACGGCGATTTTGCATTTACCTTTATGTTTGTTTGTTCCGCATTTACAACAAAACGCGGCAATTGATTGTGATGAAATTTGACAGGAATGTTCCTCTTGAAATTGCGCGTCGATGTATATGTAAGGTTTCTTGAAATATACTTTTCACAGAACTACTAGTTACATAACTTTTTCAGTAAATAGAATAGGGCAGCCCATCGATAATCAACGATAATCAAGACTTGAAACTCCACTCAAAATGCAATTTAAACTTAGTTAACTGTCCCATCATAAAAAAAGTAACTCATATTAAATATTTGGGAATTATAATTGATGATAACTTTAAATGGGATGTTCATATTGAATCCATCTGTGAAAAAATTAGATATCGTTTTGAAAATAATTAAAAAAATGAAAAAAAAAATCAATTTTATCGTTCTTTCTCTATTTTTCCACAGACTCTGGTTATAATCCCTTAGAAAATGTTGATAGCTGATCCTGAATTTCTGCTTCTTCCACGAAACAATTAATAAATCATTTTTCATAATAACGACAAATACTAAATATTACACATAAAACACCCTGTTTTCCATTACAACTCTGTTAGGGATGATAGAAGAACGTTTTTTACACACCAATCTGTTAATTTGTTGACGCTCTAGAGTGTAGACGATGAAAAAAAGAAATTTCGATAAATGTTAACAATGAAAAAGTTGAAAATATTCATCCATATTGATCAATGCCAACAAACATTCCTAGAGATTTAATGCGTGTAATGGTCATTTCCATCCTTCTACCTTCCGATTCCGTGATTTTGACTGAAAGATTTTCTCATAGGAGAGATTTTAGGAAATCGAAAATTTTCCGTTAGTTTCCATCCCCTCATCCATAACCATCAACCCTACAAGAATTTTCAAAAAACTGAAAAATCCAGCTGAAAAAGCACTACAAAACAGCAGAAAGAACTTTGAAAATATCGAAATTATTGTTCTAGAAATGTTTTGAGTGGAAATAAATCAAATTAACATGCATAAGTAATACTTTCTAGCTTTTTCCATACTAAAAAATATGTAAATTATTTATCCCAGGTAAAATGTAACTTAACATGGTTTTCTCAACAGCACATTTTCAAGTTGAGCATAGAATTTAGTATACGAAAATGTTACGTGGAGTTCAAGTATTTTTCCCTTCGAATTTTAAACTATTCGTATTTCTTAATATAATACGGTAGTTCACACTCCTACTTTCTACACGTAAACTCCTACACTCTTAGCAGTCTTTTCTCTGATTAGTTACCAAGCAATTAGCGTCGTCGTACAAGACATAAACTTCATCATTTTTTTCTTAATTTTAGGATGAAGATATCGAAAAAATTAAAAAATGGAAAGATCCGTGCATCTTTTCTCTAATACAATGATTTTTTTGAAAAATATTCGTTCATAAATGAGGGTTTTAAATGGATTCTCCCAAAGCAATGTTTTGCAATTCGGTTGCTGTTCATATCACTATAGAATATCAACATTTCTAGAGACAGTACCTTCACAATTGACTCAGGCACGCACGAGGGCCGACACGCGCACGCGCGGGCAGGCGAACAGGTCGCTGAATTTTGACTGCACAATGGAAGGCTTCAGACAAGACATTCGTTTCTTTGACCAGCAACGAATGAAAAGAAGAGAGGTCTAGACTAAACAATTTTGGAATGTTGACCAAACAAATGAATATTTTTGTCTCTTCAAAAGTAACATAACTTGCTTCTAGCGTCTAGCTTCAGTTTAGTTGCAGAAATTATGAACTTCAGAGCTCGTTCCTCACAGTTGAAAAGTTATGAAAGTGCGTGACACAAATGCAAAAGCTAATAAATTGAATTAATCACAATAACACACGTCCAGGCCCGGACTGGCGCGCCGGCTCGTGGGCCGGTGCGCCCTTCAATCTTGCGCCCCTTGCGCCCTCGAGTAACTTATAGAATCACAATATGCTCCAGATAATTTATTGAGATACAAATTCAAACTTGAAATTCATTTATAGAATATCAAAATGTAGAAATAGAGTTTTACGCATGAAATTATCATATTTTAAAGAATCATCTATGAATTTTATTTACAGAGTGAGAAATTGAATCACCTCCTTTTCATCTCGGTAGCGACAATTTGGCTGTCAAAAATTACCGTTTGCAGTTAATGGAGTAGGCCTATATCATTTTCAATCTGTCCAAAAATCCCCAATTACCGCAATTTATAGCTCCTATAATCCAAAATCCGCTATTTTTGTTTCTCATTTCTCTCTAATTTCCAATTCTCTAATTTTATGGCTCGCCTTATTAGGGTAATTTAGTGTCTTATCGTATGCAAAGTAAGAAATTGAATGTAACCAGTTGGGAATTCGTAACTTTGTTGATTATTGAGATGATGTGCGAAATAAGATAGAGAAGACTCAATTTTATAACTCCAAAAGAATAGAAATGGAATAACTTGTTGAAAATTATTGTATTGAATTGTTGAACATTTGATTCTAAAGGAAAATGTTAATTTTATTTGGTAATTTTTGGTCTAAAATGCACCCAAACCTGCCAAATCAGGATTTAAAGAACACAAAACAGACAAAAAAGCGTTTTTAAAAAGATTGATGGTTGATTAATTAATAATAATACGGACTTTATTGTCTGTATTTTCACCCTTTATTGTAATTTTTCAAATAAATAAATATAAATATTAAACCTTCACTTTGGGGAGCTCGTTGAAGGGAGTGATAACGCGTCTCAGATTAAATGGACAATCATTTCACCTACATATTCATTAGGATATGTGGTGAGTTCAAAGCAATTCTTGCAACAACAGTTTTGAATACTCATTCGACGGCAATTAATACTATGTGCCCATCTCCACCTTTAACCCGCATTTTTAATTATGCCCCTACAAGCTCTACCTCATCAATGTTTGAGGTAGAACTTCTACAATCACCATTTTTAATAGCAAAAAATTGGTTGAGCATCATCAGAAATTCTTAGTCGATATAAGAAAAAATCAATAATCTATAATTAAAAAATTATAGAAGATTAGCTTTTTATTTCCCCCCAACCATCCATTTGTAAATCAATGTCGTAAATCAGGAAATATAATGATGAAACAATTTTAAACAAGATTGGACAATTCAGGATTCATTCAGTACGACATTTTTTTATCTATTGTATAAAATCTATCAATATTTAAAATTGATATTAAAATTAAATTGAAATTGTATTGTAATTGATATAGGAACAGCTTATTAATAATTTATGGTCTATCTTGATTATCATTACTGCAAAATTTAATTGTGAAGTTTTGAAGTCAACTTGAAGAGGTGGAAGTTTGAACGCCAGTTCTTCAGCCCATGCCGCTGCTCCATTTGTTCATTCTTCATTGAATTCATTCTTGAGCAGTTGTTGAGTCGGTGTCGGTGGTCGCTAGTGTAAAGCGGGTTGGCTGGCGTAGCTAGACAACACGCGCACGGGCAAGCACTCCTTGAGTTGGTGAGGGTCGAGGGTGATGGGAAGGACAGGTTTCTAGCGGCGAGGAAATATTATGTCTCTCCCCTCCACCATGACAACAGCACCGCTCAAACAGAAATCTGCATCTGAAGACACAAGCGCTCCCTATCGGTATGAAATGCTAAACATTTTCAAGCGCAGCAGCTCCCCGTTTGAAAGTGTCCTCTGTTTCCTTCTCTGTGCGGACGTGTAGCCACTACACTGCCTTCAAACAAATAATTTTTCGCCACACTGGTATGAAATGGACTGTTTTACATGCTTTATACGGAGGCCGAAAACGCTCGTTTTCAGGCGAGGTCGCCAGCAACTCGCCGGGAAAATGCGTTTTTCGGCCCTAGGGCGGTAAAATAACCTTGAATGTCAGCTGACTGAAGGTTGTTGTCGATTTAAGGGTTAGTCGATCAATAGGTAGCATTCCGGTTTGATTGCATTAAATGTCAGCTGTTTTGGGAGTCAATGTCGACTTATTGGTATTTCGAAGTAAAGGTAGTCTCTCATCTGTTATTTTGATTGTCAAGATCCCTTGTCAAGAGAACTGAACGTTGAAAGTTTTCAAATTAATCAGTAGTTGAATAATAAAGGAAAACTGCTGCAATAACTTATACTTCAACTTTGATAAGATTAAAAATGTTTGTATTGATTAACTGTTGAATAATGATGAACGTGAAATCCATGTTTGAACAAAATTATTGTTGTCAGACTCTGTGTTACTTCGTCTAGCAGGTAAGCCAGCGCCATCTAGCGGCTGATAATGCAACTAGACAAAGCTTCTCTGTTAGTCAATATCTGTCGAAAATCAACAACTTTGAATTGATATTGTACAATTTAGGAAGATCGTACAAAAATTTTCTTGGGCTTAAACGTTTCTGAACTAATAAAATCGAATACACTGATAGTTATAAAGTAATATTCAGTCACTAAATCAATAAACTTTTGACGCGAAGTTCCAATAGCAAGCAGATGGCACCTACTCCAAAATTCAGCATAGGGGAAGATAGCATAATAAGGCTACTCGTCTAGCTGTTCATGGAAATGATTAACTGATAATTTTGTTTTGTTTTCATTGATGTTGTGTGCCGAAAAATAAAGTTCGACACCACGGGTCGAAAATGTAATATTCCGTCTCTCAATCTTTTCTAGTCCTCGGCCTACGGCCTCGGACTTGAAAACCGATTTCGAGCCGGAAAACGCACATTTTCGGCCCTAGGTACGAAATATACTATTCCTGAGCAGTCACACTCTGTCGCTTTAGAATTGGAATGATTGGTTCACATTACCACACTGCTGTCTTTTTCAGTTGACTGTTGAAATTTTATTATTCAGTCAACTGTGATTCGTGAAATTTCAACACAAAATAGCTGTTCAATAAAATAACCGTTTTTATTCCTGCCAATCTCCAGCTTCTCCAGTTTGAAATTTTGAAAGTTGAAACAGCTGTGTTCAAGAGCTCGAGTTCCCTTCCCTGCCCCGTACAGTACAGAAAATGAGAATATAAAAATGGCGTCAACCCCTCAATCACGAGGATGTGAATCCCCGGGATGTGATAAAAGTGCTAATTTACAATGTCCTACTTGTATGAAATTAGGAATACAAGGTTCATATTTCTGTTCTCAAGTAAGAACTTTTCATTTGTATTTGATTGCTTTGAAATTTATAATATTCACCTGAACAAGTAGCCTAACCTATAAACTTACTAACCTTGAATGCTCTTTCCCCATCTCAATAAACTTCAATATTATTCTCATTTCAAAATGTAATGTTGCAGGGGAGAATGAATTAATTAATTCTAGTGCTAAGTGGAATATTGATATAAGCTTAAATCAGTTTTGAGAATTTAAATTAGATTTTTAAACACTGTCTCTACAATTGTCTACTTTTAAAAACTGCTTTACAATTTTTTAAGCAAAGTTTTATTCTAATGATTCATTGCTATGTAAAACAAAAACTTCACTGGAAATAATAAATTTGGATAAGCCAAGTAGGCTAGTATTTGTAGTATAAATTCAACATGTCTAATATTGTTGGAGAATCGTAAATCGTAATAGCCTACACCTTTAATTGGTACAGATTCCACCAATCACAACTGTTTCAGTAGGTTAGTTAGGACACCTCTACCAGTATCTAAAAATTTCTTGAAACCGAATATTGTATACAACTTAGACAAAACTCTTCATAGGCTAACTTGAAACAAAAAAACAAATTATATCATGACAGAACCACAAGACAAAGAAATATTAATGTTGAAATTGGCGATTTTGTAATGTATAGGAATCCATATAGACTAATATTTGTAAAATGCTAAGGTGATTCAGATATGTAATGCTCAAAGACCCCTTGTCTTGAAAGACCTTACTTCTGGCAATGTGATGAGAAGGATTTATGTGGATATAAACTTTTCAAAATACTTCAATAAGTCTAATAATATGGACAGACAATAGTTTTCTGCTAATACTCATAATGACTCATAATGATGTATTTAATCGACAACAGGGACCTATGGATGAGAATAAATTATCTTATTGGAATAGATATCAAAATAGGGAATCACAGCAGAAAAATAATAATAATGATGGAGAGTATAAAACTAGATCAGGAGTGGTGGAACCGAAAGAAATGTTGTATTTGTATTTGAACTATTTTATATAAATATTTTACTCAATAATTGTTCAAAGCTTTGAAATTTTATGTAAATTTGCATTGTATTTCTTCAAATTTTGTATTACATTATAAAGTGTAAGATGTTTTGGTGTAAGTGTCGTTTACTGTTTGTTGAATTAATCTACATTGCATTGTATCATTTCCTTAAAAACCTATGTAGGCTAACTTATTGTCGGTATTATTATTATTATTATCATCATCATCTTAAATATAAAAAGGGAGGTGTTATACATATGTGTTTGTGTTGGCATGAAAACTATGACATAGGATGTCATAAAGAGAACACGTTAGTCATTATTTCATAGTGCAAATAATATAAAATATTACGTAACAGATCGGCTCATTCATAACGTACTTATGTGATGAATTCATTATCTTTGAGCCAAGTGAAACCAACTGGGGATTTGGTTCCATAATTATGTGGGTAACCTTTTATGATGAAATAATATAAAATACAGTCTAATCAAATCATCACTTATAGGCCTATATTTTAAAAGTTAGTTTTATTATTTGATTATTAATAAACTAGGTAAGTTACTGTAATTACAAATTGATAGGCTCGCAAATACTAAAGTACCGGTACCGGTATGCGAGATTTTATTTGCGACACAACTCTCTCTCCTAGAAAGAGAGGTCAGGTCAGATGCTCTGTCCTCAACTTATCTCTCCCACTATCCTTGTGCAATATCGTAGAGCATTTCACTGCACTCCTTATTTCATTATTCTTGATGCCTTGTATCAAAGAATATGTACAGACTTTATATTCACTGCTTTATATCCACATATTCTTCATATTCACTGCTTCACTGGGAAATCGGTTCACCTACGCCCATGTCGCAAGTAAAATCTTGAAGACCATAAGTTGGATCACACGGTAGACAACATGAGCATGATGCGCAGTAGATTGTTAGAATTATGCCGTTTCAAGACCCTTCAAAGATGGCATCGTAATCTAGATATCTGACCTCACATAATTATTGTAATCTGCTGACAATCGCCTTCTAGATTTTTATAAGTAACTTACCAATTTTTATGGGTTGATAAACCGCCATATTTCCCTGTCCGTGCACTGAAGATTTTTAACAGCATTTCCGTGTGCAAGAGGAGAAATGTTTGAAAGGGTAGTATTCAACGAGTTAAGCTTGTGAACCTGCCACTCTACTCCCTAAATGAAGATGCAATTAGTTACAGTGTTTTGTGAGTTTTAAGTGCCACCTATCTCCATCTCTTATTGAAGTTCTACTAACGCAATCTATCCAGCAAGTTTTCAATTTTCGTGCTCTAAATTTATAGTAAAAACTCAATATTCTCGGCTATGGTGTAGTGATTTTGTGAAGTGCTTCAGTTTTAGTAGTAAACAATTTTTGAAATAAAAAATTATGTTTTTAAATAAATATAACTCATATCTAGTGAGTGATGTGGATCGGGAATATTCCCAGTGGGAAGGAACTTATGATTTGGGAATATTTCCCTTGCCAAGAAATTTTGGGAATTTATAAAATTGCTTCAAAATAATTGAATTGATCAATCTGAGTCACTTTTCACGTTATTAAGTGCTTCAAAATGATTGGAATTCATCAATGTCAGTCACTCTTCACATTATAAGCTGTAAATCATCCTTGTAATGTCAATTTTTGCTCACTTTGGTGTACTGACAAACAATACTCCACGTCTACGCACAAACAGAACCCAAGTCGCTCTCTCTCTAAGACGTTCACTTTCTTTCTTATCCTACCCCTGAGAAGAAATACTTCTGAGAGAAAGAAATGTGATTAGTGTAAATAACAACTTAACTCCAATTTTCAGAATTAATAATGTTAGCTAAATTGGTGTAACATGTTTTTATTAAGTAGAAAACGGCTCACACATAAATACAATTAAGATAGGCTACATAATAATAGAATTATGACTTTGGAATTGACATTGAGAGAAATTCAATATTCAATGGGTCTTAGGCCGGTATTACACGATAATAGTTATATGATCATAGTTGATCATATGGAAGGAGATGAAAATATGATTTCGTATTTTCATCTCTTTCCATATGATCAACTATGATCATAGAACTATTATCGTGTAATACCCGCCTTAGGATAAGGCTTCAACAATAATAAGTAAGTTATAATAGCTTCTTGAATGTCTATTTTTGTTTTGTCCTGTATTATCTGATGCAAAATAAAAAACTTCTGTGGCCAAAAATATTGTATTATATAATTGTATTATTCCAAGTAAGCCTTAGTGATTCTTGAAAGGTTGTGAGCTGTGGAGAATTGAATTATCTTTCCAATGACATAAAGAACGTGAAACTCTATTCATAAATAACGGCACTATCTGCTCAAAGAAACTGATAAAAATTACATTGTTCTTATGGGGCATGATTCTGCTGTTCGGCAAATGGCTGACTATTACGGCCCTCTCCCAAGTATGTTTTTGTTTTAGTTTATTTTGTTGTATCTAATAATTTCTAATTTTTGGATTTCTATTCTATAGGGGGTTAATTATTTTTGTGCAAAGAAATAGAATAAACTTACTTCTCAGCTCTCATGAATGGAAGTTGAATTACACCTAAAAATTTTTGACTTAGGTTTATAGTTGAATAGGCATTTATTAGTGAAGAAAAAACAGATTCAACTTGTAAGCCTAGATGATAGTAGTAGAGTATTAGATAGATAGTTGACCGAACGTAAGTGAGGTCTAGATTCAAGACGACGATTTTGCATTTCTCTTCATGTTTGTATGTATGTATGTTTGTTCCGCATTTACGACAGACCGCGGCAATAGATTTGGATGAAATTTGACAGGAATGTTCCTCTTGAAATTGCGCGTCGATGTATATGTAAGGTTTCTTGAAATATTGCATTTTAAGGATAATATCAAAGGAAAAGGAATTACCTCCATACTAAAATATTACTGTATACATTTATACTTCTGAACATAGGAGAACTCACACTATAAAATTATTCATGATAATCCAGCTGTCGAGTTCATTATTAATTGCATGCAATGACGCATGCAATTATTGAAACTCAACAGTATTCCCTTCACGAGTAATGCCACATTGATGGGTGACTCCGTGAAGTCTAATGTTCACAGAACTACTAGTATTTGAATGATTGAAAAACACTTTAATTGAGTGCTCATTCCACCTAACACGTTCCATAAAAATAATCAGTATATTATGAGCTTAAATTACTGTTTTATTTCAACTGATTACAGCTTTCAAGTTATTCATTCTCATATATTTCACATAAATATGTTGTATAACAGGTATTTGAGACTTTGTGTGGCATAAAACGTCTTTTTTAGTCATTTTAGATAAAATAATCATAAATTCCCAAAAATTCCCGGGAATTTATGATTTTTGGGAATATTTCTCTTAAATTCCCTGGGAATATTTCCCCGATCTTAAATTTCCGGTAATTTTACATCACTACTCATATCTCCGTTTGTGGAAAATGAGGTTATCTGGCGAAGTGGAACAACCCTTGGGTCTCCCCACTATTAAAAGCCATACGCTAATTAAATAAATATCCAGCAAGTGTGCTAGTGGAGAATACTGAATTACTGAACGTTTTAGCTAACTTAGCTGTTTTTTTACTAGAACATGCGCGTGTTCCTACCGTGTATTCTAGTAGGCCTATCCATGAGTAGGAACTGTTGCCAAAACTTGAGGCGGTTTCGTCTGTTCCTTGTGTGTTTTAACAACTGAAACACACTTGGTTGGTTATTTAGATTTTGTGCCTTAATTTCTAAGGCATATACATAGCCTACACTATAATATTATCAAATTCAGTCAAGTTGGTTATCCTACCATAGGTAGTAGATTAGTACCATTAAAGCTGCGTATCAACAGTCCGAGGCATGTGCTGCAAATGCCTGTTGTACAGTCTGTTCACGCAAAGAAGAGTCTTGCTACTACTACCAGTCTATTATCTACTCCAGCTCGGTCAATATTGGTTCAAACATTATTGATCTGGTCTCAATCATAGGAAACATTTCGATCTTCAATTCAAGACCAAACCAATAATTTTTGAACCAATATTGACCGAGCTGGAGACTGGAGTAAAGCCACGTATCGACAGTCCGAGGCATGTGCCACTGTCGATACCGGGTTTGACATCTGGCCAACACCTGGCCGATGATACCGGGTTTGCTATCAGCCAGGCTAACGCGGCACACAATTCGCAGCGAGCAGTGCATGTTGCCTCGCAACGCACAACGAACAATTCTACAAACTAACCTCAAAATTGTACCACATTCCTATGCATTTTTGTGATTAAGAATTCTATTTGGGTGCAGAAGGTTCTAATAGGCAATAATAAGCATTGCCTTAAATTTTTATCTGCTAATTGAGCACAAACTAACCTCCAAAGTCCAAATTATCATTAATTGTCAGAGCTTAGTTGCTTTGTCTCCCACTTGATGGCGCTAGTCAATTTGTTCGCGTGCTCGCATTTTTGGTTACAAAAAATGAAGATTTTTTTTATTATAATTACATACTATATACTATACTATAATTATAATCATTTTTTATTATTGCAGATTATATTCACACATATGCCTCAGCCATGAGTTCATTCTTTTTTTGTGTCAACAGACTGTACCGCAAGGCATTTGTGGCACATGCCTCGGACTGTTGATACGCGACTTTACAGTACAGTGTAGGCCTATAGTAGAAATTTCTATTTGGTACTGTGTTGAATTACTGAATTGGTAATTTATTATCAGTAGACTTATTGGAACAGACGATGCCGCCTCAATCTTTGGCACCAAGTCGATATGTTTCATATTCAGCTCGCCCTAATATCGATGTTGAATGAAATAAGCGCTCATAATTGTAGCCGAAGAGTTTATAACAAATTTATCAGCAGCTTTAATTGAATATCACCAATTGATAGTTGTATTGATACTTCATTCAATAAGATATTTTCATGATTATGATCTCATATTTTTCTCTTTTTTTTTTAATTTTCAGAGCTGCTTCAAAGAAAATTGGAAGTCACATAAGGTTCTGCACAAAATAGCACGTACGTATTAGTGTGATTATAATTATTACGCGATTACATGAGGTCGGTTCTGATGAGGCTCTAGGGAAAGGCTCAGGTGGACGCAGCATCTGTGTTCAACTAATAGCCCAAATTTGAATTCATAATTCTATTTCTGATAATAGAGACTATTAACAGATGTTGATGATCAAGTTGAGCAATTAAATAAATTTTTCGTTCTGCAAACTTGGTGGTTAATTTCTCATGCAAAATGATTTATTGCTCAGCACCAAATTGCAAAACCTATAACTATTTTAATCTAAACTAAAATTAAAACATACAAATTTGTCAGATTTCGTGCAGATGAATTCAGATTAAAAATTGCCATACTGGAAACCAAAATGCAAATTCGAGACTCTTTGAAGTGAGTATTATTTATCTAATATCTCACAATCATTTGCTCGACTATAGTCTGTCCAAGCAAAGAAGACCCTCCAGCAAGATGGGAAAATGACTCCAGCTTGGTCCATATTTTTTCAAGAATTATAAATGTGGTCTTAATTTCAGATCAGATTGTTTTCTACAATTTGAGATTAAATTGATAATTTTTGAACTAATACTGACCGAGCTTAAGTCATTCTCCAATCTTGCCAGAGGGTCTTCTTTGCTTGGACATACTATATCAAGTTGAATAAGTTCAAATTTGGCACTATTAGTTGACCACAGAATGGCGGATGCTTCGTCTGCCCTTTCTTTACCTTTATAGACTGAATCAAATTGACTTGATTGATTACCTAGATAAGATGATAGAGAGATTGAATAATAGACATTGAAATAAAAACTAAGTTGTTTAGTCGAAACGTGAACCAAAAATCTTACCTAATACTATAGTCGTCCACAGATCATTGGAATAACCAAGGACGACCAATTCTTCTGACTCCACTTCCTGCTTCTCCCTCCGGTGATGCCACTTCGTACTGAGGGGTAGCTAGTAATAGGGTGTGTGAGGGAGAAGGAGTGATGTTCTGTTTGGGTGAGGAGAATGAGGGTGGACAACAGGGCTCAGCATTCCCTTCACCTTGGTTATTTCAATGATCTGTGGTTCTTTCACTATAGTACCGATTATACTATAGGCCTACTGTACCACAGATCATTGAAATAACAAAGGTGACGGGAATGCTGAGCCCTGTTGTCCACCCTCATTCTCCTCACCCAAACACAACATCACTCCTTCTCCCTCACACACCCTATTACTAGCTACCTCTCAGTACGAAGTGGCATCACCGGAGGGAGAAGCAGGAAGTGGTGTCAAAAGAATCGCTCGTCCTTGGTTATCTCCAGGAATGTTGATAAATATAAAGTCGAGTTTTTAAATTATCAACGTAATAGCCCAGTTCCTAGTGCGGCTATTTCCGTCTACAGTTTTTCATTTGTAAGGTTTTATCCGCCTTTCCACTGTCTACTTAATCCAACTAATCTTCTGGATCAAGTCGACTTGTGTGTTCGAGACGACTCGATCAAAATCTACCTTGTGTGTACACACTATTATGGTTCCTGCTATTCAAGACTTGTTTTGATGAGGAAAATCAATTTGAATATTAGAATCAGGAATTTTGTAATGTTGAATCTCTTGAAATAATTCCAGTGGCGTATTCTCTCGGCTGGCTAGGCTAGCTGCGAAGCCCAACTAGTTTTTATTTAAAAAAAATTATTTAGATTATACGAGATGTTTTAGTATTTGAAAAAAGTAGCAGCGTTCAAGTATTATTTCAAATTTCACGCGAGTGCTGCAGCACGACGAGTCCAAGTGACGTACACAACGCAAGTTCTCCAATCAAACAAGCTAAGGCTAGCGCGGTAGTCCAACAGCCCATATAAAGTAATGTTAAAGTCGTGTATGGGAAGAGTGAGGTGGGGTGGGAGTGAGCACGGTATCTACTGCAGTGGAAATGACTCAACGCTAGCTCATATTGACAGAGCTCGATTGCCCAAACGGGCTACGATCATAGCCGACTGCAGCCGAAGCGAATTGGCGGCAAATTGTCGGGTGGCTACCGTTACATCGAAAAGAAAAAACATCGAAACTGAGGCTCTCTATGAATCTTGCCTCCATGCACCTTTACTCTAGAAACTTAGTAAGGTAGAGTGGCGTTGTCGAAGTCGAGCTTCTGGTTTGAAGCCGTCTGCTGGTAGTTCTGCATTTCTAGGTTAGTTCAGACGTTCAAAGCATGGACGACACTTGCAACATGCAATGTCAATCGGTAATTCTCGTTCGGTGTTACATTTAACGGTTCGGTGTATTTCAGCACGGTATTTTCCCGTTTTTCAACGTTGTTTAAAATGAATTTGCGTTCAATTTAAGTTGAGTTTATTAGTAAAAGCGCATTTAATAAATTCAAGTCGTGTGTGTATGTTTGACGGTTCGGTAGACTATCTTTCAGCACAGTGTTTTCGCGTTTTCCAACGTTGTTTAATATGAATTTGCGTTGTTTTCAGTTGTTTAACTGTGGGGGGTTCGATTACAAGGAGAGCTAGCCTGATGTAAGTTTTGAGAATACGCCTCTGAATAATTCAGAGTTATAGCTTTGGGTTCATGCACAACATATCAACAACTTCACATTACTTTGAATAAAATAGTCTTTACTTGTCCGATTCAAACTTTTATAAAACTTGAATAACTTGGATTTGGTTCCAGGGTATTTCTAGTAAGATAAAGTCTCATTGTTTCAAATAATTTCTAGTTTATTTGTGCAATTATATTCTGGGTTTTCAAATGCAATCTTATTCTCAATAAAATAATGATAATAGTAAATATTTCTATATTTCATATATTGCTGCTATGTATAAAGTAACCCTATTGCTATATTGTATTTTTTAATGAAATGAATTATATTTCGTTCTATTCCAAATGCTGGGTTCCCGTGCAAGAGACCTCAAGCTGATTCCTTGTATAAATGAAATTGTTTTGTTTTTTATTGAGTTTTCATCGCTCCATTATCGGAAATATGGTTTATTCACAAAATAGGAAAGATGGATTTGTTGAAAATAGAAAATGTGAGGGCTACTCTTTGATGTGATAAACTTATTTTGATAACTTATATGTGATAAACTTATGAAACCTAGTTTCATAAATCAAATCACCTACAAGAATGTTGTTTCTGAAATTCTTGAATTTTGTTGAAATTCCTCTTTATAGATATAGTCTGTACAAGCAAAGAAGACATTCTGGGAATATGGTAAAATAACTCCAGCTCTGTCAATATTTGTTAAAAAATTATAAATTTGTTAAATTCAAGTTGAGAATGTTTCCTACAATTTAAATTCAAATTAATAATTTTTTAATCAATACTGACCGAGCCGAAGTCACTTTTGCTTGGATAGACTATAGGCTATATGGACGTAGTTATGCAGAAACGAACCAATCCACAAAAATAAAAAAATCGTATTTTTCAACATTTGTGTTGATAAACCCCTAGGTAACTATTTTGGATGAAAAAAAAATCACTGGAATCAACCCTTATGGCGATTATGTGGGTTGGTCCCTTTCTGCAAAACAAATATCCTACTTTATGTGTTATGCAGAAAGGAACCAACCCACATAATTGCCATGGAATGGGAAATTTTATTATTAGGAACCAGACTAAAATGTTAGTTTTTTCAGAGAAAAGTATCATATGAGGCTAATTTTCTAACCATTGATTACTATCATACAGTGTAGTGTTCTGCCAAAATTTCACACCCCTATCTGTCTTGCTTCCCTCCCAACACACCCTTAAAGTTTCCATTTGCAAGCAAATTCTTTCATTGAATGTATCTCAGCAACCATTGAAGATAAGATGTTTAAATTCTCCTCATTATTTAGAAAATTGAATTACTTTCTTTTATATCATCACCATAGCTCATGTGGTTCAGGGGTTATTTGCATGGAAGTATGATGGAAGCCCACATAGGTACAGACTTCTGCCTGAAAATTTCATTCTTTCCCTAATAAAAGTAAACTGGGAAATGTCTAATATGAAACATTTAGAGAATTTTAATACATCTACTTCACAAATAATAGAAACATATATTATGAGTTGAAGCCAATTGAATTCACTGAATAATGGAAGCGGTTTGTCCCAGTGGTAGAGAGCGTCTAATCGGTGAGATGGTAACCGTTGTACTGGTGACCGGTTCCTCTGAATTCAATTTATGAGCTTCAAAAATCGCTTCCCGGTGGTTCGGAACCCACCTAAAGCAGTAGGTCCATTCATCTCTCATCATCATCATTCCCATTACCCACGCACAGGCCCAAGAGCCCATGTGGGCATCACCCTCAAAAAAAAAAAGATACAAAGTTCAACTATTTATCTCTATAGAGGACCGAGACACATGTGAGATAAGAATTCCTGAATAAGAGGGGTAGTGTGGGGACTTCAGACAGGACACTTGCCAACATGCTAGATATAAATGGGGAGAAAATCAACTCCATATAATTTCCCCAAATGAATTATTTCAAAATTTGATGAATTAAAAGGAGTATTTCAGTACTCACTTGATAGACCATAATATCAGGCTATCCGCCAAGCGCTTCTGAGATAGCGCTTTTCATTTATTAACTGACTTACACTTACGTTAAATTTCAGAGAAATATATGTTCTATCATTCAAAATGTAGGGTTTGAAAAGTTCTTCAAGTTTCATAAGAGACATTTCTAGTAGAATCATCCTGTGAACTTTCATTTAGGAGATAATTAAAATTTTTTGCAGAAATCTAGGGAATCACTCCATTCTTCCATTTATATAACTTTTGAACCGCAGGAGCTACAATGAAATGGTGAGACATAAAATGAAGAGAATTTAATTTACTGAAAAATGAGAAAAAGTTTGATTTCTTATTTCCAATGAGTTCTGAGATACATTCAATGTATAAGAAACCCTTGAAAAATGGAAACTTTGAGGGGTGCAGAGGGGGTAGCAAGATGGGTGGGGGTGGGAAATTTTGACAAAACACTTTTTTTCATAATATTAATCAATGGTTGAAAAAATTAGCCTCATATGATTCTTTTTCTCTAAAAAAAACTAAAATTTTAGTCTGGTTCCTATGGCAATTATGTGTGTTCCTTTCTGCATAACTCCGTACATATACTTTACTTTGATTGAGGTATATCTTCCTTCAAATTTATTTTAGCCGCCTTACAATCAACAAAGGTAGCATTTACTAACCTTGAACAGCTACAGCTGGTGCCAAAAATTAAGGCGGTTGGCGACTGACTTATTATTGCTCAGCTCTGACAGGACAGTCTGAAGCTGTCCTCTAGACCAAATTAATACAGCTGTGGTCACTCTTGTTTTGATTTACTCTCGCAGACATTCCGCCGCCTGCCCTTGGAGAGCTGACAATTAACAGTCAAACGCCAACCGGCTAATGTATAAAAAACGCTGATAGTTGATGTCTTATCAATCTGAACTTGAAAAGATGTAAAACAATTCATTCTGATATCAATACAATTTCTGTAAGAGAAACACCTGATCTCTTGTTATAAAAAACCCAGTATTTTAAAGTTGTGAATCTTCTATTATTATTATGTTATTGGAAACAAATCTGAAATTTCATTCTATTAAATACAAAATACTTTTATTCCAGAGGGTGAATCCATCGATGGATCAGAAAATAATGACAAAGAATACAATCCTTGGCCTCATTTCAGATACACAGGTGAGTTAATTTTTACACAACTTATTTAATAAACAGCTCAAAAGGCAATACATTTCATTAATTCGCTCTTCAATATTATGAGCCAAAACCATGAAATGCCAGAAGTTTATAAATTATTTTGATCTGTTGAGAAAAGTAAAATCAATCCACTGAGGGTCAACACCAGATTGAGTGCGAGGGTGATTTATGAGGTGGTTAGACGACCATGCTTCTGGTGGGATTTGAACCCATGTTAACGGACTGAAGGCTGTAACGCCCCTTTTTCAAAAGAACCCACTTTGCTAACCCAGCCGGCTATTTGGTCATCCTTGTTTGTATCTTGTAGAACTCCTCCAAATTTACTTTAATGGAACCGTGCGTAGATGCTGGCTGGAGGCTGCCACGCCTCAAAAACGGCTTAGTCACGCCCTCAGCATTCAATTCTTGACTATTATAGAATTGGCTGCTCAGTGAAGTTGCTGCCACAGCCCGCCGTCACGAACTGAACTCTCCCGACAAACTAAGCTTGTATTTTGCTAATACATGACAAACATGCTCAGTATCACTCACTATTATATTACGATTTCTCATGAACCAGTAATAAATGTAATCAATCTTGGAGTTCTTTCAGATAGTCTTTCTACAGCACGGTGTATAAAAGAATAATTCTTCTGTAAAACGTGATCTATAATTCTTACCTTGCTATAAAATATTGGATGGATGAGACGGCGAGTTCATCATTTTAATATTGAAATTGCAAGTTAATTTTTCGATATAATAAACATCTACACTCAATTTCATATTCAGTCATACTTTCTATCCTCAGTTTATTAAACGTGACACTTTCCAGTCTGGTCACGTATTTGCTTTCATCGTTGTTGGAATACTTCGACAATGTCTCACAGTGATAGGGTGAGGAGTAGTTGGAAGGCTAATACAGAATTTGGTGCTATTTCTATAAACTATAGTCCACATTTTTAGGTCAAGTCAAAATTTCAGCCCAGCCAAAGGTTTTTACTCGAATCAATGCTCCGGAAGTGATTAATGGTTAATTTGGAGTGTTGAAATTGAGCCAATATAAGTTATAATTGATAAATTACGTATCAATTTTTCTTTTAATGGTTTGTCTATTGAGACAAGTTTCAATAAAAAAAACTTTTTCTTTTGACAGGCAAGCTACGTCCGTTTCCACAGAGCAAAAAGCGGACGGTGCCAGCCACCATCCCCCGGCCAGACTATGCCGACCACCCAGGTGGTGTTCCTCGTTCCGAACTCGAGATGAAGATGAAAGCAACTCACATCAAAACGCTGTCTGATGAAGAGATCGAGGGAATGCGAGTTGCCTGCAAGGTATTTGTATTTCTAATATCTTTCGAGGTTGATGCCTACATTGGCTCTAAACTCGAGCGTGGTTAGTTATGCGAGTGGGGTGATTATGGGAGATTGTTTCTAATGAAATTTTTTATTGGGCATATGCCCACATAATCATTTTAGCTTGTGCGTGGGTAATGGACAATGAGTGCGAAGGTGATTAATGAGGTGAAAAACAGCCATGCCTTCTGGGTCTCGAACCCTGACCAGGCAGTGCTAGCGGACTGAAGGTTGTGACGCCCCAGCCTACTGCGCCCTTGTTTTACATTTGATACCATTCTTTTGAAAAATTTATTAGCTAAAAAAAGATAAGAAATATTTTTTGCACCCGACGCTTCGTTTTGGAGTAGATTGCAAATAACTAGAAACGGATCCAATATTTTTGGCAGTTTTTAGGGCACTCAGTATTGAGCGCAAGGTGTAGAAGGTCAACCATTTGAATTCAAGTTGTGCAAGGATCAAGGAACATTGCACGAAAATTTCGCAGTGTCCTGATTTTTCTCTTTTGATGGCCCTTTTTGGACTTATGGCCGATCCAGTCCAGGCTAAAATCTATAAATTAAATATTTTGCAGATTCTTGAAAAAATCATAAATTTTGTCAAATTTTTCTTTCTTAATATTTTAACACTTGAGGTGGCATTCCCTCACCCTATCATTAGGAATGCTACCTTTACGATGTTGAGATATAGAACCATGATATCATATAATTATCATAACATCATTGGCAGTACTAAGAAAAGAAGCTTACTAATAACAAGGTTTATGTAACCTAGCAATATTGAATAAGCAATTTTGTAACCTAAACAAGCTTGAATAGCAAATAAGAGTGAAGCCCAAGATTAAGGTCTTGTACAGCATTGTACTTTACGTAACTTTAGGGACACAAAATTGTACATAATCTTAATCCCAGGCTCAGGCCATAATTGCTATTTAACTATAGTCTGACCAAGCAAAGAAGAGCCTCCTGCATGATGTGAAAATGACTCCAGCTTGGTCAATATTGATTTAAAAAATATCAATTCGATCTCAAATTGTAGGGAACGATTTGATCTACTATTAAGACCACATTTATAATTCTTCAAAAAATATTGACCAAGCTGGAGTCATTTTTCCATCTTGCCAGAGGCTCTTCTTTGCTTGGTTGGACTTTACTCTAGATAGCAACTAGTTAGTTGAATAGCAGTTATGGTCTGAGCCTAAGATTAAGATTATGTACAATTTTGTGACTTTGAAGTTACGTACAGTACAATGTTGTACGTACCCTTAATCTTCGTCAATCTTCCTTAATCTCACCTCAACTATCGAGAGGTTTGCATCAAAAGGTTATGAAAAAGTTTTTGATAGAATTTAGAAAACTTCTTCCCTCAGTACAGTCAATGATATTTTATCAATAATTTTTTTAAATTTTAATGCCTCTATTACCATTATGATGATCATGGAACTTTATGAGATCCATGAATATATCTATAAATGTATATTTACTATTTGTTAATCAAATCAAATCAATTTATTCAATACTTGATACATTACACAATATTTTATAAACACTAGTACAGGCGATGAGTAAGAAATGTAATATTAATTTAAAAACAGATTATAAATGTAAATGAATATTACTCCATGCTTGGACGATAAGTCCGTGTGCATGGAGGAGTCGATTCAGACAGAAGAAGAGAAAGTAAATTAATTTATAGAAAGCTATCAGTTGATCATTCTGCCTTCGCAATATAATTCTAAATAAACATTAATATTACCAAAAGTTGTGTATTATAAATATGTGAATAAGATGAAATAAAAAAAAATAATTATTATTATAGTAATAATGACGATAATTTGCGACGCTTAGGGGACAATAATCTAATAAAGAAAACTTAATAAATCAAGTGTTAGAAAAAAAAGAGAAAAGAAAAAAAATTGCACTGAGAGGTAAGGACGACTGAGAGATGCTATAATTTTAAACGTATGGAGACTGCAAAAGAGCACCTGCAGCCACTGGGCCAATACTGAGAAGCCACCCACTCACTCTGCGCTTGTAGGCGGCGACGCTACTACCCCCTCTTGCTAGAATTTCTGCAGGAGCTTTACGGTACAGCCAGTGGGCTAGATGGAAAGAATTTAATGACTGCATTGAGTTTTCAAGATGAGGGATTTGGAAGTTACGGTATTGACCTAATCTAATTCTTGTTGGATAGTTATGCTGAATTTCTGTAAAAATTGAATTGTTCTTATTAATAAGAATTAGAAGGTTTTTAATGAAGAGCTGTTTAATATTTAAAACTGGGAATTCCTGGAAAAGTAGATGAGTTGGGTATCTGCTATTTTTTAATAATAGTGTCTTAATCAGTGTTCTTTGTAAAACTGCAAGGGGCCGCAGGACATTGGAAGAGGCTCCACCCCACGCCAAGATGCCATATTCGAGCAGAGACTGCACATAAGCATGGTAAACGCTCTTGCAGTGACCAGCGCCCAACACTCGCCCCAGCTGCCCAAAAGCGTAATTCAGTTTTCTCAATCGCTGCCTGAGATACTGCACATGAGCCACCCAGCACAGTTTATGGTCAAATACAACACCCAAATATCGATACTGTTTGACTTGTTCTATTGGTGGACATCCACAATCAACCGACAATGGATTGCCACATACATGCATCCTCAGCACTAAGTTTACAGGGCTGCAACGTTGGAAAACTGGGAGACATTTGGTTTTTTCAATATTTATTGACAGGACATTATTGTCGAACCAGTTCTTCAACTTAACAAGGTCGGCAGATGCTTGATTGAAAGTTTCATTCCAGGTTGAGCCTGCTGAAACCAGTGCTGTATCATCAGCAAAAAGAAACAGCCGTCCCCGTATGCCCAACTTTGAGATGTTGTTTATATAAACCAGGAAGAGTTAAGGACCCAATGTACTCCCCTGAATGACACCATAATCCACCGACATGGGGTCACTGTCAATACCATTTAAAGAAACTTTCTGTTGTCTATTGCTAAAATAACTTTTAAACCAATTGATTGTGGTATCATTTAGGCCTATTGCATCAAGTTTATCAATAAGTTTATTTCTGTCAATTGAATCAAAAGCTTTGGCTAGATCTAAAAATGTAATTAAAATTTGTTTGCCTCCTGATTGTGTGGTAACATATTTTGATATTTCAAAAAGTGCATCAGAGGTGTTTTTTAAACACCTGAAACCAAACTGGATATTAGAAATTATATTATTAGAATCTAGATAGTCACTTAATTGAATTTTAACACATTTTTCTTATATTTTGGCCAGAACAATCAAAAGAGAAATGGGTCGGAAATTACTAATAACAGATTTGGAGCCAGATTTAAAAATGGGTACCACCTTAGCAATTTTGAATACCTCTGGAAATTTCCCTGTTCAAATACTTAGATTTATAATGTGCAGTAGTGGGATGAGTAGCTCATGCAAACCCTCCTTGAGCAGCCTGGTAGGGATGCTGTCCCAGCCCGGCGCAGAGCGACCCTTCATACTGGCAACTACTCCCAGCAGATCAGGCCCAGTAACAGGCCGGAGTGCAAACACAGCATCTGTGGCGTAGTCAGAGTCTCTAACCTCAGATGGCCCAGAGGGATGGATAGCCGCGGCCAATTGCTCACCCACTGAAGCAAAATATCTATTAAAGTTATCTGATATTTCTTTCGTTTTAGAAGGGGTAGCAGGGCCGCCATCACTGAAAGCGTTAATTGGGAAACGGTCCTTTGTTGTGGAACGCCCAGAGATCTCACCGACAACAGACCAGAATTTTCGGGGGTCTCCCTCTGCTGAATCTAATTTATTTTTGTAATACGTGAATTTCGCTCTCTTAATAGATGAATGTAGAGTATTTCTATAGCGAATGTATTTTTCTCTAAGATTTATATTAAAGGGTTGATTGTGTGACTGCTTCCTGAGTTTATCTCTTTTACGAATTGAATATACAAGGGATTGAGTGATCCACGGCTTGAGCCGTGAGTTCCTTGCATTGATTGTGATCTCTACAGTATTGGATGCAGTAATTGTTTGTAGGGTGTTAATAAAGTTTGTTGCTGACACATCTACATCTGTAACATTTGTAACATGGTCCCAGTTTTGGTTAGAAATATCATTTCTAATACTGGTCCAATTAGGCAAACTTTTGACCTCCCCCTGTGCCATCCTCCCACTCTGCCGGGTGTGGAGAATGAGACAGGTGGCAAAGTGGTCGGTCACTGCTGACTCTATAATGACGGATTTTGCACTGATATTTGATTTTAGTTTTAGAAATATGTGATCCAAACAGCTATTGCTATCTGGTCTTGTTACGTTATCAATGCAAGGAATCAAATCAGCCTCACACAATGTATCTAGATAATTATCACGTGAAAGATTAGGGTTTGTATTTAATAGATCGCAATTTATATCACCTGCAAAAATGCATACTTTATTACGAAGAGTATCATTGTTGTAGTAGGAAGAGAGACCCCCGATAAATAATGGAAAGTTGGAGTTCGGACTTCGGTAAACAGCTAAAAGATCGCATTTAACTCCCTGCCAACTGAAAGTCAGAGATAAGCTCGTGGCCACTCCACCCAATAGCAGCTGACTGCAATCAACTGATAGAGTGCTATCGATGTAGATAACAATTCCATCGCTATTGTTCAAACTGTTGTAAGATCTATATAGAGTAAATCCTGGAATGTTGGTCAAGTCACTGTCGTCCCTAAGCCAAGCCTCGGTGAGAATAATGCAATGAATTTTAAGTTTAAGACCGTGCAAGAATACTAAAAAAGAATCAAAATTTTTATTAAAGCTACGAATATTTTGATGTACTACCCTAAACGCCGCAGTATTATCGTGATCAACACTTGCGAAGTTACTTATTGTAAGTCACTGCAAGTTAAATATTCAACCAAAGGAACATCATAATCCTCTCGTTCAGGAACCATTATCTTACAAAGAAAATAAAAAATTATATATCATTAAGAGACGTTTGCTACACCTTGTGCGTGTTGGAATTAAATTATTTTTGAAAGGTCGCATAAAGATTCTCAAATAATAATTCTTATAATCCTTATGTTAAGATAGTTCAACGAAATTTTATCATTAGAGGACTAATGTTTACATAATTAAAAGACTAATATTAAATTTACATTCGTGTATGCTGATTAGCTTACGAAACTTCGTGACTATAAACTATTGACTACTCGTACAGTATAATTAATCTATGTAAGCAGTGGTAATAAACAATGTTGTAACTTAATAAATTTAATTGAATGAGATTCAGTAGAATAAGCATAAAGGTTTATAAGTTATGTATAAAGCAGTGGTAAGTGAACACTTCATAGTAGTAAATTCAATTAACTGGGATTTAGTAGATAAGATCTAAAATAAATAAATAAATAAAAAGACATGGAAGAAATAATAAGAGAAGACTTCCTCTTATCTCTCATCAAGTTCATACCCTCGAGTCTGTTTTTCCTCAATAAGTATATTGAACGGAAGTGTTTATGATAATTTGGTATAGCAATGAGTATCTATGAAGGCAATGAGCCTGGTATCTATCATAAGACGACTCTAATATTCGTTTTAAACAGGAGTAAAATGTAGTTAATGACAAAAATAAGATGCAGTTTCAATTATATCATCTCACTATTTTACGTAGTTAGTGTCGTCTATTAAGCTCTAATAACTTGATAAGATTGCTTATCATGCTTTACCAATACATTTTTTATTTTTTAAATGTAACATAAATAAGTTCATGAAGCACAATATTGGCTAAATAGAAGGAGGATAAGCAATAATCAATAAGTTGAAGCTATTGTATTGTATCGAAATCATGGTATAGTCGACACGGTATTGTTCAAAATTCTGGCAAGATGTGAAGATGACTCCAGCTCGGTCTATTGTAGGAAAAAATCTGCTCTATATTCTGAGATCAAATTTATAATTTTTTAATCAATATTGACCGAGCTTGATCAATTTTCCCCATTTTGCCAGAATATTTCCTTTGCTCAATCAGACTATACTGTAACTGAAGTGGAAATTAATGAGGTAAACTTTGACAAAATCTGTACTTTTTTAATTATGAAGATGTTTCACAAAATTAACATAAAATCTATAAATGTTGTTTTTGTGACTGTGTTGTAGCTGGGTAGAGAGGTGCTGGATGAGGCGGCTCGCGTGATTGGCGTGGGCGTGACAACGGACGAGATAGACCGGGTGGTGCATGAGGCGTGCATTGAGCGCGAGTGCTACCCGTCGCCCCTCAACTACTACCAGTTTCCGCGCTCCTGTTGCACGTCTGTCAACGAGGTCATCTGCCATGGAATTCCCGATCTGAGGCCTCTAGAAAACGGTGACATATGTAATGGTATGGCACCATTCATTCTCTTTTATCAATTAATAACTTACATGGATTTAATCAATTCAAAATTATTTGGAAAATGAAAAACAGGTGATGATTTCTTGATCGATGACGAACATAACCTAATCCTCCAGTATGCGATGGGAGGCTTGTTCTTTTAAACCTTGAAATGCAGAATTGGGCTTATAGTTTTATTTGATTTTTGTCAAATGACACTACAAATTCAAGCAAATCTTGGTAGTATATGATGCGACAAAGCATTGATTACAGTATTAGTAATTGAAGAAGAAAAAAAATCTGAACATTCAAAGGAGTTGAAAATATACTTGCAAAAACAGGTTACATGAGCCAAAAGTCAACGCTTTCCTATAAACTGTATGGAGATGCATAAATTAATTCAGTTCTTAATAAATTCTTAAACATTTCTGAACGCTCAATGCATTATATCTCTGTAGGAAGAGAGTTATACGCTCTTAGTCCGCTATAATGTGGCCCTTTCTCTCAGGTTGCTGCTCTGTGTCGCGGGTAAGCGGATAAGATGAACTCTTTCGTTTCTTGTATTTTAACTATGATGGATACGACTCTCTCAAGATCTCGTTTTCTTTGCCATAGTTTTTATACTATTCATAAGGATTCAAGTTTTCAACAATTCTGTAGGTTTTATTCGATTTTGAAAACAAATTTAAGATTAATTTTAACTTACTGCAATGAATTACTGACATTGAATACACGTGGAAGACATTCAAACGTGGTTTTTTCAACTATAGAGTGATTCAAAAAGAGCACCGGCTTAATACAGGGTGTTTCAGGAGGAATGTGCAATACTTCTCAGCCTGATTCCTTACACCAAGTACACAAAAAAGTTTCATGGGACCAACCCCCAAAAACGCTTTGTTACCGAGATAACAATGGCGGAAAATTGAGATTTTTCAAAATATATTAATTTTTCTAATTTTTTAGAGGCTTTAGTGAGGTTCTAAAATAATTAATTCCTATGTTAAAATAGCTGAGGAATTCAATGAAACCAGTTCCAAGTTTGTAACTTTAACGGTTATTGAGATAATTGGAAAAAATATGCTAGAAAACGCCATTTTTCAACAATGAGGGTTATAACTGGATAAGGAATCATAAATTTGTATTTTTTATTAATGGAAGTTGAAGAGAGTCGGATTCTAAAGAAAAAGTTAAATGGCGGCGATTGTGTAAATCTTACCCAAATCTCAGAAATAGCGATCAAAAATCGCTACTAAACACAAATATTCATCACTTGTGCCATGTTTTGTCAATCTTTCGATTTTTGATCGCCATTTCTGAGTTTTGGGTAAGATTTACACAATCGCCGCCATTTAACTTTTTCTTTAGAAAAATTGGAAGCTAATACATCAAAATGATCATCTGAATTTAATGTGTAAAAATGATGTCATGCATGTCATGCATCCTCTACTGCGCTGCGACGCATCAACTCTGTCCATTTAATTCACTATTATAGTCTGGTCGATCAAAGTATACATTCTGGCAAGAATAAAATGTCTCCAGCTCGGTCAATATTAGTTCAAAAATCATAAATTTAATCTCAAATTGTAGAAAACATTCGAGCAGAAATGTTTAATCAGTGTAAAGCATACAAAGGTTCAGTTTCTAACATTGAACCATAAAAAATTTAATACTGCGACAACACAGAGAAAATGAAAGTCCAAATTGTTATTACTTTTTCACATTTTAATCCTCATACGAAAGAAAAAAGTTAAAATAGCAACCTTTTTAGTCTAGTTTATAGATTCTTACTAGCATTTTGTATTGAAATTCAAAAAAGTTGATATAATAATACGAACAGACATTTTATAATATTTATTCTTTCTCGTGTTTGTTTTCAGTTGATGTCACTGTATATCACAGGGACTTCCATGGTGATCTTAATGAAACATTTCTGATTGGAGAAGTCAGTGAAACAGCTAGGAAACTTACCCAAGTTACGTGGGAGTGTTTGGAAAAAGCTATCAGTATAGGTAAGCTCGAAATTTCATTTGACACCTCAAGCTGGTATTTGTAGATCATATAACGGGTGAAGATGGATGGTTTTTAAAAAAATCATAAAATTGTTGGTTTTCATTCAAAAACAATTTTTTTACAACATCGCACAAGTTGTGAGGGTAAATCCAACTTCAATTCACCCAGAGTTCTAGACTTGTTCTTGAATTGGATGGTGTTTTGAGAGGGAGCAGCTATATTCCCATGAATGTTGATGAATGCTGATGAATGGCGATGAAACTCAAGCCTTATGACGGTAACTGACTCATCATTTGGGGGGGGGGGAACAATGATAGGTGATAACGCGGTGTTCCATCATGACAACAACTGGAACTGAAACTAAGAACTCACGAGTCAAACTTCACCATCCTTACCACTCTCGGTGACGTAGGAAAAGAGAAGAATAATTCTTCTTGAAAACGTCCGTCTTCTCTGCACCCATTATAATAGTTCTTACTAAAATTTTGTAAATAAATTGAATAAACTTTCTGGTCCCACTTTTTATAAAAGCAGGTAATTGAAGAAGTTCAGCTGAATTATTCGTTCGGCTTATCATCTGTAGTCGAGTCATTCTAGGGTTGGAGGTGGAACTAATTGCAACAAAGTTGTTTTATGGTGGAAATGGTAGCTGACACCCTCCTATTTAACGTGTAAAAAATCCCACTCTCAACTCGTGTCGGAAAGTTGTTTTTTTGGCCGCCATATTGGAAAATTTTGCTCATTTTTTGGTTTTCTTGGAATAACGTTAAAACGAAGCATCGGACGAAAAAACTTTCTGAACCTTTTTTTTAGTAAATAAAATTTGCAAGAGAATGGTGGTAGAATTATTTCTTGATCTTCACTAGAAACCGAGTTACGATTTTTCAAAAAATAGGTTAATTTTCAAGAAAAACTATAATCAAGTATTTTTAGTTTTTGCTTGCTCAGATCTTCTGACATATTCCTTTGAGTTGTTCAATTCAAAATCCCTCTGGGGATAATTTTGTCCTCTACAATTTGAGACCAAGTAGACCTTTCCCCCTTGGAATGACTACTGGTGATGGGCCTAATAAATATTTACTCCTTTTATTTGCCCGAATACTATTATTTGATGATTTATCCTTATCTTTGAAAGAAATTTTTTCTAATTCTCCATTAATTTTTTATCATAATTCTCTGTAGAAATTTTCTGTTTCCAACTTCTGATATTGGATTGTGTAATTGTCTAGTCTTCTAGACTATTTTGTACTGTATATTAGTCTTTGAAATAATATAGTCATAACTTTTTGATTAAATTCTAGAAAGCTTACAAATATTAAATTTGTTTAGATTATTAAATTCTGAGAGAACATATTATGATTCCATGAACTTTTACATTTTATTAGTTTCCCTCGTACTCAATCTATTATTTATTGAAAAAATTACGCATCCACAGCATAAGATCAATTTTCCACGTAGTTTTTCAGTGTGGTAAGTAGCATTACACACGTTTATTGCCCTTTGATGAGTTCATCTCTTCACGAATTAACTATTTTGTGTTTCAGTTAAGCCGCAAGAAAAGTATAGAGATATAGGAAATGTGATTCAGAAGCATGCTCATGCGAATGGATTCTCCGTGGTTAGAAGCTACTGTGGCCATGGTATTCACCAACTTTTTCACACAGCGCCTAGTATACCCCATTATGCGAGTAAGTACCTTATACTATCACGTACAATCAAATTTCATTAAGAATGAATTTTTATAGCACCAATACTAGACCTGCTTGGAAGATTCTAATATGAAAGTAACAATCGTTTTAAAATAAAATGAAAATATTCAATGAGACTATAATTGCAATATAACCATTCGAAAGAGCAAAAAATTTACTATTTTACTACATAGTAAGCATACAGATTGAGGCACTCATCATAGCGGTGGACGACCTTTGAAATTCCTTTGTCATACAATTCCACCGCCTGTGACACACAACTGCAACTAATCGTCGTCACCAAAGCGCTGTGCTGCCTCTACTGCATTATTGGAAACAATTGAAAGTCACTGTAAAGTCTGGTCCTTAGGGTGGATGAGTGAAAATCTCAGATTTCAATGGGCGAAGAAGACGTTGTATACGATTTGCCGAGTGAGGCCGGGCATTTCCATGCAAAAACAAAATTTTGGACGTCAACTTTCCTCTAGGTTTCTTTTATTGCTCTTTTAAGGTTGAGTAAAGTTTGACAGTACCGCTTAGAGTTTATTGTCGCACCACGTTCAAGATTATCAATAAGAAGAACACCATGCCTATCCCAAAACAAAACCCAGTCGCCATAATCTTTCTGTTTGACTAAGTCTGTCCTTATTCAATAGACTGTAATTTTGACTTGTCGCGCCTATGTCTTGTCACCAGTTGAGATCCGATAATGAATCTTCATCTTTGATGGTAGGCTATCAAAAACCGTATTACTGATCTGACCTCACAACTCGCAGGATTATCAATTACACCACACATGCAATGGATAGCCAATGAATAGGAGAACACGTCTATACTTGAAAGTACGCGATTTGTGCGCGCCTAGCGGCGTGAGATGGAAACGTTTGGTACTTTGTGAATAGCCCTCGTAATATTTTAATTTGAAGATTTAAAATTGTTCTTTTCCTATTCCAAAGTAATATATTTTCCTGTACTTAATAAATATAAATTCCAGTATCTATTATAAAATTTTTCCTCACCTTTTGACTTGAAAATCATATCACATTCAATTATTATGATGTGAAATTAGTTTAAGACTAGTTTTACCTCTAAAAATAGAAACATTCTCAAAGAACTGTATCTAATATAATTTTTATTGTTTTTTTATTGTTTCAGAAAACAAAGTGATTGGAATTATGAAGCCTGGGCATTGCTTCACCATAGAACCCATGATTTCTCAAGGTAAGCTATTCGAAATCACTTTTTGCTGCAAACAATGGTGTCATAGAATTATTGTATTGGATAAACAATAAATTATGATTTTACTGTAAAGTATTTATTGCATAATGCTCCATATAAAAATTTATATTAATATTCCTCACGCTTTGATTGGAGAGAAAGTCATTGGTGGAACAAGTTTCCAATAACACGAATTAGCTTTATCTTGACCATTGTCCACTCAACCATATATTACTAGTGATGTGGATCGGGAATATTCCCAGTGGGAAGGAACTTATGATTTGGGAATATTTCCCTGGTCAAGAAATTTGGGGAATTTAAGGGAATTTATAAAATTGCTTTAAATTGATTGAAATTTATCAATCTGAGTCACTTTTCATGTTATTAAGTGCTTCAAAATTATTGGAATTTATCAATGTCAGTAACTTTTTACACTATAAGCTATAAACCATCCTTGTAATGTAAGTTTTTCTCACTGTGCTGTACTGACATCACTTTCTTGTCATTTTTTAATGAATAGTTTTACACTGCCCTGTTAGTCCTCTTATCTTCAGTGATAGTAGAATGGCAGGCTGAACACATGTCAACTTGAGGCTCCCAGTTAAAATCTAGTTTGCAGTATTGATTCATCGATTTTCAAGTTCAAATCTTGCATACATGTCAACATGTGCTATAGTGTCATATCTTTCGAATAAGATCTCTCAATTCCTAGTTTGTGGTGATTTTAGTGGTGAATTTGTTGAAGTAAGTTATTTGAAATGACGAAGAACAAGGTTCTACGATCTCAAACCGGTAAGGCTGAAGATAAGAGTTGTGACGTAGCCGTCTCACAAACAGCTGAGCTTCTGTCGTCTGCAGAAGCAGCCGGGTCTGGCTCACCGGCTTCAACTAATCTTATAGCACCAGATACTATAGCTGCCGTTGTGTCGTTACTCATTAATGATGAAACTTTCTTGGATAAGCTCGCAAATACTATTAGTGATAGTGTGTCTAATATCGTTGAAAAAACTCTCGAAGTCTCGTTGGGTCCTTTCAAAAACGAAATTAAAGAGCTCAAAGGTGAATTATGTATGCAATGGGTCTTACTAGACCTAGCAATACGATTCTATTACTGTAAATCAATAAATCAAATCAATAAATCTTTTTCTTTTTCCAATCCAGCTATACAGAGTGTTTCAGGAGGAATGTGCAATACTTCTCACGCTGATTCCTTACACCAAGTAGACAAAAAAAAATCGCCAAGTAGGCAAAAAATTGAGATTTTTCAAAAAATATCAATTTTTCTATTTTTTTAGAGGCTTCACTCAGGTTCTAAAATTAACATTTTCTATACAAAATTAGCTGAGAAATTCAATGAAACCAATTTGAAGTTTGTAACATCAACGGTTATTGAGATAATGGGAAAAATATTCTAAAAAATTCCAATTTTAAACAATCAATTCTTATAACTGGATAAGGAATCATAAATTTGTATTTTTTTATGAAAGTTGAAGAGAGTTGGATTCTAAAAATGGTTGAATGGCAGCGATTCGGTAAATCTTACCTAAATCTCAGAAATATTGTGATCAAAAATCACAAAATGGACAAAACATAGCACAAGTGAAAAATTTTTGTTAAGTATCGTTTCCTTATCCAGTTGTAGCCTAACCCTTGATTGTTGAAAAATTGAGTTTTTTAGAATATTCTCTTACAATCTCAATAACTTTTGAAGTTACAAACTTCAAACTGGTTTCATTCAATTTCTCAACTAATTTTAAATAGGAATTGATAATTTTAGAACCTGAGTAAAACCTATAAGAAATTAATATTTTTTGAAAAATATCAATTTTTTGCCATTGTTATCTCGGTAACATAGCGGTTTTGGGGGTTGGTCACATGAAACTATTTTGTCTACTTGGTGTAAGGAATCAGCCTGAGGAGTATTGTATATGCATATTCCTCCTGAAACACTGTATACATACACAATAATCAATAATACATATACTGTACTGCACACTGTTTGTATACAGATATACTATTTGAAACTGTACATAGTATTTTTTATAGTTCTGTCTTCAACACTATCGTCTACTAACAAACAATAATACTCCACGTCCACGTACAAACAGAACCCAACTCGATCTCTCTCAGACACTCACTTTTTCTCTCTCCCTGAGAAGAAAGATCTACACCTTGATTTTAATTTTCAAAATTGACAATGTTAGCTTAATTGGTGTTACATGTTTTTTGCAAGTAGGAAACGGCTCACACATTAATATAACTTAGATATAGAAATTCAGTATTCAATAAACCTTGGGATCAACAATCATGAGAAAGTTAGCTTCTTGAATGACTATTTTTCCTGTTTTATCTGATGCAAAATGAAAAACTTCTGTGGGCATAAATATTGTATTATTACCGGTATTACAAAGACTCTTCATTACAAGTCAAGTAAGCCTCAATAGATTCTTGAAAATTTCAAATTTCTGGTTTTCTATTCTATTATTTATTTAGGGGGGCTAATTATTTTTGTGCAAAGAAATAGAATAAACTTACTTCTCAGATCTCATGCAATGGAAGTCGAAGTAACTTACACCTGACAATTTTTTGACATATCTTTATAGTCTACCTGACTTACAGGTACAGGCATTTATTAGTGAAGAAAAAAAGATTCAACTTGTAAGACTAGATGACAGTAGTATAGTATTAGATTGATAGTAAGATAATAGTGGTTATTAAAACACTTTAATTAAGTGCTCATTCCTCCTTACACGTTCCATGAAAATAATCAATATATGAACTTAAATTACTGTTTTATTTCAACTTATTACAGCTTTTAAGTTATTCATTCTCAAATATCTTACTTAAAATAATATATTGTATAACAGGTGTTAAAGACTTTGTGTAGCAAACGTCTATTTTAGTCATTTTAGATGGAAAAATTCAAAAATTCCCGGAATTTATAATTTTTGGGAATATTTCCCTTAATTTCCCTGGGAATATTTCCCCGATCTTAAATTCCCGGGAATTTTACATCACTAATATTACTATGATCTTCTTGTGTTCAATCGCATGTCTCTAATCTTATTGAATCCTTGTTATGATTCAATTTTATTCAATTTAAAACGACCGCTTGCCATACTCTTATAAAATAGTTATTTTCATACATGGTGGCGCACGATATGTTGCAACATTTAGTTTACTCATAGAAAGTTTATTGTGAAAGCAATACAGAAAACTATTCTCAATAAACTATCTATGACAAAAATAAATGTTGCATCATATCGTGCGCTACCCTGTACAAACTGAAATTATTCTCTTCTGTGTACTAACTTGGAATAGAATACAGTCTAGCGAAAAAAATTAATTCATGAAACCTGTCATTGATTATCTTATGACCCTCGTCATTTAACTAGCAAAACTACCAAAACCCGTTCCGCTTTGAATTGGTTACAGTTTTGCTCTCAGGTATTATTCAAGTAGGAAAATCGTTGTGGAATACTCCCAAGCACTTTGTTGAATAATGTTTTGTATTGTGATTTTTAGGCGCATGGCGCGACGACACGTGGCCGGACAAATGGACGGCGGTGACAGTGGACGGCCTGCTGTCGGCGCAGTTCGAGCACACGCTCCTGGTCACCGACACCGGCGTCGACGTGCTCACCAAACGTAATTCCCACAACGGCCAGCCCTACTTCATGGACTAGTGCCTTGCCTTAACACTGCCCCTCCTCTCCTTTGTTTGGTTTGTGTTCGATCAATATTATTTCTCAACAAAGCCATTTTGCCACTTTTATCAATCGGAACTTATTTGTATTGCCGGTCAATTTTGTTTTTTGTGATGATTGAATAAAAATTGAATCAAATCGTATGTTGTTATTCATCTCTAAAGGGTTTCGTGCCAAGGTAGGGTTTACTTCATGCGAAACGGTCTGACGGTCGGTCGCAGACGAAAAGCTGTAGCCAATCACTGCTGTTGTTAAAGCTCAAGGACCAGACACTGTCGAACCGTTCAGCATAAAAGAAAATGTACCTTCAGAAGTAGTGTTGGAGTTTATTGGATTACTGGACGAGTACTATGGAGTGAAAAGAGTATTACCGGAGCTGTGATGAGCGATTCCAGCTGTGCTATCTCGTACAAAATAGTACGTTTTTTATTTTAAATGTTAATTTCAGTTCCCTTTTTAAATTATTTTTATTCATTCATAACATGTTTCGACTGTTAGTCATTTTCAAATGCAAATGGGGTACAAAATGGGTACTGAGATCAACATTTAGAATCAAAAACAGTTATAAAGTAGCCCTAAGATAAAGTAAACAAAATAGTACGTTTAAACGTACGCGTTACTTGGATCTCAGCTGGGATCACTCATCACACAGCTCCGACATGAATCCACCCTAGATGCACACATGAGCAATAGACCAGCTGCGGCAAGGAGGACAGCGCGACCGGTGTACAATAAATGCACTTGACGTCTATAGCCTAAGCGCGGTTAAATTCAAATGCATGTAGCTACATCCGCTTGTTTTTGAATACCTGCAAATAGAAAAACTACTTACTTTCAAAAAAAAGATGTCGAAGTGCAATAGGAAATGTTGTGTGATAGATTTCAGTAACAATTATTCCAATTCTGAAGGAAAAGGTCTCCTATTTATTCTTCTCCTGGAAACTTACGACTCGCGGTCGACTTGAGAGGAGCTAATTCAAGATGGCGGAACCGGACAAACCTAACCTATAAGCAAGGGATGTCAGATTATCTAATGGAAATGCTTTCAAATTGATTGATACATCTCTTAAACTATTCCAAACTGATAAATACTTTATAGCTTTACGATATTATTGATAAATCACTGATAAAATTGAATGAGAACCCAAAACATTCTAGTCAATTGACATACGAGCGTCTCGCCAAAGGAATGCGCCTCTGTACTGCGCATGCGTTAGATATAGACACTAAGTACAAATTTCGACCATCAGATACCGGGTAGGTTGAATCACAAGCCAACTTCTGGAGGTCTATAATAGACTTCCTTTAATAGACGATGGAGGCTATGGCAATAAGCTATAAGCAACCAGCAATACGCTTGAAGAAGTAAAGCTGACGCCAAAAAGTTGGTAGTTTTTGTCTGTTGCTTGTACGTGATGTAATCTACCAATAGCTGATGCAAAGCATCTATTGTCTTTTTTATCTTCTAGCCATAGCTAAATGACAACTTCAGGTGGAGCGCACAAGGAGCAGACGAAACCATCCAAGTTTTTGGCGTCAGCTATTCGCTGTGTGCAAGTGGGTGGAAAGGATATTTTTGGCGATCGAGGCGCTATTGGCGGATCATTTCGGCGAAAAATTGAGTGAATTAACATTGGAGGAGATAGGGCTAAAAATAACACACACAATAGAAATTTCAAGTTCTACACTTTTCCAGTTGCCATACATAAGTTTCATCAATTAAAAGAATGGTTCACTGCATTGAATAAATTAATATTGATAGGTGAAGCTAACCTAATTGTTTTGTTTACGTGCAAAAGAATTTATTGATCAAGTAGGACCATGGAGTGCTCCATTCTAACCTGTACATGAGGTAATGTACATGAATAGTTTTTATGTTAGTTAATCTAATAAGCTGTTACTATCAACGCAAAAACTCTATTAATTATGTTTTAATAAGGAATATTCATATCATTCAATTTTTCAAATAAATGTGAGCTTGCGCCAATTTTTCATTTTCATGTAAGATAACTTATCAGCTGTTATCTTAAAGTTTTTGTCGACTCTCAAATACATCTGTTTGCGGTTGTCTGCTCTCAAATACTTGAAAACTAGGATTTTTCTAATATAATGAGCTATAATACTATCAATAACTAACATTCCTATCCTAAATATCATGTTCTAATTACTGAGAAATGCATGAAGCAGCAAATAATACCATTCTAATTATAAATGCGTTTTCCCCATTTAGCGCTATGCTTCGTATGCTAAAACGCGTAGAAAAGTACACACGATAATCCACCAGAGCGCAGCACGGTAGATGCTCATAGCGAATAGCAGTATAGTTGAGTCTAACCGTTTATTATGCATACTAGAGATAATCTCTTATTTGGTTACTCTATAATGTCACTTCTACGCTGGCAAGGCCAATATCTTTGCGGGTGACCAATAGCAATTTTGTAAAGTTTCTATTTCTTATAAAACCCCAGCTGAGCAGATTTATCCTCATGACCTAAAATGTTTATGCCATAAATTTTAGTAGTTGAATGATTCAAAGTGTTATTATGAGCACTGTTTGGGAATACAATAGGCAATGAATTCAGCCTAATAAAAATGAGATTTATGCCCGATTTTTCCAAGCATACTCAAAGTTGAGGGACCCTCAAATATATATATATATTAAAATAAACATTAAAACATTTTTTAAATACTTAAAACACAATAATTGAAAAATAAATGAAAATCAAACACCCTTTTAAAAAAATTTAAAATTATTAAAACACAGACATGTTTCGGCACAATAGGCCATTATCAATTTTACAAAAAATAAATTTAATTTAGCATTCAAGACAACAAACAATTCATTTTAATTAATAAAAATTCGCTCCGGCAGCTGGCGGTCGGAAAGAGTGCATTTCAAATGCAATTCTATGATGGCTCAAATCATATGACTTATAATGAGCTATTCAGGGTATGAATTCAAAGGCGCCGTTTTCGAAAAACACAATTTTTGGCATTGTGTTATTCGCCATTTTCTCTGCCATTTTTGATTGGATTTTTTTCGTTGATGGCTCAAATTGTAGGGAATAATAAGGGTATTATACCCACCAATTTTCAAAACGATCACGTTATTGGTCGATTTGTAGTGATTTTTCAAAATTTTCATCCCCTAATTTCACCCCCTACCCTTGGACCAATTTGGCTGGTTAACGAACTTGACCGAGATATTAACACTAATGATTTTTGTGCAAAATTTGGTCGCTCTCCGACAAGCCCTTCGGGAGTTATCGTGTTAACAAGAAACTGTACATATATAAATAAATATATATATATATATATATATATATATATATATATATATATATATATATATATATATATATATATATAAATTTGAACGGACATCAGTTTCGTGTTCTAGGGGCTCGGAAACGTGTAAAAAATTTATCACATCATAAATTTTCGATTGTCAGGGCAAGACCAATAGTGCATTTTTTCAAATGAAATGCACTAAAAGCCAGAAATACCACACAAAAATCAGCCTTTGCTGAACATCTTTTGGATTAAAATCATTGCTACAGAGATATAAAACCTAACATGATAATATTGAACTTTGGAAACAAAAATATGAAATTGAATGTCAAAGAAGAATTTCAAATATACAAGGGAAAAAAGTTGAATGGCAACAAAATAATAAAAGATAATTTCAATAATTATCCAATTTTTGAAAAAAATTTAAAAACCTAGATTTTGGTGTAAATAGGAGTTATACGCTTTCAATTGCAATCATATGATATTATTTAGACTAAAATTTTTAATTTTAAATCTTGTTTACTTATTTCATTATTTTATCCACATTGATAATGGCCTAATGTGCCGAAACATGTCTGTGTTTTAATAATTTTAAAGTTTTTTAAAAAAGTGTTTGATTTTCATTTATTTTTCACTTAAAACACAATAATTGATAGCGATTTTACATATCTTAACTCTGGCTTATTTTCTTGTCCTGCATGATCTATCCCCATAACTGTATAACTAACAAAACGTAGTCCATCGATAAATATCTAGTTCAGTATTCTTTATTGCTATCTTCTGTATGATTGTGATTCATGTTGGATCACAAATGTAGTTTAATTATAGTAACAAAAACATTCTAGTGTTTTCGGATTTTCCACAAATTGCATATCCTTTTGGTAGCAATCTTCTTTATTGATGTTTTGAAAACTGTTTTCATAATCAGCCATGTTCCTTGCCGCCTCCTCACGTTGTAGCTGGAAAACGTTATAGCATGATTATCATGATTACTAATGATAAATACGTTTAACTGAAATTTTAGTTTAAACTATCAGTTGTCAGTGTATGGTCACTTACACTTGGGTCACGAGTCATTTGGGTGGCTCGTTGGAGGAGTGATAAAGCGCCGGTCTGATAACCAGGTGGACCCTGGTTCAAGTCCCAAGCGGGGGAACAATTTTTGACCACAGCACAATCACATAAGTACGGCCACCCCGTCTTTCGGAGGAGACGATAAGCCGTCGGTCCCGACTACCTACAAGTAGTCGTCATCTATCATCCATTTCATCACCCACGCACAAGCCTATGAGCTCATGTGGGCTTCACCCTCATAAACAAACAAACAAACTTTTATCAACTTGTGTTTCAATTGAGCCAGCTGATGGTTTAATCCAAAATTCAGATTAACTTTTTTGGAGAAACCGGCCCTTAATGTAGTATTTCCAAGCAAAGAAAACATTCTGGCAAATGACTCCTGCTCGATCAATGAAAGATAGATTGTAAATGTGCCTCAAATTGTAAAGTAGATTTTTTTCTACAATTTTTGACCAATTTAGAGTTTTTTACCCAATATTGACCGAGCTGGATTCATTTTCCCATCTTGCAAGAATGCCTTCTTTGCTTGGACAGACTATACCAGCAACCCTTAACCCACATAAAAAATAATCTCTGGTACCGAGCTTCGCTCTGAAGCTGCGGCCGAACTGTTGAATTACATAAATATGTTATTGTAAAAAATCAAGGAACCTCCTTGTAAAAAATTGATATGATCACCTCTCACAATTTTTTGACAGTCATGAACATGTGTTATAGACTTGAATGTAACTCCATTCACTCCAGCTGGATAGCGTTGGTCAGCTAATGATAACAGTAGTACTTGGGATCATGCCTGAATAAGGAATATTTTATTCTTTTATTAATCCTGCCAGAGAGTTTCCCGGACATGAGACCTGGTGCAATCTTATTTTTCCATCAAGGTTATATTACATTTCAAATTTCAAGAAAATCGTTAGAGCCGTTTTCTAGATCCGTGGTTCCACATACAGACATACAAACATACATACATACATACATACATACATACATACATACATAATGTGGAATTGCATTTCAGGAGAGGCCAATTGAGCCGAAAATAAAGATAAAACCCAAGTAATCAGCACCAATCTGATAGCATTGATAAGAACACTCACCTGCATATTTGTCAAAAACTTATTGCTCATTGTTGAAATTTAATTATTTATTGTTCAGTACACAATTGTTTGGCATTCTAGTAAGAAATAGTGGCCAACATAACCCTCAATTTATTATGATTGTTTTCATAGTTCAAGATAGCCGAATTGTTGAAACCGGCAAGTATAGTCAGCTGTCACTGGCATGCCAAGAATATTATATTATATTATAAGCTATTATTGTAATTGTAATCCTCTCTCAAATATTATTTTCTGAATTAATTACCTCAGCAAACAATTGATTTTTTTTTATCATTCCTCATTTAAATTAACTCTCTTAAAAATTTACATCCCCCACCCCTTTCTAGAAACTTCTAGAAGTTTAGGAAGAAGTAAGTGATATACTTCCTGAAAGGGGTTGTAACACACTCTCTCTCGGGCGGGCAAAGAGAAATGATGAAAAGTGCATAAGTGATTATAGGCTGTGAATTTTTTTTGTGGAAATTTAAAAAGTGTCAAGTGCGACGTATTCAACCGATGCTCTACCGGAGAATCCGAGGCAAAACCAACTTCAACAGGTGAAATTCTTCCTACCCAAGGCAAAATAAAGGACCCGAAGGTTAGTGAGAAAAATAAATGTTATAATACATACATACATACAGAAATTACTCGCTTAATATAATAGGATAACTTTGGCTTATTATAGTAAAGTAGCTGATTATAAAGTTTGCTTCAAAAGTAATTTTTCACAATTGTGGAATATACCTTCTCTTGTTGCATTTCACACAGACGTGTGAGTGCAGGTTTGCAGCATGGCCCTGGATTCACAGCCAAGCACTCCTCCCTTCCTTGACAATCAAGCACGGGACACTGGTCCTGCAGACCATTGGCTCGAAGGCAGGAGCAATCCTTATAGAAATTATCTTCTGGCAGCTCATTCTTTCTAGAGGTCATTTGCTTTCTTGCTGGAATCTGAGGAGAAATTGATAGAAGTTTAAAGTCTTAGAAAATCGTGTAATCCATATTCAACGCATTAATTAAGGTAAAAACATTCGTGTTAGAATGAACACTTCTGTATAAACTTCAGAAAACTTGCTAACACGTCAGATAAATAATTGAAGATGTTATTCTGTTCTGTTGATCGATTGTGGATGAAAAAAATTAATACTTCATCATATTGATGAAGATTATTGAATATAGTGGATGTATAAACTGTTTTTTAAAATCGGCAATATGCATGTCATTATAAAATATGAATTAATGGTAGCCTACTAACTTGCATTTGATAATGATCACGATCATTATAATGAAGTTCGTCTTTCAGGGAACATTTCTTAGCAAGTTGCCTTCCCGATAATTCTTGAAAAATGTTTTTTCGAGGAGATTGTTGGATTTCTCTCAAGAGACATGGTCTAAAAAAGACAGAAATAATTTTTTCGAGAAAAGGAGTAATCTTGAATACATTGCATTAGTTTAATATTGCTATTTAAAATTGACTCAGTTCATCTCATTGATAAAAAATATGTATATTATGGCTTTTGTTGGGAGAGCTATCCACTCGCCTTTGTTACAATCTGGTCACCCATCCGAAAGCAGTCCATAGAGAATATAACATAATAAAAAAATATTATATCTCATTGATATCAACTATATTATAAATATATTATAGCTGACGCCAAAAGGTAAGGCGGTTTAATCTGTCTCTTGTAAGTGAAGTAACCTATTAAAAATATCTGATGTGAGGCATCTATTGTCTCTTTTGAATTTAAAATCATCATCTAAGCATAGCTAAATGACATCTAATAGACAACATCAGCTGTTGGCGCGCAAAAGGAACAGACGAAACCGCCTAAATTTTGTCCGTCAGCTAATAATATAAATATTAGAACTTACTTTCTATTACAGTATATCAAAGCCACAAATTCCAAACAATTGAATCATCAAGGTCTAATTGGGTGAAGTTTCATGACAGGAAATTGGTATCTAGACTTGTATGGTTGTTCCTCTCCTTGAGTTGTTCTAGTCAATTCGACAATTTTATTCTAACATGATGTATTTTTATTTAATTCAAAGTTGTTTGGAATTATTTTCTTTTATTAAAAAAGATACAGATTTTGGAACTGAAAATTTTTATAGCCCATGAATGATATAAAGCAGTCTATAGCTCCCATTTATAGAATTAAATTTCAATTTTTAACAAAATATTCAATTAGGGCTTAAATTATTACAATAGTTTTGTTATTCTATGCTGTTGGCTAATTCTAGTATATTACCTGTCATCAACTTCTTCAAGAAGCTTTTTAAGCTTTTCAACTATGTTTCTTCGTTTTTCTCCTGTAGCATGACATATCTCCTCATTATGTGGTTTTGGGGCATGATCATTACAAATTGTATCACTCATCTTGCTCCTTTTTTTTGTATTTTAAAATTTTGTGTAGCTCTGATTTTGTGTTGTTTTATGTTGAAAGTGTTGTGAGAAATGAATAGGTAATGCTCTGTTGAGGAAATCTATGAAACAGATGATAGCAGAAATTTCTTCTTTCAATTTTCAATATAAATCAACATCTGAATCGGTATGATTTGCTACCATAGTTTTCCACCTCGTTATAATATTTTGAACAGTAGAATACTGATTTGGAAGCATGTGTTATTATTTCTGTGATAAAGCAGGTTAATTTGTTCCAATCACATTTATGTTGTTGTCAATTTTATCTATTTTATTTTAATTAAAGCGTTACATAAAAAAGTTCACTTCTTAGTGGTTCAAGGGAATATAAGATTATTGTTTCACTAAATCAGAACAGAAATCAGAATTTTAGATCTTGCAGAATTTTATGTTGGTGTAATGAGTTCTTCTTCAGTCTCCGATTTTGAAATCCAAGAAGATTGTAAGTATTGTCATTTTTTATTCATCAATGCATCCTTTCTTATCCGTGTGATAGGAGCAAGGAAAGTGAAACCTTGACACCGGTACGTTTACATTTCTCTTGCAATGTACTATAAAGCACTTTTGAATAGTCACTGGAGTAACTGAGCATTTCGTTTCTACCTCAGACAGAATAAATAATTAGATGAATACGGAAGAGCACAATTGTAGTTATTTCTACAAAAAATAGATTATTTAGAATAGAATATTTTAAATCACACTCGAGTCTCAATCCATTTTTTTCTGAAATTGACATCTGCGCTCTAAACTATTCACCCTATTATTGAGAGTGTGAATCAATTATTCTTGGAATTATTATTATATTTCAAGTGGTATTCTTTTACAAGATTTCACGTACGGTACCGTACTCTTTGAGATTTACTTTTCAATTTTCAAATCAATAAGCAAATCAATAATGTAGGACGGTAAACAAAACAAAAATTGAATAATGTTGTCATTTCATCGTGTCTTCTAAACAGAAATCTTTGTCAATTTTTATTATATAAACAATTTAAGCCTAAATCACTCAATTTTATCATGCAAAATCTGTTATAATTATTACTCTGTATGACCTTACGATTACTGTCTTTCACAGTTGTGCAGTATCTATCAGCCAGATTTTTTAATAACGATTATTACACATGGGCTGATCTAGTTCTTATTTCAATAAATCCTCTGAAAGAACTACCTGTTGCACAAAAAAGAAACATTGCTCTCAAGAACGCACTAAAGGTTAGTACCTATAACATTTTGAATACCGTAGTGGGCTACCGTATATAATTTTTTATTAAATAAAAAATATTAATAATACTTTGAGTATCAAGCCGGTATTATTATTTCTATCCTCCAACTTTTCAAAAAGTTATAATTAATGACAATTTTTGTGGACGTCTAACAACTGGTATCTCAGAGGAAAACTCTTCTGTAAGATGCAATGACTCTTCTGTAGATTTTTTTTACAACCTATATTTTATCAAAAACATTCTCTATTATTTTTTTAAATTTCTCAGGTTAAAATTTCATAAAATTCTTCAATTTGAGATTTTTTGCAAATTTAGAATTTTGAGGACATTGATTTATATTTATATCATATTTTTTATATTGATACTTCTGTGTTTCAAATCGAATTAAGTTTATTGAATTTTTCATATCTGAATATAATGTAACTCTTTGGACCAGAAATTAGAATATTAGCATTTAGTTAAAAAATTCATTATATTTTAATACTAGTTGTTATAGCCTTCGCTTTATGTGAAATTCTTCATTATTTTCTCTAGGGCGAGTCAACGATAAAAACATTGGAGCCCCATATCTACAGTGTTGTTCACAGATCACTATGCTGTTTGTCTGTGAATCGCAAAGACCAGATTATTGTATTCAGCGGAGATTCAGGATCCGGAAAGGTGAGCCTGGTATTTCTATTGAAAATTTCATAAGATAATTTTTCAAATACCAATTTAAGTAGTTTTTCCTGTGTAGTGTTCATGAAATTCAAGTAACTTACAGTACCGATATCAGAACTGGTTTATTCAAATTTATATTGTATTCATGAAGTTGTTTACCTCTTATTCATTTCTTGTATGGTATGATATCTCCAATTCTATAATTTATATTTATTTCATTCACTGAACTACCTACATTGATGAAAATGCTGGTCTTCCTGCTCTGTAAAACGTTCACTCACTGTAATACCATTTATTCATTTGACTAGTATGTGGTAATAAAGGCCTACTGATGTACTGATACTGTATAATGTTCTTATATATGATTGGTTTAGATTATCAGTCCTTAGTAATACATATGCTCGTCATGGATATGAAAATTAATATTATTCCTGTGATTTTCAGTCGCACGCAGCTGAAGAGGCCCTAAGCTTCATTGCTGATGTGAGTACTCCTCCTCTGAGCGAAATTTGTCATGCGCAGACATTGCTGTCCTGTTTTGGCAATGCGGCCACCGAATATCACGGTAACAGCTCTCGCTTTGGAAACCTTCTACTTCTGGATTACAGCGAATTTTCCAAAACTATTCTCAGAGCAAAAATAAGAACTTATCTTCTTGAAAAGACTAGAGTGTCTTCGCCTTCTGTCAGGAATTTCCACGTCTTCTATCAGGTTTGTTTATTTATTATTTGCCTTGTTTTAGATAAAAGTTGATGAAATTTTATGAGAGCTAGAACTCTATAGAGAGCTATAGATCTAAATAGAGCTATTTGTAGCTCTATTGCTATTGCCAATATCATTTAACTGAAAAATCATATTAGCAATTCATACGGTATGAATGGAGTTACCATTCTAATAGTATGAATGCATGTAAAATTATGAGACGTTATTTACCTTAAAATCTTGTTTTCAGTTGAACACTTACTTGAGCCCCTAAATATTTTATTATATGTGTAAGATGTAGATATTTTACTGCAGATCGCCAGATCTTCTTATTGAGTGGAGGAAATGTGTTGAAAGGAGGAAAAATATAGAGGCTAAAGCCGATTCTGTATAGCATTTTTTAAAATCAAGTTTGAAGTAGCCTGATTTTATAAACTCAAAAGAAGGTTGATTTTATGAACCTAATATACATAATATATAGACTAACGTTACATATATGACATTTAATTATAATTAGGTAGGTACTCTGTAGCAGAAATAATATAGTGCTGCAGATCGTTCATTGTATCTTATCAAATTGATTTCTGTATCCACTCGAGTGGAAAATCTGTTATAATAACCACCTGAAAATGTGTTGATCCTTGAGATTTTTACAGGAAAATTCAAACTTTGATGATTTTGTGCGTGTGTAAAATGTTCACGACCAATTTCTAGGAATTCGACGGGACTATAAGCTTTTACAATCTTGATGCAGATATGACACGGTATTGTTGTGATAGAAGACAAATCTCTAATCGCTGACACTGCAATAAATAGATCTATGTGATTGAATAGATGCTCATAAATGTATTAATTGATCACCTGTTAAATTTATTGTTTTTCTTATCACTGGCGGCTCGTGCCTTGGGAAAAGTTGAAGTGTTATACAATATACGTATAAGGTATACGGGCACTTTATTGCACTCTTATATTGCTATTCAACAGAATATTAGTAGGCCTATCAGATCAACAATTAAGAGAGAATATAGCCATTATATATTTTTTATTATAATAAGCTGGATTTTTTGTGAACAGTTGATAGCTGCATGCAAATTAACAGGACAAGATGGATTATATTTGAATACGGAAAGAAAGTTTAGAATCTTACCAGGCCAGATCACAGCCGATGATGAGTGTGGCTTCAAAAAGATGTTCGAAGCATTCGCAGGTCTAGGCTTCAATTGGCCAATGATAAAAAGTATTTTTGAAGTTATCGCTGGTATCTTGCACCTTGGAAACATCGTTTTCAAATCCAGTGAAGATTCTAGTTTTCATGCTGAAGTCAATTGGGAAGGTAATCCACTGCTGTAATTCAATCATAATAATATAAGTTACTACTGTTACTAGAAATACTGTCCTTGATAGATTTAAAAAATCATGTTCACGAATGTAGATCACTTAACATACACACCAACATCCGTACTCTTAGGGCCGGTTTCTCCAAATACGTGTAACTGAAATTTTAGTTTAAACTATCAGTTGTCAGTGTATGGTCACTCTTATTAACTTGTGTTTCAATTGAGCCAGCTGATGGTTTAATCCAAAATTCAGATTAACTTTTTTGGAGAAACCGGCCCTTAATGTTTTTTTCGAATTCAACAGTTCCTCATATGAACAAAATATCTTAATTGCAACATTCAACTTTTCTGAAAAATGAAGTATCCTCTCTGATTCATATAGTGTGAGCTTACCTGGAATAGAGATTTAACCTTTTTAATAATTGACATGAAATATTAATGTATTTCCAACAAAATTTGAGCTCATTTTTTCTTTGCAAAGATCAAATAGGGGGCTAGCCCCATGGGTCTCAGGCTTAACAAGTAATTTTCCAAGAGTCATTGAAATAAATTGGCTCTAAACGTATTGTTTGAGTCATGCCCACCTGAAGAAAAGCTATATTGGTTCTACTTGTTGTTTCATACACAGTTGCATTATTAATTAAACATTAATATAATTTTTTGACAATAATAAGTAATTGCTCTTCATATATCACATGTTACATGTACACTATATGCAATAATGGTCTGTGTTGTAGTTGCCCATATTACTATGTGCAGTCATTTACAAAATATTTTGTTTCTAGGCTACTTTCAATCACTGCAACCTACATTTTTAAATCATCGATGAATCATTGAATGGTGCGGTATGTGAGCATAAAATATCAATGTGTTTTCAAAAATATTTGAGATTATTTTTTCTCATACAATGTTATTGTAATATTTCAGAGTCATACGATGATCTTCAGAGAGCTTGCGAACTTCTCGGACTGAACTCTGAAACACTGGCACTCATTCTGACCAACAGTCTGATATCTTTCGACAAACACGAGAGTCGCACAATCCAAATTCCAGTCTCCTCAACAAGAGACGCCATCACTAGAAGAGATGCTCTCATGAAATTACTGTATTTGCTTCTTTTCAACTGGATTGTTTCTTACATTAACAACAAATTCGATCAAGGAGATTCTGTCACTACTTTCAAACTGGGTATGTCAATATTATTGGAGAGGCGGGCTTATAGGGATTGATAAGGATACATTGAAAGCAAAACCTCCATATTGATTGTAACTAAAGGGACGGATTCAAAGATTCAAAGATCCTCATACGTCAACCGAAGCTTATTGTGTGGTAAAAGCATAATATGCATTATGCTTTTAATGCATTAATAAAAGCATCAATATTATTGATAAAAGCATAGACCTACTTGTTGCAGAACAAACTATGATAATTATTTCTTGTAGGCTAATATTCCTATTTCCAATATCAAATAATTAGGTCTATCATCTTTTAACTTTTTTGAAACTAGTTATGAATTTATAATTATTATAATAATTTTTCTCATTTGTTGTTTTTGACAGGCTTGCTAGACATTTACGGCTTTGAAATGTTTTCAAGAAATAGTTTGGAACAACTTTGCATAAATTATGCCAATGAACGCCTGCATAACTATTTTGTTCAAGACATTCTCGTTCAAAAAAAGAAGGTAAAAATGATATTATATTCTCTCGAAACCCTTTATGAAGCACCTTATCAATTTCTAGAGATATTCAATTTGAAATATCGATGATTTTTCTCCGATCGATAGTATTCCAGAAAAATCTTCAATATATTTTATATTGAAAAATGTCGTCTGTTCCTCGATTTCCTATTTTTATGATTATCTTGATACATTCTGTTCGATAGTAGTGTATCCGACATAAAAAAGTCACAGAACATGAATTTTAGACCCTTAAATTGCTATAATTTGAAACAAAATTCGGAACAATAGCTCTTGTGGATCGCAATGAGGCTTCTACTTCTATAATAAGTGTTTCATGAACATTTTTCTCTAGCAGTTACACTAATTCATCCACAATTTTTTCTTCGTTTTCCCTTCTTTCTAGATCTTCAATCGAATATTCTTCAACTAAGTTATATTTATTTTCCAGACATTGGAAAATGAAGGCATACTATCAGAATCTGATTTTATTAGTGTTGGAGAAGATTATAGCAGAAAATCAATTGCTAGAATAAATTTACTTGATGCACCAAATTCAGTTTTCAGTGTATTGAATGAGGTGAGTAACAATCAGCTCTTCATAGAATTAATAAATTATTTCAGTGAATAAATGTTGAATGCTATGTAATCATGATTCACTCAATCTCATTATCATCATCAACAAACGTGGGAAATTTACCTATTTTAGTTCTTTCTTCTAACAAGGTCTTGGGTGAATATTTTTTAAGTTTATTGCTCTTTATGATACACTGCTGAAGTTTAACTGAAAGAGTTCCATTTCATTGATTATTTTGATTTTATTACTCACCTACATCTTTATTATTTAGTACAAAGAGGTCAAAGTGTCTGAGAGCCTAATCTGATTTTCAACGATTAAACAGTATTTACCAAGTTTTTGACTGGAATAATTCAAGTGTAGTGACTTAATGGACGATATGTATGAAGGTGTTAAGATTTCTGAGATGATATGATGTGGACACAGGTCCACAAATTTGATACAAAAATTATACAAGGGAGAGAGCTCCTTGATTGTTTCACCTTCCTATTCAAGACCTCCTTATTCAAGGCGTCTTCCTATAACTTACGTGTAACTTATTTTATCATCTTTTCAGAAATTATGTAACCATAACTACCGCTTTTAGAACAATTTTGTTGACCAAGATTATCCATGCCATTATCAATTCATTCTAATAGATAGTTTTTTGTCATTTTTTTAAAATTATTCTTATAAAGTATATGGTATTTACATGACCGTATCACATTCAGGATAGAATAATAATTTATAGATATTCTATAATGATCTGAACGTATATTCACAGGGATCTCTATTGATACACCATTGTGAGGGGAAAGAAGTCTGTCACAAACTCGAAAATTTACCAAAAAATGATATGATTCAAGTGGATAAATACAATGAGAAGTTTGTAATTAAACATTTTGCAGGGAACGTTACCTACAATTCAAATCACATGGTTGAGAAGAACAGTGATAAAGTACGTTTTTGTTATCTTCGATTAACTCTCGTTGAAGATTATAGTTGTAAGCTCTTTTGTGGAAGGCGATTCAATTGAAATTTCAAGTTTATCTGTATTTAATTTCACACTTTGTGTAATCAGACTCCCTATACTATTTAATGTCTGATGTTGAAATCTATGGACAAATCATTCACAATGTATACTATATTACAAATTATTCACAATGTATATTATTGTCATATATTTATGAAAATATCTCTACACGCTACACGGAATCTGATACACATAGAATATTTTAAAACTCAGCGTAAGTTTTTGTTAATAGATAGTAATTGATTGTTAAGTTTTTCACAGAATCGTATTTTTCAGGTTCCAAGTGAGCTCAGCAACATTCTACTCAACAGTTCTAAAGACTTCGTGAGAACTCTTGTTACTGAGGACAGCAGTCATACTCTTAAACACACTGTTTTAGGAAAATTCAAGGTGATGATTGTTTTCTTACTCATTCCTCATGATAATGCGTGAGGAAATTATAAAAATATCTTAGTACAGTATGATTTATGAATCATTTTTCAATGACCGAATCAAACAAGTTTTTTAAAAAACAACGTTTTGAAGGAACAATGTGACGAAACAGGAAATAATGTTTACTTTTTAACAATGTTGAGATATCCTTGAATTTGAGCTGAATGTTTGATTCTTTAAATGCATTGAAAAGGTTTTGAAGCAACAATCAACTAGTACATCTTTATCCAAGCCTTTTCAGCAATTTTTCTTTAACTGCATGATATAGCGATCAAATCTGAGATAGTATCAGATAGATAGAGCAATCAACAGTAGAATAAATTATGGAGGCAATAATACTGTATTATTTTTATGACTGCATTATTAATGGTATAAGATTAGTAATAAAATTGAAATTACAGAGATCTCTTGATTTGCTGATGACTGAGTTGAAAACTGCGGAAGTTCACTACGTACGTTGTATTAAACCGAATATACAAATGAAGCCCGGCTTGATTGATAAACAGTTTTTTGAAAAGCAACTACGATCAAGTGGAATAATAGAAGCTTTCAAACTTTCTGGTCACTGTCTTCCTATCCGGTAGCTAGAGATGAATTAATAGAATTTGTTGCTATAGTTAGTTTGTTTCATGTAAATCGTGTATAAGTTACAAATCATTTTCAAGATTTTTATACAAATGACGACACCTTCCTTGAAAATATATATTATATGAAATATATACAGGGTGTTTCTGGAGGAATGTGCAATACTTCTTAGGTTGATTCCTTACACAAAGTAGACAAAAAAGTTCCATGGAACCAACCCCCTAAAACGCTTTGTTACCGAGATAACAATGGCGGAAAATTGAGATTTTTCAAAGTATATTAATTTTTCCAATTTTTTAGAGGCTTTAGTGAGCTTCTAAAATATTCAATTCCTATGTAAAATTAGCTGAGGAATTCAATGAAACCAGATCCAAGTTTGTAACGTGAACGGTTATTGAGATAATTGGAAAAATATGCTAGAAAACGCCATTTTTTTCAACAATAACGGTTATAATTAAATAAGGAATCATAAATTTCTATTTTTGATTATAACTAGGTTATAACTGGGTTATAACTGGATAAGGAATCATGAAATTGTATTTTTTATTAATGGAAGTTGAAGTGAATGGGATTCTGAAAAAAAAGTTAAATAGCGGCGATTGTGTAAATCTTACCCAAATCCCAGAAATAGCGATCGAAAAAAGCAAAATCGCTACTATACAAAAAATTTATCACTTGTGCTATGTTTTGTCAATTTTTCGATTTTCGATCGCCATTTCTGAGATTTGAGTAAGATTTACACAATCGCCGCCATTCAACTTTTTCTTCAGAATCCGACTCTCTTCAACTTCGATTAATAAAAAATACAATTTTATGATTCCTTATCCAGTTATAACCCTTATTGTTGAAAAATGGCGTTTTTTAGCATATTTTTCCAATTATCTCAATAACCGTTAAAGCTAGAAACTTGGAACTGGTTTCATTAAATTCCTCAGCTAATTTTACATTGGAATTGATTATTTTAGAACCTCACTAAAGCCTCTAAAAAATTAGAAAAATTAATATTTTTTGAGAAATCTCAATTTTCCTCAAGTTATAACCCTTATTGTTGAAAAATTGCGTTTTTTAGCATATTTTTTCTATTAACTCAATAACCGTTTAAGTTACAAACTTGGAACTGGGTTTATTGAATTCCTCAGCTAATTTTACATACGAATTGATTATTTAAGAACCTTACTAAAGCCTAGAAAAATAAATATATTTTGAAAAATCTCAATTTTCCGCCTTTGTTATCTCAGTAACAAAGCGTTTTTGGGGATTGGTCCCATGGAACGTTTTTGTCCACTTGGTGTAAGGAATCAGCCTGAGAAGTATTGCACATTCCTCCTGAAACACCCTGTATATACCTATTCGAATGCTTTTTAAAATTTGAAGTGATGAATGGATTGAAATTATGATGCAAGACATATCACCGCATCATCAATTACTGTTATAGGTGTATGAACAGATATGAGTAGCCTACTGTAGCAAATTCAATATAAAATTTAAAAAAAGAAGTGACACAGAACTCCTCTACCTGAGATATTACTAAAAATTGAGTTCACTTAAATGAAAATAAATAATCCAACAATCTTGCAATAAATTTAGTGATTTTTCAATGTGTTTAATTTTTTTCTAGGTTGAACCTTGAAAGGCTCTACTCACATTTCGGCTGTTTGATGAATGGAAGAAAAGATATGAACGCTGATATTGACAAATTGATATTTTTCAAAAAATGGGCAGATAACTTAAAATTGAAATATCAAATAGGTGATGACGAAAACATTTTTTTGGAGGATAGTGTTTTGATTGAATTGGAAAATAAGGTCCAATTCATGAGAAATCATTCATCAAGGATCATACAAACTGCATGGCTTCGATACAAGCACAAAAATGACATCAGCTCACCAACATGCTCGACAATCGTTCAAAGATGTAAGTATGAATATCTTATGATTTCTATATCTCTATCCAATGCAGTATTATGAATACTTATAATAGCCTACTATGACCTATCTTATTTCATTATTATATCTAATAGAACTTATTGCATTTATATTTTTGAATTGGCAATTTTTGTGTGATAAAAATAAGGGGATATTCGAGGATTGTCAATTGAATTATACCCATAACACTAGATTCAGTGGTTTAGTTTATCCGATTCATAGATTAAGTCTAAAAGAGAGTGGACCGTCTTACATGGGTATAAAGGTATTGAATGCACATCCCCAACCACATAAAGGAGACGGAAAGATTGTATGTTTTTAAAGAGAGGCTCCGAAATTTCTTGGTGGACTTGTTCCCTTACAAGGTGGCAGACTTCTTTGAGAGATAATGTTGCGCAAATTTTCAATAATTGGTAAAAACATTGACGTGTCATTGCTGCATGAGCGTTGCTCACTAGTTGCGGCTTATATGTGACGAATAATAAAAATAACGGAATGGGTGAGTGCCAAATAGCAGTTACACAGTCACAAACGCTTTTCAAGCTTAATCTTTGTTTTGAAAAATGCAAATTCTTGCTTTTTACAAAAAATAATTTAAATCCACTTTGGCGCAACCGTTCCCGAGTTCGAAATTTGTATTTACTGAATTGATAAGTCAATTTATTTCTTTTTAAAGTTCTTATAGCCTATAGGTTGAGGTATATACCTACCTCTAATACCAGAGACTATCTTACTGCTACTCTTAGGATAGTCGATAGATATCCTATTCCTATAAGAGTATAGGATAGTCTCTGAGAATACGTCGATAATATTGAATTGTTTGTTAAGCTAATTTATGCTTTATGAAACTCTTGTAACGTACCTAAAAAAAAATTTATATAAGAAATTTACCAACTACTACTTACTGTACACTTACACCATTGTTCGGATTGTGCCCGCGACTTGAATTATCGTCTTATTCAGTGAGTAGTTATAGTATAGCCTCTATATTTCATAATATTGAATTGTTTGCTTCAGATTCCAGTTTAAACCAAATTGACCTTGTGGGATTAGAAGAGAGAGACAACTACAAGAGACTGATTTTGGATAGTGGTATCCAAAGTTTCAAGTGTCCAGGAGACGCGAATTATATAGGGAGGATTAATACCTTATCACTGAATAATCAACAACCAGGAATCCGTAGAATGTTATCATTTGGTGATGAATACAGAGAATCTAATCTAATACAACGAATTGAAGACAACAAGCTTTCTTCGTGTCAAGGTCATCTACCAGCACTACCAGCACCTCAACATTCAAAGGAACCGACAATCGAAATCCCATCTAATATCAAGAACATCATCAAACCAACTTCATCCTCAGATACCGTGGAAATAGCATCCGACTCGCCTATCGAACAGCATCATCCATCACGGATCGATTCTGCATCACTCAACATTCTATTGGAATCCTCTTTGAGAATGACCAACCGAGTAAATAGGAAATTTAGCAAGAGAGAAATGAGTAACAATAGATCGAGCCAATACAATTACAAATTATTGAAGAAAATCGAAACATCTGAGAAAAAAATTGGAAATGAAGTTTTCTTCATTAGCAACACTGGTATAGTCAGTAGAAGAGCTCTAGCTAAGGTAATGATCAAATTATCGCTTTTTCATCAACAAAATGGAATGCTCTTTTCAGTGATTGAATTTATTTACATCCCAACTTTCTAAAAAGCTGTGGTCGAATATGTTCCACAAACTATCTTCATAGCCTGAGAATTTGTAGTTGTATTTCATTCATTTCGTTACAGGATTAAAATGTATTCCTCTTTCTAGATACCAATATTTTTTCTAAGGTTCATGCCTACGTCAAAAACTCAAGGCTTATACGTGGGTGAACTATGACGATTCAAAGATGCTCTGAAGCTCGACATTCTGGCAGACTCCGAAAGACGGGAGTGGCCTTTGGTGATCAAATGAGTAACTTACAATTTCGAAATTTTTGGATTATAGGATTAACGCTCTCAACAACGGACCATACATTTTTGGAAATTATCGAGTATTATAGTTTTGATACAAAATTTACTAAAGTTATGTAAAATAGGCAAACCCTTATAAGGATTTTCAAATCGACGCAGAGAATCATTTTGAACATCATTCTCCATATTATCTAGATTTAATTTTCTCCTTATATGCAAGAAAATACTTATCATTATAACGATTTGTAGAAGAAAATTCTTTAGAAATCAAATAATACATGAAATATCTTGTCATTTATATAGCTCACATCTTAGATTTTCCTTGTAATGGTTTCACAAGACCTATTGAAAAAATTTATTCCGCTTATCGTAAACGCATGCAGGTGGTTTTGCAACCACGAATATTTCATGAATTGGAAGTCCCTGAAATGATATGTAGTCTATAATAAAAAATCATGAACAGCACTTATCAATAGTCTTGAATTTCATTTAAAATAAATAGTTCATAAGCATATTTTAATCACTGGAATTTCGAATCAGCCTCAAGTATCCATTCAGCAGGCGCATTTTCCAAACTATTTGACATTCTCTTATTATTTCATTAACAGGTACCGATATGGTTTCATACGAAGAAAACTTGCATTCCATACTCCCATATTGTTCCTTTTGTTCTACTGCCAATTGGAATTGAAGCACGCTTTCGAGTGAGAAAATGTTACAAGAAAAAAGCAAAAGAAAAAAAGAATAGAAACTTATTACTTTTTTGCCAATTTGGCTATAAGGTATCGAGTATTATTTGCTCATGTCATCAGCAATAAAACAGTCATAACAAATCAAAACTCGGACTGTACCCTTTAATTGTTTTCATAATGTTCTTTTAAAGAAGAAAATAAAATAAATGCCGTATTCGACTTGTTGGCACATTTCCTCAATAATCAAGATCGCAAAGAGCCATAAAACAATATCAATAATCGTACTATAATAAAGTATATGAGAAGCCTACTTCTTTGATAAAGAGAAATAACAAATTTCCAATTTGACTACCTCATTTTGACTGTGATGGCCTAAATAGGGAATAAAAAAATATTGGTTTTCAAATAAAATAAATATATTTATTAAGTTTACAAATTCACGTGTGATGCAAATAATTGAAAAAAATCTATAGATTATTTCTTCTTAATCTACAACCTAACGAATACTGACAAGATTACGTAGAAGTGGAGTATGTAGGATACAAATTGCCAATTTCCCAGCCAGGCCATTGTAGATGAATTCTATAAACGTTTCGAAGCATGATACTCTCTCACTAAAGTTGTGTTTGGTCCATATTTTAGAGTATAGTAGAGTTTGAATTAAATTACAGTATTTGAGGACAGTAATTTAGCTGAGGACCAGAAAAGATAACTGAAAGAAGGAAATAAAGATGGAAAAAGAAGGAAACATGAAAATTATTATGAAGGAGAACATAATAATGGTGAAAGGGGAAACCTACTACAACATCATCACATGTAAAGAACAATATCACATTATTGAATATAAAATACATTATACAGAACATATTACACTACTAATAACAAAATTTATCAAATAACAATATAGATTTTACCATTTAAATTTATTTATTCAATACCAACCTCTCCTATCTCTCTTCAAAAATTATTTATCATTGGACGATTATCAATTTATTTTAGTGCTGCATTTCATAAATAGCTCTATTAACTAGGAGACAATCATATTCTACAAAACCTTCACCAGACTAACAGTACAACACCATTCATTTCATACTTCACCGAACCAACAACCTTCCATTCACAATTTCGTATTTAAAAAATAAATACATATCGCTTTGGCATATCATTATGATAGAAAAAATACTATCACTATTTTAAAACTAGAATTGTGAATCCATTCAAATTTTATTAGAGGAATATATAAAATATGGATCAATATTTTCGACTATCTAACCAAATCAATCACAATATAAATGAGAATTAACGAATCACTCTTTCGGGCAAGATCAAATTCAATAAGACTTAAAATTGTCGTAATTCTAACATAAAGTGAATGAAAAATAATTGGTCTATTTCATTTTTGATAATTCAGTTGAATATATTTCAGGTTTGGAACATGATCTTCTACTGTAATTTGTTCTAGAATAGGTATAAATCTGGTACCGTATTTCAATTTAATTGATAAGTGATAATATTTAAGCAACGCTAACTAAAACTACAGAATATCAAATGAAGACATTTAAAAGGACATCTCTCCGACTAGAACAAGTGTATTTTTTCAATAAGAAATATCTGCACACCGATTGAAAATTAGTTATAGAAAAGAAAATGTTATTTGATTTATTGTTTCTAGGAAGTGAGGTAATCTCTGCTATGAGCTTGACAATGAGTCGAAAGTAGAAAACCTAGCAGCGACTTGAGAAACCAAAATGCTATAATTATAGTTATCTTCAACTTTATCTTACATGTTGTTGATTACATTGAACATTTTCAATTTAAACTGCGCCTTAAACTATTCGAGTGTCAATAAAAGTTTTTCTCGATATATGCCTACTTATTTGTGAGCTAAGTTACAAAGATTTTTTCCCATTTACTTAATTTATTCATCTAATGATAATAATTATACTAATAATTATGATTTGTCTAATTTCTGTCTTCTTTCAAAAACCTTAATAGTCGAGTCATTCTAGGGTTGGAGGTGGAACTAATTGCAACAAAGATGTTTTATGGTGTAAATGGTAGCTGACACCCTCCTATTTAACGTGTAAAAAATCCCACTCTCAACTCGTTTCGGAAAGTTGTTTTTTTGGCCGCCATATTGGAAAATTTTGCTCATTTTTCTGTTTTCTTGGAATAACGTCAGAACGAAGCGTCGGACAAAAAAACTTACTGAACCTTTTTTTTAGTTAATTAAAATTTGCAAGAGAATGGTGGTAGAATCATCTCTTTATCTTTACTAGAAACAGAGTTAGGATTTTTCAAAAAATAGGTTAATTTTCAAGAAAAACTGTAATTGACTATTTTCAGTTTATGTTCGCTCAGAACTTTTGACATATTCCTTTGAGTTGTTCAATTCAAAATCCCTCTGGTGATTCAAAAGGTCAATGAGACAATCGAGCATGTAGAACTAATCTTTCTCTACAATTTGAGCCCAGATACAAGACTTAATCTTGCTCCATTCTTGATTTAGAGGCTATTGATTGTCTGACAAATCATTAAAAAAATAGATGTATTGAATTTCACCATTTATTTAAGTTGATGTAACTATTCTGAAGGCGTGATGTCATAAACCTTATTCATAGGAAATCGAAGAGTAAGAATTTTGCAACATTTTTAATGTATTTTCATTTTTTTATCACGAAGGACTTTGAAGATATACTCATTTGTAAGCAAAAAACTAAATTTTTTTTGTATATGATGGAAAAATCAATATTCTCTCAGGAGTTATTTTTCACAATTCTGACCAAATTTGACATATGGTATATGAATTCAGACCGCCTTGATGAGCTGAAAAGAATGAGATATGGTTTGTTGAGATCCGATGACTTTTACAATAGTTAGAGGTATCCTTAGATTGAGATCCTTGAAGGGTCCTTAATATTGAAAAAGCTAACTTGTAATTCAGGTCGGTAGGTACCCTATCTGCTTTAGAAATTGATCTGAAAAACATTATTATCAAAGAAAATATCAATACAAGCACCGTATAAATTTTTTTGGAGACCATTCCCCCCCAAAATAGTGTTTTTTTTAATAACAAGGATATCTTTTAATTGCTCCAGTTCAAAAACTATACAAGGAAGAAAGGTCTACTTGGTCTCAAATTGTAGAGGACAAAATTATCCCCAGAGGGATTTTGAATTGAACAACTCAAAGGAATATGTCAAAAGTTCTGAGCAAACATAAACTGAAAATGAGTCAGTTACAGTTTTTCTTGAAAATTAACCTATTTTTTGAAAAATCCTAACTCGGTTTCTAGTAAAGATAAAGAGATGATTCTACCAACATTCTCTTGCAAATTTTATTTACTAAAAAAAGGTTCAGTAAGTTTTTTTGTCCGACGGCGCTTCGTTCTGACGTTATTCCAAGAAAACAAAAAAATGAGCAAAATTTTCCAATATGGCGGCCAAAAAACAACTCTTCCGACACGAGTTGAGAGTGGGATTTTTTACACGTTAAAAATAGGAGAGATTATCAGCTACCATTTCCACCATAAAACAACTTCTTGTTTGCAATTACTTCAAAAGGTTGACCCTGTTTTGAGCTATGAATAGTTCTGGACTATAAGCACAATACTAAAACAAGATATTATTTTTGATCATCGTTTCCATCAATCTCAATGAAAAGCATAATAGTATGAAGACTTGAAATTAACATTAAAATAATATTTGCTTCATTATATTCATATTGTTGAAAAGCTTTTCATGGACCCTTTATAAGAATAATTGTACTGCATAATTTTAAAAGGGAACAACTTTTATCCAACGGAAAGGATGTTTATCTTTAGTGTTGTACTGGCATTTAAAAAAAAAACCACTGATCTATGATTTGTGGTCAATTCGAACCAATTTTCTGAGTTAACTACTTTTCAATTGAACGTTCAGGGATTGCATTCACGCAGACCTATGGGAAAACTCAAAAATACCAACTCAATTAATCCAATTTTAGTATTTGGCTTTGAGGTCAAAAACCTTATTTATAACTACAGTATAAAATTGATCTATTTTACTCTTCAAAAATATTTTCTACTGTTCAGCTGTGGGTTATGAATTGCTCGGGTGGATTGATTTCTCTATATTGTCTTGCTGCACTAATAATTGATTGGAATCAAGTTATTTACTATAGAAGAATAGTACTTGAATACCCTATTGTTGAAACTTAAGGCTATAACAAGGCAACCTTAGTTGACAACCTACACAATCAAACTGGGATTCAATGTCAGCCTTTTCAGTACCCTATAATGGAAGAAGCACTATTTCAACAACGAAGAACTAACACCGAAGTTCCGAAATATATATTTACCATCATCAACAATCCCTAATTTCAGAAGATGAGCACATACTATGTACTTGTTCTCTAAATAGACTATTGCCGTACAGTAGTAGTTTCAAAACTGATACATCATCAAAGAACTGGATGTAATTTTTTCAATAATACCAATTAAGCACTTATTGAAAATCAGATATGAAGGTTACATAGACACACATACACAAATCTACACGATTATATAAATAATACTAAGAGTACATGTACCTGGTAACAATACAGAAGCTGATTATAATGAAACAGAGATTCAGTAAAATACCATGCAATACTTTTTCCATAAAGCGATTATCAAAATTATTTATGAATAAATGATGATTCGTTGATTATTCCCCAAACGATTTTGTTGCTCTTATACAGCGTGAGTGTAAGATTTATAATTGATGGTTAGTCATTTTCGAATAAAAATAAAAATTTTTAATCTATAAATTATAGAACGGTCTGATAATATTTCAACACAAATTGATTTGATGACATGAGTAACTGTTTTTCAAGTTTGAGGTGAAATACTGGAAACAGATTTGTTTCAAAATACTGGAGCATGTTCATACTTCAGGGGACAATTGAAAAGTATCAATAAAATAATATCCATATTAAGATCCTCTACCACCACTAAGAGAGCTTGTTATAGTAAAGGCATAATTATGATCTATGACATTCTAAAAAAACTAAATACGAATTTCACAGCTATTAATATTTTTACATTATTGATAACGCAGTCAATAGGTAATTTATGATCTATTCTAATAATCCACTTGAATATGAAAGCGCATTTTTGATTTCACGAATTGACAGTATTTTGAATGTTTAGAAGGCTAGCTAAAAAAAATAATAATAGGGGAATGATAAAATTTACAGCTTCTTTTTCAAATTGCAAATTCATATTTTCTAAGTTAGACTATTCCTTGCACAACGGGACATAATTTGAAATACCATGATTTGGTATTATCGGTACTAAATAGAAAATAACCACCTAAAAAAGTGAATGATATGATATTTGATTTTGAATAGTAATATCACAGGAAGTAAATTCACCCAACTCAACAAAAAAAATTATCAACCTGAATATTCATAACGATTTTTTATAATACAGTTATATTTTAGTTAGCTTACCATGTTTTTGATAAAGAATATCAAATGTCAGGATGACAAGCGACAGCCTTTTATCATGTAATAAGTTCGGTAAACTATTCTTATGATTGAAAGGCACATTGAAGTATGAGCAATTCAACAAAATACCGAACTTAAGTTGATAAATAGTATTAAAATATACTTTTTATACGTGAAGTTTTTCACTGACTTACTGTCATTGTTCAATGCTAAAATTCCTGAATTACTCTATTCGGATAATGGCTTGCAAGTTGACCATTTCTACAAAAAATCAATACCTATAGAATATAGATTTGAATTAAATAGGTTGTGAAATAATGCATGAATGTATTCCATTATTATGGAAAATTATATGAAATAATAATTCATATATATTCAAGACATAGTGAATTACATGCACATAATCTAAAGTGTGATTACTGAGGATCACTGGAAATAAAGATTAGTTGAATACCCGGAAGAGGAAAAATTCTTTATGACTACAAAATATATATACTGTACTGTACCGTATTCTTTGAATAAATACGTGATGAAAGAGCAGTAAAAAACTTTCAAACCATCTTGTGACACAGATGATTGAGAATAAGTTACTATAAAGAGACGATTCATTTCATGGAAAAAAAATATTTTTTAATGAATCTACACTGATGACGATTTAACTAGTTATATGGTTGATAATTTAGAATCAACAATGGTACTACCGTACGTACTATTTTCTAAAATACAATCTAAAATTCTGACAACTTCACAAAGCTCAATTATTGTTAAATATTTTTGTAAATAGAAAAATACATCCTACGTGGGAATGGAAAAGAAGATTAACACTTAGAAATACTGGGTATAGAATCCCCGTAGAAGGCTACTACTTACTAAAGTTTACTTCGATTTTCTATGTAAGTATAAATACTGATCTCTTTACGCTTTACAATAATCGCATCTACAACAGTTACGTTTTACAATAGTTGCATCAATAAATATCAAATATATTGTACAATATCTAGAAATTATAAACCTAACAACAAAAGCAATAAATAGTAGTTGATTATGAATATATTAAATACTTTGGACAACAAAACAATTGATTTACACCTGTATTGTGATCAGCTGATGATTATATGTTGGCGCATCGTTTAACTTACCTTTGAGGTAGCATAAATAAAGTGGAGCAACTAAAATAAATGCTAGGGTTTGTCAGACTGGAAGCGCGCGATACGTACGACCACCAGCATTTACTCAAGAAAAAGGATTGCTGCACCGCTTAAGAAGAGCCCCCAAAGCGCCATTCGCCGCCTCCATTTGCAACCCCCACTGCCCCCGGAACCACCCCCGCTACAGCCCCCGCCCCCACCTTTTCGTCCCTGTGAGCACCTCAAACGGCACAAAGCTGCTCGGCTCCTGTCCGTTGTCCGGGTCGCTGGGAAAATCTTCTAAAGCTCATGTTGCTGAAGCCAGCCGTCGTTGTCACTTTGGCCGACTTCTTGGACACCTTTGCCCACCTTCTTGGCACTGGACGATGCCTTTGCCGGCTCTCGCCTTCCCCAGAACCACCGCCGGCCGCGAATCGCCGATCAACACATACTTGTTCTTATCGAGCGAGTTGTGGACTCTTTCAGAAAGTCATCCTTCTTTGGTTTAGGAGCGGCATCGTCCGACTCATTCGACAAAAGCAGAATCAACGCTTCTGGCGCGACGAGCAGTCCGGCTGGAGCCATGTACTGTGACACATCCGCACTCAGTTCAGCCGAATGGCGCACTGTTGCATTCGGCACCCGAGGCGGAAAGAAGGCCGGCACACTGTCTCAACCTTTTTCTGAGGTAGAACATTGAATGGCACTGCCCCAAACAAGTCTTGCTTTACCGAGGTTATTATGAGTAGCATTTTCGTAGTTATTCGACACAAAAACACTCGCTGTGTTTGATGAGTTCAACACTGGTGGATCAATGACAAAATCCGATTTTTGTTTCTTTGGTTAGTTTGGGAAACTATTGCCACCGATTGTAATCGTAGTTCTATGCAACACTTGATCAGTCGAGCTCAAGTGGTCGTCAGGGATTATGAATGGATTCGATGAAGAAACTTTGTTTGAAAGGTGATGAGCCAAACAAATCTACCGATTCAACTTTCGGATTACGTATTTCTCTACAAAAGGAAACTGAAACATGTGTGGTTTATTTTCATCAAATGGCGTAAACTCTTTATCGACATTATTCTCGAGTACTTCGGTGTTTCTGATGGATTCGACTTGACTTATATCAACGAGAGAGCCTTCATAGACAGGAGATATAGCGACTAGGGAGAGGAGGGGAAGGAGTAGACATTGCCAGGAATGGTTCAGAGAGCGTTCGGCTATCAGCTCGCTCAGCACTGGTTACCTCTCGTCTCGGTTTTTTCTTTGGGTCTGTTCTTGTGGAAGAGGCGCCATTGCAAACACATCTTTGGTGATTGCTGACTCATCTTCGTCCATGTCGATGAGTAGTGGTGGAGAGAGGGGGTTTTCCTCTCTCAGTGTCCAGCTCATCATCAGCCAGCAATGGTTTCTCACCGTAGGAATGTCCAACAAACAGCAAGTCATCCTTTTCGGGGACTTCGGGGATCTTTAGGCACTTTCATGAATGACTCCTTCTCTGGCCATGCTTTCTGTTTCAGCATGGTAGGCTGAGGATCCGCACGTTAGAACACTGTCATTGATTGTCTCAGTTTCTCCTTGCCTTCTTCCTTCTGCACCCTCTTCTTCTTCCTCCTCTTCCTCGTCACGAGCTCGAAGGTCGCTTGCAGAACCGATCGAATCGTCCGATACCTCTACACTTACCTCCTCGTTCTTGGTCTTCAATGATTTCTTCTTCGACTTCAACAGCTTGGGACGAGCAGTCTTCAAAACGCCTTTCCGAGCTCTGGACATCTTTTTGTTCTGATCACTTTCCTTGATGTTGCTTCCTGAAACATACATGTTATCTTTAGACACTCATATACATACAATTTCGTCAATAAGTTTGAATTGAGTCTATACAAGATGAATACAAATAAATATTGTGTCCATAAACAATAATTAATATTAAAAATATAATTCTCATGCAAAAAAAATATATACCTTTGAGATTTAAAAAATAAAAGTATGAGACTATATCAATCTAAGAAATGATACTGTATACAGCAGTCTCTGTAGTCTGTAATTATATAAAGAACTATAATTTTACATATATCACATTAATTTTCAATTGAATGGCTTCAAAAATTATATATTCAGATTGATACATTTTTTAAATGGGATAAAAGTCAAAGTATCAAGAGATAGTAGGTATAGATGCATATTATAATATGCATTGTATGATGATGTATATTTCGCCAACTGTTCAGATTTTCCTCAAGTGTCTAAAATTATTATGCACATGATATAAATAACTTAAAATGAAGATGTTCATAACCAGGTGAGGATTACTCAACTTACCTGAAATTATTCGAATCGCTTTCATCAGAAGAGAGATCTTCTAAATTGTAGGTGAGCTTCTCGTACTTGGACCTGTCTTCGAGAAGTGCTTTGACAAACGGAGGAGAGTCACTGCTGGCTGCAGCTAGCAAGAGGAACCTATGTAGCCCTTGTTTCCGACTCATTCTCTCTCTTTCTCACTGATGCTGTTATCGCTTCTTGAAATGTATTATTATCCAGTCTTCTCCCCCCGATAACTGTTCCTTTCAAGAGTACCTTTCCAAGAAAAAATACTGTTTCAAATTTTGAGTAGGCTAACTAAAGAGAGGTGTTCTTTTAAACAAATATTTAAAGAAGTGTGGGAATCTTATCAATTTATTAAATATGGAAACCACTTCAATTTCAATCCACTATTTTGATTTGGTTAAAATCATCGTTAAAGACATTAAAATCCTACTATGATTCAGTAAGAAAAACATCTATGAGAGTTCAGGTCTGGTTATTTCCTGAATTTCGATTAATAATTCTAGAGATTAGATATAGTTAGAGTTTATCTAATAATGAAGTTTGAGCTGCCCTAGATAACTTCCAATCATATGAAAAATAAAATATTGTTGTTGTTGCTGATTCATTTATGTTTTCCTGAAAAGTGAATGAGGGGGAAATGCTATCATAAAATTCTATCAATTATTATTATGGTAGGCCTAGCAGTAACTTACTAGCGTCTCGTTCCCACGACAAAAGTGGAAGTGCTGTAAAAGATACGAGCACTTCACACCTGTTTCGTGGGCACGAGCCTCAATGCTTGATGATTCATCATTCAACATTCACTTGGACTAAATCACTTAATTTTTTCATCAAAAATAATTTTTAGATCTACTCATGTTATATGAACCTGCATGTCTATTATTGAACAAAACACATTATTAGAATTTACTGACTTATCACAAAAATTTCAGAGATGGTGCCAAAAATTAAGACCGGTTTTCTCCTCTGTTCCTTAAACATTCTAAAAATTATAATAACCCAGTAACTGGAGTATATTCTCCAGTCAGCTATTCAGTGGTGGCGCCTGAGGGGGCCAGAATTGGGCCCGGCCCCCCCCCCTCCAATATTCTCTCGCCGCCGCCCCCCCCCCCCCCAATAAAACTAGAACCATCATTTGAAAATATTATGCAATAAATATCACAGTAGGTACTAGATTAAAAATAAAAGCTTTTTGGCTATATGTAACTCTTGTAGTTAGAAGTAGGCCAAGTATCACAGAAAACAGAGCAGACTCAACTAGCTTTTTTGTTGAAATAGGCACTGTTCAGAGTAAGTACATAGCCACAGATTGCATCTACACTACAGTTTTATACCTACACCAAGAATCTAAATATTGAGGATACGCAAGGACTGAGAAATAATGGAAACAAAGAAAAGATCTATTATTCATAGTATCAAATAATTTCATGGAGTAGGTCCACGGTAGCCTACTTGGTATAGCCAGGGCATGCTAAGAAGAAATCATGTCAATGTGTCACAATGCAATTCATATTGAAATGGCGTCTCCTCTCAACATATATGTAAACTTTTGATACCAGCAAACTCATAGCAACAAAATTTTGTACCGGTATAATAAAAAGTAAAAAATTGTTTCTTTTTGTTTTTTACATGAAACCATTGTTGCTGCTCAGTTACATCTAAAATAACTTCTTGCTACTCCTAAACTTTACTATATAATATACTTTTATAATGTGGGCCTGAAATCAGTAAGACATCTTTTACATTGTGAATAAAAAAATATTGCAAGTAGCCTACAGTAATTTGTATGTTGTAGGCTATAGTAGGCTACAGAGCCTACTCAATAGCTAAATACAAAGGTGTGGTAGATCATTATTATGAATCATAAAACCACAGCTTATTATGTTAATTATTGTGATGGTGTTGTGGAGACAGCGGCGATTTCCAGTTATTAAATGGAAAATTGAAATAACCTAGATCTCAATACAATATTCCTTTATACAGGGTGACTTGCCACATTAAGGATGGACGGTTTTCGATGTCTTAACCAATTTTTTTAATTAATTCATATTTTTACACAAAATTAAAGCTCATCATGTGCCGCTTGAGTTGGCACAAATAAAAGCTCATAACCTGAAATTCATGTTTTGTTTGAAAAAATAATAATGTCCATTATTGGGGAATGCAGGACTACAACTCTCTTCTCAAAAGTCAAAATCCTCCATCACATGGACTAACATTTCTGCAGTGATAACAGAAATTTCTCCAACAAGTTACGAAATTTGGATGAGTTGAAGAAATTGCTGATATCACTAGCCTACAGTGATGTTAGTCCGAGTGATTGAGAATTTTGAGAAGAGACTTGAGTCCAGCATTTGAAAGATGACCATCTCCTTTGACGACATTATTATTTTTCCAACATAACTGAATAAATTTCATAAATCTTGAAGCTTTTATAAGCTTTATTAACTCAAATGGCACATAATGAGCTTTGTTTTATGTAAAAATAATTTGCATTAATAAAAAAATTGGCTGGGTATTATTTCATTGGAATTGTCCATTTCAGTGTGTCGCTCTGTATAGAGGAATTGTATTGAGATCTAGGCTATTTAATTTTTTTTCCAATAATTAGAGTAAGTTCCGTATTCAAAACTACCCAGATGTAATTGCTTATTCTTATACAATAATTCTTATTATCTTTTAAAATCTCTATGCCTTATAATTTTTGTCCACTATACTTTTGTTGGTTGCGGTGTATGTATACCCTACAGTGAATTCATCAAAAGAAAAACAAAGCGAATGAACAACAAAAGAAAAACAGGGGTAGCCTACTGCACCTTTGAGGAAGCCTTCAGTTCACTTTCTCAACTTATTTCACATTCAAATTCAGGTTTTCAAAATATTCTCAATTTTTCAAGTATATTTGAGTTATTCTTATCAACATATCAATAATCCATCTGCCACAGATAATAATTACAATAACATAATAATTCTTGATTTATGTATTAATTATTCAGGCTGTGATATAAGGGAGAGTGGGGGATTATTCAGGCTGATCAGGATTATTACAGGCTTATTCCCCAGGGAGAGTGGGGAACAGTGAGACACAGGGTACAGTGAGACAAGATTTTTAATAAAAAATGTAGACACCCTACAGTGGCGCTGTTCAGTGGCAATAGCTTCTACTAGAGTATAGACCTGTATCACCCCTATTTGATGGCTTCACGACGACGATTTGTTTCAATATAATTTCAACTTCATTTGAAGAGGCAAATGTTTTGGGGGAAATCTTTCCTTTCCGCCCTTTAGTTTTTTTCTTCTATGACTCAATGAGTTTTCGAAATATGACAAGAACCAAGGATGTTCTCAATACAGTTATTCATGCTGATTGAAGCAGCATGTAATTCACTTGATAATGTTTTTGAGGTTACGTTTTTTTCAATTAAAAAACCATGGAACACAGAATGGGGTACAGTGAGACATCACAGATAGAACAGTGAGACTATGCTGAATGCATAGGTGCTTGGGCAGAGAGTTACTACTTGGTCTTGTGGGGGCTAGTTCACCATAGGGGTGTCAGGTATTCAATATAGTTCTAAAGTTGTATTAATATTTTGGGAGAGTCATACCCCTTTTGAACTTTGCCTATTTTTATAAAGTGTCTCACTGTTCCTGGTATAAAATTGAATTTTAAAATGAATTTCTTGGAGCTTATACATTCTTTTGTTTGTTACAGATAGCTATGCTGATTTTTAATAATTTGAGTTCTTTTTTAATATTGAAAAAACATTGGTATAATTTATCATTTTTCTTGCATTAAAATTTTTGTCTCCTGTTTACATGGTGTGTCTCAGTGTTCCCCAGGGTGGGGAACACTGAGACATTGAATTATGTGACTTTTTTAATTTTAAAATTTTCAACTTTGATAGAAATGTTTACAATATAATTGAAGAGTTTCTCCAGAGTAGATAGTCTAGACTATCTATTGGAATATCAAACCGGCAAAGGCTTTTTCAAACTTTTTATCTGCTTTTGAAAAAAGTGTCTCACTGTTCCCCACTCTCCCTTAAGCTATTACCGTGATAATCATTCATCTTGATTTTACAGTCTCTATAGTACCAGTATTTACTATCCTCAATCTCATAGTATTTCTAATTTGGATAAGAAATTTCTTTGCTGTTATGGTACAGTAAAGTCTGTATTTTCTCAAACTATAATTTTCAAAAGTCATAATTCCAATAAGTTTTTCGAATTTCATAAAATTCAGTGAAACTCATAATGTAGTAAAAAGTAATTAACTATGTATGAAAATTCATAAAAAAAAATGCAAGAAATTGTTGCATCTAGGGTAGTGGAATGTATGACACTTCAAAAAAAGAAAAAAAATCATGGCAATAAAAATACAGCAAATGTAGGTACTGAACCATATATCACGTGAAGCCTATAGTCTATCCACGGAGTGTTCGGACCTAGCTCCTCCCCATTTGACGTCACCAGGCGACTTTGTAATGGAAAGTAAGGTCATCATGCTGCAGCTGTTACTTTTTGGAGTCTGATCATGCTGTGGAAATCTAGGAGAGCACCAAGCCTTTCACTTTCAGAGAATCTGTCAAAATTTATGTTTTTGCACTCTTTCAGCTGATTTACATAATTCAAACCTCTCATGGAAGATTTTTTGGCGGATATGTTTTGTTCTTTGTTTTACCTTCAACAAAACAACATAGTTCTTTTAAAAAAATATTGGTTTTATTGAATTCAAAGTACATACAGTAGGTAATAGAGATTAATTTATTGCAAGTGTAAACTTAGATTAGGTTATAATAGATAGGCCTAATTAAATTTGCAGTAGTGTGTAGTTGAATGAGTTTGAAATTACCGGCTTGAACTGAGCAGTCAAAATTATAACAAATATTATTATGAAATAATATTGTGTTCAATCAGCTATAATTCTATCAAGTTACTTAATATTGATAATGATCGTTCTCATGTTAGAAGGAAGTAGAATTTTGCCAAACTAACCATAAAACATCAATATTTCTAAAGGCCACTCAAAAAAATTCGATATTGAAGTTCCAATATCAATTTTGAAGTAATATAAAAAATATTGATATTTTATTTGATTTAACAAAAATTACTTCTACAACATTGAGAACGATCATTATCAATATAACTTGATAGGAACATAATGTTTGGTTAAGTCATTCAACTACACTATACAGAACTAATTAGACCTATCATAATATAACCTAATCTTAAGTTTACACTATGTCGGAAGTATTCATTACCTACTGTATGTACTGAATTCAATAAAACAATATTTTTAAAAAAAATTATGTTGTTTTGTTGAAGTAAAACAAGAATAAGACATATCCGCCTCTTCCATGGAGAGTTTGAATTATGTAAATCAACTGAAGGGTGCAAAAACATAAATTTTGTGGGATTCTCTGAAGTGAGAACTACAAAATTTCTAGACTCAACACGACTGTGACTAAAAAGTAACAGCACAGCATGATGACATATACTCCATTGTAAAAATAAAATATAAATATTTGAGATGAACATATACGATATATGGTTCAGTACCTACATTTGCTGTATTTTTATTGCCATGATTTATATTCCACTTACTAGATACAATAATTTCTTGCATTTATGAATTTCATACATGGGTGTGCACACACATTATGAGTTTCACTGGAATTTAACAAATTCGAAACTTATATTCAGTTATGACTTTTTTGAAATTACAGTTTGAAAATACAGACTCATGACTGCATCATAACAGCAGAAATTTCTTATCAAACCAAATACTATGAACGGAGGAATGTAATACTGACACTAGAGACAAATCAAGATGAGAATGATTGATACGGTAACAACAAGGAGAGTGGGGAACGGTGGACACTTTTCAAAACAATAAAAAATTTGAAAGCACACGTCGGTTTATTATTCCAATAGATAGTCTAGATTATCTACTCTGAAACTGAGTATATTAAAACATTTCTATCAAAAATTGAAATTACAAAATTAAAAAGTCATAACCCTCAAATGCTCTCGTGTTCCCACGCAAAGTATGAGACACACCATGAGAACGAGTGGACAAAAATTTTAATGCAAAAAAATGATAAATTACAATAACAATGTAAAAAGTCTATTATTAAAACCGAAATATATATCTGCTGAAAATGTATAGAAACTCAAAATGAATTTAAAATTCAATTTTCATACCGAAGGCGAGTGGACACTTTTAGAAAATAGGCAAATTTAAAGTATAACTCTCTATCAAACAATACAACTTTAGAATATGGTATTAAATATACCTTGACATATAATTGAACTAGCCCCCACAAAAAACAAGTAGTAAATCTCTGCTAAGCTACTATTACATTCAGCTTCTATGATATCTATACTATTATATTTATGTTTTGTGAAAAAAGTAACCTCAAAACATTGTAAGTGAATACATGCTGCTTCAATCAGCATGAAATAACTGCTACGAACATCCTATTCTTATAACCGAAAAACTCATTGTCATAGAAGAAAAAACAAGGAGCGGAAAAATTTCCCAAAACATTGCGCTCAAATGAGGTTAGAGTATATTGAAACAAATCGTCGTCATGTATGCTCGAGTGATACATCTGGTACTCTAGTAAAAACAATTGCTGAACAGCACCGCCTGTAGAATGATACATTTTATTAAAAAAATCTTGTCTCTGCCCATGTCACTTGATTTACTCTTCTGAAAATAATATGTAATAATCTGATCGATGAATAATTTACTCTCCACTAATACAGCCTGAATAGGAGTGTATGTTGTAATTGTATCTGTGGCAGAATGGAATTATGATATATTTGACTAAAATAACTCAAATATACTTGAAATTGAGAATATTTTGAAAATACAATTTGAATGAAATAGGAGAAAGTGAAAGGTGCAGTTTGTTTTCTATTGTTACTTTGTTTTTCTTTTGATGAATTCACTATGAAATATACATACACACAATAACAAAAATATAGTGGACAAAGTATAAGGCATAAATTTTAAGATAATAAATTATTGTATAAAAATAAACAGTATCTGGGTAGTTTGATAGGATATATTGTGGAAAAATTAAATAGCCTAGATCTCAATACAGTTCATACCTTGCAGAGCGACACGCAAAATGGACAATTCCCAATGAAATAATACCCAACCAACCTTTTTATTAATGCAAATTATTTTACACATAAAACAAGAAACTCATTATATGCCATTTGAGTTAATAAACTTTATAAAAGCTTCAATTTATGAATTTATTCAGTTAATATTTGGAAAGATAATGATGTCGTCAGGGAATGTATCATTTCAAATGTAAAACAGCCCAGGCTAGTGATATCAGCAGTCAGCTCAGCTCGTCCAAATTTCTGTTATCACTGCGAAATGTTAGTCCATGTGATGAGACTTTGAAGGACAGAATCTGCATTCCTCAATGGACATTATTATTTTCAAACAAAAAACGAGTTATGAGCATTGTAATAAGCATGTGAGCTTTAATTTTGTGTAAATATAGTGAAATAAAAAATTTAAGATAATGATCCATCTCCGATATTGTCACCTATATAAGGTATATTGAATCAGATTCTTCAATTTTCCAATAATGTGGGGAAATCGCTGCTGTCTCCTGTACCATGCAATAATTAAGCATAATAAGCTATTGGTTTTTATGATTCATAATAATGATCTACCACACCTTTAATATTTAACTATTATTAAGCCTAACCTATAACCTACAACATACAAAATTTTGTAGGCTACTTTACAGTATTTTTATTGCAATGTAAATACGCCTCAGGCTACATATAAAGTATATTATATAGTAAGTTTAAATTAACAAGTAATTATTTTAAAATATAACTGAGTATAACAATAGTTTTCATATAAAAACAAAAAAGAAACAATTTTAAATTTTATTTATTTTAAATTTTGTTGCTATGAAATTTGCGTATCAAAGTTTACATATATACTGAGAGAAGACATACATTTCAATATAAGTGTATTATTTATGATTTCTTCTTAGCATGCACAATATACAAATGGGCTACCGTGGATACTTCCATGGAAACACTTGATACTATGAATAATAGACCAATATTTCTCATTTCATCAAGCAGGCGAGTGTAGGCAATCTGTATTTTATACGAGACGGTGCCTATATTTCAACAAAGTAGTTGAGTATATATCACTGTGATATAACTACTTCTAACTACAGGATTATGAAATGTTTTCAAAAGTTTTATTTTTGTGTATACTGTATTATTTGTGTATAATAAATAGGTGATGGTTTAGTTTTATTTGGGGGGGAAGCGGCGAGAGAAATCTTGGAGGGGAAGCCGGGCCATATAACCCCCTGCTGCGCGCCACCCTGCTGACAAATTATACTCCGGTTACTGGGTTATTATAATTTTAGAACGTTTAGAGAACGAGAAAACCGTCTTAATTACAACCATCTGAAAATTTTTGTGATAAATCAGTAAATTAATAATGTTTTGTTTAATGAATCTACAACATGAAATTAGTCTAAAAATTATTTTGATGAAAAAATTAAAAGTGATGATCAAGTGAATGTTGAATGATGAATCATCAAGCATTGGAGCTTTCGTACGAGCAGATTGAGTGCTGTGGCTACGACACTTCACTTTTTCGTGAGAATTTAGTCAGCGAGCCTACCATAATATTGATAAATTTATGATAGCATTCCCTCATTCACTTTTCGAAACATAAATAGTCAGTAACAGCAACAATATTTTATTTTCATATGTTGAGCGCTCTCATTATTAGATGAAACTCTAACTATATCTAATCTCTAAGAATTATTAATCGAAATTCAGGAAATAACAGACATAGTATAGTAGGATTTTTAATGTCTTTAACGATTTTAACCAAATCAAAATAGTGGATTGAAGTGAAGTGGTTTCCGTATTTAATAAATTGACAAGATTCCCACACTTTTGTTTAAAAAGTTTTTTCTCTTTAGTTAGCTACTACTCAAAATTTGAAACCAATGATAACGGAAGGTGCTCTTGAAAGGAACGTTATCAGATAGGAACGTTTCAAGCAACAATCTTCTTTACTATGAAACAATGCTGAGATTCTGCTAGCTGCGGCCAGCAGTGACTCTCCTCAAGACTGTCAAAGCACCTCTCGAGACAGATTCAGGCTCACCTGGTAGAGATCTATAAGCATTCGAATAATTTCAGTAAGATATAATCTCATACAATTATAAAATCTTCATTTAAGTGTATATCATGCATAATAATTTTGGAACACTTGAAAGAACAGTTGAAAATAACATCAATATACAATGCATATTATAATATATAACGATGCTGACTTTGTAAAATGTATGTGAATATATAATTTTTAGTATTCAATATCTTCAAAGAGTATAGTTCTTTATATATTACAGACTGCAGGAACTGTATCTGTATCATTCTTAGGTGATATGTCCTTACTTTATTTTTAAATCTCAAAAGTAATTTTGCATGAAGTATATTTTTAATATTAATTGTGATTTATGGACTGTACAAAATGCTATTATGAATAGAAACTTGTGTAGGTATATGCATATAGTGTAAGACTAACATGTATGTTTCAGGAGTAACATGGAAATTGTCAGAACCGTCAGGCACTCGGAAAGGCGTTTAACTCGTCCCCAAGCTGTCGAGAGAAAATCATTGAAGACAAGAGACGTGTGAGATCGGACTGATTCGATCGGTTCTGCTTGCCTCAGTAAATGACGAGAGAAGGAAGGAAGAGGAGGCGAAGAAGAACTGGACAATCAGACAGTGTTTGGCCTACCATGCTGAGGCAGAAGCATGGCAGAGAGGTCATTCATGAAGTGCCAAAGATCCCCGAAGTCCCAGCTTCACCGGTGAGAAAGCCATTGCTGGCTGTCCCACTTCTCCTGCTACTCATCGACATGGGCAGATATCAGCAATCACCAAAGATGTGATTACAATGGCTGCTCCAGAACAGACAGAAAGAAAATTGAGTTTGGCAATTTGATGTAGTCCTAGGTATTCCTGGCAGCCTCCTTCCCCTCCTCTCTAGTCGCTATATCTACTGTTTAAATGAAAATTCTCTCGACAAGCCCAGTCGATATCCATCCATACCAGAAGCACTCGGGAATAATGTCGGATAAAGTTTACGCCATTTGTGAAATAAACCGCATGTTTCGGCCTTTGTAGAGAAATACAATCC
>CM029546.1:17689906-17725964 GCA_017141385.1 Sogatella furcifera
AGAAATTTCTACGTTCCTGGCAATTACGAACGCTTGAGAGCTGGTCGGATCATGACGTAAGAACCTCGGAGGAGCTTAGGTCCGAACACTCAGTGGACGGAGTATAGGTCTAGTGTCAGTAGTATAGCATAGCTCTTAATTAATTAGGTGGAGGGTAAAGGGAATTTTGGCTCTCAATCGCTGGCCCACCCAATGATATCTTGGGCCCACCCTTGGCCCCTCCATTCATTGGGGGCTAACGCCGCCACTGCAGCTATTCCGGTACAGTTTACAGAATATTTGCAGACAACCTCAGTTGTTGGAACGCACAAGGAACAGACCAAACTTAATTTTAATTTAATTTGGCCTTAATTTTTGGCACCATCTCATAGATTGCACAAACACAATCGAATTCGAATAGGCTATTATGGTTACCGTATATTCACAGTTTCCAGTCGGCAACTTTTAATGATTATTATTAATTATTGATGACCATTGCTATCAATTTTTAAGATTCTTTGCTCAAATTGTGATTATAGACGAAGAAAGAATTATATAAAACTGAAATAATAAGTACATAGTCTTAAACTGAAGATTTCCATGAACGATTTTGTTGTTCAGAACCTGATAGTCAATCATAAATTGTCATGAATACAGCATAACAATAGTCACCTCGGTCTAACAAGACAAATCACCATTCACATGAACTATTTGATCCATTAAATTGACCCAAAAATTCAGTATTATTAGTTTCAAATATTATTCGAGTGGAAAATATGTACCAGAAACAATTAGATGAGATTTAAAATTGATGTTTTCCTAAAATTCATGCATTTTTCATTAATTAAATTTTGTTTAATGATCCAGACTTCGACCAGTACCACACATGCATAATGGATTACCACTGACTTTCTCTTCTAGTACCTCAATTAGTAATTCAAGTTACTTCAGTTACTTTCTAGTAAATTTGAGGCTGTACCGTATATAAAAAATTTCCAGTAGAAGTCAATCTATTTCATTATGATGGTTGTCATCACAGCAACACTTTCACCAGCGTCTGCTTCTACCCAGATATGCCAACGTGAACGGACATAAAACATATTCAATTTTTTTGACAGGTACTTACCGGATGAATTACAGGTATAGTCTGTCGAAGCAAAGAAACCACTCTGACAAGATGAGAAAATGACTCCAGCTTGGTCAATATTGGTTCAAAAATTATTGATTTGGTCTCAATTGTAGGAAACATTCTGATCTACAATTTGAGACTTAATTTATTATTTTTTAACCAATATTGACCGAGCTGGAGTCATTTTCTCATCTTGCTAGAGGGTCTTCTTTGCTTGGACAGACTATAACTACCGGATTAACTTTTAGATGCTCGTTCACACTGACGCGTACTTTAGGCCGTTTTAGGTTGATACTCCTCAATCATTCAAATTGCCAAAAAAACTAAGTTAGAAGAACATTTCAACGCTTTTGCTTGACATTTCATCAAGAAGTAGCAAAAAATTATTTGAAATTATGATTGAGTTAATGAATTTCTGAAAATACTATCTAGAATCAGATATTTATATAAGAGTAAATAATATAAACAGCTATAAAACCAGTTCTTACTGTATTAATAATGTTATTTGTTTAACAAAGCAACTAGTATGCCCAACAAACAAATCGTCAAGTGGTGAATGTTGAGCTTTTTTCCAAAAATACTCAAGAGATTGTCATAAAATGTCTTGCTCACATCTAACAAAACCCCCGTATCATATATCAAAAGCTCAAACTATCTTCCCAGAGACTTCGTACACAGCTAATGAGCAATCGTGTGCATTAAAATATAGATTTATACTCATCTGAGCGGTTGGATGATTACTATTCACCATGCTATTTGAAAAGCAATCAAGGTTAATGAAAGATCGTTGTTTGAATTAAAGATTTTGTTCTACATCTATGATGTTAGAATTCATCCACAAAAACTTCCTCATTCTAGAAAGGAACTGTGCTGCTGATATTTTTTTTAGTTTCATACAATTTCAACAAGTATAAAATTAGATGGTTAGGGGTCTTTGGTAAAGAGCTCTTCACAGTCTTTGGCTATAATAAATGAATAGATATTCCATGCCTTGGTACAGTCTGACTTCAAAATGCTCCAACATTAAAGTATTCTATACCATTAAATTCTATTTATAACAACTGTATCTATTTATATGAGTTTCAATTTTAAAGAGCATCAAAATAGACCTGCTTCGTGATATTTTTCTCATCACATTAATTTAAAGCAGCTTGTTTTTCAGACTTTCAATTATTGATTTCAAACACCAAAAATATTTCATTTTCCTTGTTTGCTGTACTTAATCTAACTATCCTGTGTTTTCTAAAATCAAGCAGTGAAAAAAATCTCATGTAGAATTGGCTAAATAGCTAATTTGATGAGATTATAGAAATGTAAAAACTGGTAATGTCATTCTCTAAAAGCTTCAAATATCTTTATATACAGAGTGTTTCAGGAGGAATGTGCAATACTTCTCAGGCTGATTCCTTACACCAAGTAGACAAAAAAGTTCCATGGGACCAACCCCCAAAAACGCTTTGTAACTGAGATAACAATGGCGGAAAATTGAGATTTCTCAAAATATATTAATTTTTCTATTTTTTTAGAGGCTTTAGTGAGGTTCTAAAATGATCAATTCCTATGTAAAATTAGCTAAGGAATTTAATGAAACTAGTTCCAAGTTTGTAACTTGAACGGTTATTGATATAATTGGCAAAATATGCTAAAGAACGCAATTTTTCAACAATAAGGGTTATAACTGGGTAAGGAATCATAAAATTGTATTTTTTATTCATGGAAGTTGAAGAGAGTCGGATTCTTAAGCAAAAGTTGAATGGCAGCGATTGTGTAAATCTTATCCAAAGCTCAGAAATGGCGATCAAAAATCGCAAAATTGACAAAACATAGCACAAGTGATGAATTTGTGTTTAAAATTGTAGCAATTTTGCGATTTTTGATCGCTATTTCTGAGATTTGGGTAAGATTTACATGTTCGCCGCCATTCAACTTTTTGTTTAGAATCCGACTCTCTTCAACTTCCATGAATAAAAAATACAATTTTATGATTCCTTACCCAGTTATAACCCTTATTGTTGAAAAATTGCGTTCTTTAGCATATTTTGCCAATTATATCAATAACCGTTCAAGTTACAAACTTGGAACTAGTTTCATTAAATTCCTCAGCTAATTTTACATAGGAATTGATCATTTTAGAACCTCACTAAAGCCTCTAAAAAAATAGAAAAATTAATATATTTTGAGAAATCTCAATTTTCCGCCATTGTTATCTCAGTTACAAAGCGTTTTTGGGGGGTTGGTCCCATGGAACTTTTTTGTCTACTTGGTGTAAGGAATCAGCCTGAGAAGTATTGCACATTCCTCCTGAAACACCCTGTATATACTTTCATCTTTAATTACAATATCATCAGTGTTATTCACTGATGGGATAAATGTGTAGTGCTTGAAAAGCGTGATGGTATGTGCCTTGCAAATGAAAATAGATTGATATGAAATAAATTATACAAATTAGATATAATTTGTATAAATAATATACAGGTCTTCTTCCTACTAGAAATGTTAATCGAATATAAAAATACTAACTAGACATATCAACATTCACTGTGTTAGAACAGTACCTAGTTTAAAATGCTAGTGGGACGCGTTATGAGGTTAATGAGGCTTAGTGCCTCGAAACGCGTCAGTAAAGCATCAAACCCGTCAGTAAGCTACTGTTGTATAAGTGAATGTTTCTAGTAAATATATTTATATAAAAATACTTAAACCCGTTACACAATTGACTATCCTTCTCCCAAAGGAATTTTAGGCTTGCATGCTTAGCCAAGGTGAGCTGAAGTTGAAATGAAAGTCAACTATAAATCCAATTATAGAATCCAACAGCCACATATTTAAGGAAAATTTCCAAAAATACTAGAATCGAATCAACCTTTACGACTAAACTTCAATTCGAAAACTGAAATAAGATGTTATTACCAATATAAGAGTATAAAAAGATTGAGAATACCAGTCTGGAACAACCAACAAGGATTAGATGAACTCAAGGAGGTATAAATGGAAAATAATATAAATAACTTCATTTTTCAAACTATAACCGTTCCCTTTATTGCTGTATAAATTACAGAGAGCACATAATGGGATATATTTCAATTCATATATGTTCCAATACATGTGTAATATCAAATATCAACATTAATATTTCATATATTATATCACCTAAATACTTGATAGCCTTTCATTTACATATAGATTGTTTTTTGAATAGTAATATGAGGATAAATACATATAATCTGGTAGCACGGTTACATAAAGCTTGAAGTATTACTAATTTATAGAAACATCACTGGAAAATAGTAGTATTGTCCTTAAGCTACAGAACTGATGTGATACCATATTTTACTCATCAAAGTTTTCAATAGTGTGAACGATGTTTTATTTTTATCCAATTTGAAACATGGACTGACTGGGGATGAAGATCGTACTTTTAGAAGTTTGACTTCTAATATTGAAAATATTGGCAGAGAATTTTGATAAGGGAAGCTCAATTATGGAAATCAACTAAAATGTCAAGTTATGAAGAGTTAGAAGTACTTATAAAGCAAAATTATTTTAGATGTTATTTTCGACTAAGGCAAAAAAGTTAAAAGCATGCGTTAGCGTCAGGTTTCAGTCATAGTTATGTATCTAATAAGCGTTCTCCAGCATAATTAGGAGAAAATGGGTTTCCAGCTTTGATAATTAGGAAAAGAATTATCACAGTTGAATAGAACGTTTTGGATATCAGGTGTCAACATGGTGTCTCATATGAATATCAAAAGTGAATAAAACTTTACAAATGAAGCTTATTACAGAGAATATCATAGTCCTTGAATTAAAAATGTCAAGATGAATTCATCTAAATAGGGAAACGGTGTGTTAGCTGACTCATCTAGTTTCCTGCGAAATGGTCAAGTGTAAGGTTGAGTGAAAGAGACCTATGAGTCCTAACTTCGCCATGTAAAAGGTCAATAAATAAATAAGACAATATACTTTTGATTCAGATCAAGATCTTAGAGGAATACTCTTACCACAGAAAAGGGAAAGGTATTCTCATCACTCTGAGCTTTTACGAAGCAAAATCAAACCAATCGTGGGTAAGATATATCTCGATATGGTATAACCTAATCTTATAAAGTTCAATTCGCCAAATTACAGCTCAGAATTTAGGAGAAATGAGATGATAAAAAAACATGGACGCAGGATAAAAACGCAAGTTTAGTTACCGATTTGAATACAAATCGGGATGCAGATCAGCAACCTTGATTCAAAACTCAAGAAATACAGGGAGAGCACAATAAAAAAAAAGGAAAATTACAAATCATCATTGGAGAGAGGACCATTTTTATAATCCAAATGCGAACTTAGAAAACATGGACCATGGAAGAAATATTTCATGAAGTATGCGATTTCAATCCTTTAACATGGATTGCAGCAGAGTAGTTATTGGGAGAAATTAGCATTATAAACAGTCAATAATATGAAAGTTTTCGTGAACTATCGTTGAATCCAGCCACTCTTAAAAAATTGTCGATGAGCTTTCCGAAACTTGATTCGCAGTGCGCCGCACACAGTATACAAATAATTGAGCTACTTTATTATAATTACTGAATGGGAACTGGCGAGAATGACTCTTTTTGTCTTATTTCGACTCTTTCTATTTTCGGAAAGCACACCTTTAGAAAACTTTTGATTCACACCAATCAGGTCTATTAAGTTAGAATCGGAGCTTGATTAACTTTTATCAGATTCATTTTGTATAACTAATGAATTTATTAATATGATTACTGTATTTTATCATGATTCAAATGTTCAAAAAATAGGGATTCAAATAGGTTGGCAATAAGCGAATTTATAAGCAGGCAAAATGAGAGAAATTCCAGAAAAATTACTCAAGTCAAGCAAAAGGACACTTCAAATTTGAAGGTTGTTCCAGACTTTACAATGAATATCTTCCAAATGAATTTGGAATGGAATATGTAACATCATATACAATAAGTATTCCACCTTAGCCAAGCATGCCTGCAAAAAATAAATTATATACAACAAACCATATCAACAAGTTACAAAAATTAGATCGATCTGTACAGGATTTACAAACATTGTTACAATTTGGAAAAATAATTTTAGCTATGTTATGGATTAAACATTTACAAATAGTGTATCAACAATAATGCAACAAAAAACTTTCAAACAGTAGACTAGCATCTTATTTAGTTTGTATGATGAGTGGTGCAAGCATAAGTTCTCAAATAAGTCTACAAAAGTAAATTTTTCACTCAAGATGCTCAGTCAAATCTTGAATTTATTTGCAATTATTGTTTGAAAATTATTTTTCAATTTGAACGATTCGACTACAGACATTGAACAGTTTACAGTTATAGAGAAAGGTTTGAATAATTGAAAGTTATAAATTTCTTAATGTATAGCACATAAATGTTTATACAATATTAAAGGGAATTGGAAATAATGGCCACATTCAAGATAATTTCCATGAAATACGCTATTTGAAAAATGATGATTGAACAATTTTTCTCAACAACCAGAGTGAGATTTTTCTAAATACATTGATCTTGCTGAAAATATTTTTTCTCTATATCATATTTGTAACGAACCCCATTTATGAGAGGTACATTATTTGATAATAATCAGTATTTTGAATCGATCTTTTCCAATTGGAATTAAAATTCATTAAACACGAAAAATAGTTTCTAAGTGAATAGCATGGATATTGATGTATAACATTGTTAGTACAATAAAATCATAATGTACTGTATTCTACCTTTGAAAGCACGGACAACATAATAAATTTACAATAATTTTCAAGCATAATTATTATTTTAACGATTAATACCAACAAATAATATCAGTTCCCTGTTACTACAGTATCACATCAGTAATGTTTATTTATAGAATACAATTCAGTTTCCATTAAATCAAATGGTCGTGTAACGTAGTAGTATATCTAATGTGACGTGTTTCTCAAGCTAAAAAGTATTGATCAACAGCTCTATTAACTAAATAATACACTTAATTTATATTAAAATATGAAGAATTGATACTCAAGAATTCATACTTGAAAATAGATATTTCTAAAAATCTGTTAACAACTAATTATAATCTACGTAAAATGAACTTTTCTTAGTATCCATAACAAATGCATTCACATAGAACTCATATAATTGATAATTTATACTGATATTGGTCTGAAATATAGAATCGAAATGAAGAATAATCTATCACTAGCTTTACAATTTACAAAATACATTAATTTACATTCGATAAAAAATGGTAACACTAGAAAGTAGAATATCGAAATACAGGAACACATAGCCTACTCAAAACTAAAAAAATAAATCATTGTATAATTTAAATAAGATACATACTTCATGGACGTGATGTAAATAGGAATAATAATTACTGAGGTTTTGTCTCATCATCGTAACGCCAAGTTTTATTTCATGTAAGAAAATTCGTAGCAGGAAAACCGTTTTCATCCAAGTTGAATATGAAAAAATGAAAATCTTTTGAAGAATATTGATTAGTGTAATATTTTTCTATAAATTGAATTGCCTCTATGAATTTGAGAATACAATGTCAAGCAATGTCAATACCTAGTTCAAGCGATAAATTTTGGAACCAATGGATTTTTCATCTCTCTTTAATTATCATTTTAAGGATAAATTTCTTAAAATTTAAATTTAGTTTAGTTATTGAATTCCGGTAATTGAATATTATCGACATTCACATCAACAGAACATCCAATACAAAAGGTGTCATTCATGTTCAGCATAAAAAATCCCGTTTTAGCACACAGACTTGAACGTTAACCTTGTAAACGTCTTTGAAAATTTCATTACCATTCAATTTGCAATACTTGTTATAGAGAATATTTAGTTTAGGCATGAGAAGATTGATCTATTCTTGAAAATATCCAAACTCTTGAAGTATTATAGCAACAATTTATTCCAAGGTCACAAAAATATTCTGTTACTTGCCAGTTCCATACTGAATATATTTCATTTATTAACAATTTTAGTTTTATTGATGTCAAGAATTTATGTTCTTTCCCACTTGCTTAGTCAACCTAAAACTAAGGCACTAGATACTACAGATAATCTTGTTTTCTGTATATTTGGAATTTAATTTTACAATTAACATGGAAGAATGAAGTTACAATATGCTATTATTTATAGGATAGAATTGTGTTAAAAAGATCTAATGAGGGGTATCATGTTTACTATTGCAGAGGTTAATTGAAATATGACAAGTTTTGCCAATAATAGATAATATATTATATGCTGCAGAGGCAAAATTTTGGAATACATTCAAAGCTAGTTCATAGACAAAACTATTCTGAATATAAATACTGTACCTTTGAACTATATCGACAATAGTTGTACATAATGCATGGATTAAGCTCATTCTGAGTAACAGTCTCGTAAAATAGGCATATCACTACAAATAAAAAGAGTAGGCCTATGGATACAATAATTTAAAATTTTTTACTCAATTATCTCTGTTTATGTAATTCCCAAGCACTTTATAAATCAATTGATACATTAAAAAATATATTTTTAGGACATTCTTCTGATGTATCATGTATGTGAGAAAATCTCAGAAGTGATTCAACTACAAAAGCTTTGTAAAAATGAACTGGTGTTGATTATATTCAGAAATATAATACAAAATAAGGAATTTTTTAAATCATTACTCGGTAATAGAAGCTGGCAAGACATTGTCTTTCATCATTTTCGACTAGAAAAGACTCTATCCCAATTTGCCGAACCCAATAAAATAATTTCACTTGTTTCAAGATTGAATGCAGAACTATCAAAGACTAAAAATAACTAGATTAGTGTCATGAAGATTGCTTTGGTTGAATAATAGTTGACAAACATGTCTATTCCTACAAAAAACTATTACTTCAAAACAGACAAATTACAATAGTAATGTTGCACCAGTAATATCATACATGAATGCTCGAACTGATACTGAAGAGAAAATTGCATACACTGAACGAAACCTTGCAGTTTTTTTTTCAAAATACGTGACTGGCGTGCCAAACAATAATTTCTTAATATGATAGCATTTCTTCACGACCTTCAAACAAGACACAAGGAAAGAGGCTAGCAAGGAGAAATTATTAATTTTGCCAGTTATTGCCGCGAAAATTATGACCCAATCATTGAAGCCAGCGGATCATTATATTTGAATGGATGTGCCTCACTTCATATGGAAAGCTATCAAAATGAAATCGTTAAAGTACTGATACAATAGATCATACTTCATAGAAGAAGTCGACGGAAATTAATCACAATGGAATCGATGTAATCAATGAATAGTCAAAATGATTGGCTACTAATAATAATTTGGTTTAGAAATATTATAAATTTGATTTACAATAGCTCTCAAAACTTGCGTCTTCTACAATAAGAAAGGTATCCTAGTAGTAAACTATTGTAAGATAAATAAATTATTCGTTGTAAAAAATATTTATAAAATTAGGACAAAGCTCTAGGATTGGCTACAATTAAGAGAAAGCTTAGAAATGTTTGAATTTATTAATGTTTCTCAACCAACTGCGCTAGGCTCCAATTATTTTGTAACTAACAGAATTCTGAAGACTTGACAAGAGGATGAGCTTCGTGTTCAAATGTAATTGTTAACCATAAATAATATCAGTATTTACAGTAACAAGACTATTTCTGGTATTTTTTATTCAATATGGATAATTAATAACACGTTATCGACTACACAAATAATGTTAATTACATTCCACATTCCATATATATATAATCCACGCGACTTCCAACTCTTGATAATCATTTCTCCCCGTTGATATTTTGACACAAATACCGTGGAGTGGGGGCAAGGAGTTTGACTAGAACTTCTTATGACTATAGAGACTGATTGTATCTTCTATAGTTATTTATTTATTATTCAATCATTATACAGTAGTTATACCATTATACAGTACAAGACATTTATGAAATACAAATATTTACTTCAACCATCTTCGCAGATGATAGGGTGATAAACTTATTACAATAAAACAAAGAAGGATACGCAAACAGCATTATTCCGTTCAACTCGTATATACACATCTACTTTGTGGTATAGAAGCTTATCACGAAATAATCCCTTATAATTCAAAATGTCTAAACAACACATATTCCCATCAATTATCATATTAGGCATCTTGAACAAGGAGAAATTATTTGTATCAATCTATGTGTCAAAAAACCCCAAAGCACCATCAAGTAAAACCTACGAATCATCAACTGTTACTTTAAATAAAAAGAATGAATTTATCTCTATAGTTATGGTTCGTACACTTTACATGGGAAGCCCTCATATACAAAATACCATGATATAATTAATATCTGAATATCGAATGCAATAAAATACATAGTACTGCCATAAACCATCAATATTGAATACAGATTTTTTGACTTTAAATATTTGAAAAATAAATATCACATAAGGAGGTTTAAACATCCTCAATAAGATTGAAAATAGGAACACGAATAACAATAAAATAGTGCCAGAATTTTCTAATTTTTTACAAATCTACTTTCCTATCAAAATTTAAAAACATATTTTGAAAAAATTCCATTTTAAAGAGAACAATAGCCACAAATTATTTTACAGATTTTATGAGAGAGTAGCATCAACTTGAAATAGTAATAATGTGTTGTGCATTAATAATGTTATTTTACACGAATAACATTCAAGTTAAATTTGTTCAACTTTGACAACTAAATTACTTAATAATAACCTTCAATCATGTCATTTTAGGTCGCCATAATTTACACTGTCGGTTTCCATTTCATATAATACTATGATTTGTACAAAAAACGGTAATTCATGTTAGAAATATGTTTTTGAAATTTAAAATAGAACCTGCTATTCATTAATAAGTACAACATCTTTTGGCTGTTATGCTATCTACCAAAAAATATTCAAGACAAATTTTATTTCATTACTCTCTAAACTAGAGAAATCTACTAATCCTCAATTTTCTATCGTACCAATAATCATTATATAATATTAGTGACAATTTTGTTATTGTTATCAATTCACAATCACCTTCAAAAATAACTTATATATTCTTTAATTTTGAATTGTATTAGTACTCATCACCTTTTCCCCACTAAACCATACATTTGAACATTGATGCTTGTTGACCCAATGATTAATATGAAATGGAATATTAAATTCAACTGGTTCAATGAATCGGCACCAAGTTTAATTAGATTATATTGATTCGATATAAGAGAAAAAATTATGATTGAAAGATAAATTCATGAGGAGCATTGGTAAAATAAGGTTTTTATTATTTTTAAAAATGGACAGCTCTATAATCTCACTTAGTGTTATACATAAATTCAAAGCTTGAATTATTTAAACCTTGGCTTCATTATTGGTAATTAACAGCAGTAACCTTTGACAGATATTGCGACAAATTGAAAAAATGAGACACACGATTCAAATCCGCCATAGGAAGATTGTCCAGTGGTGTGATGATTGACCTTTGATGATGGAGTCAAGGAAAAGAGTAGGCCTACTCAAGTAAGAGAGTACTTCTGTCCACAGAAATGTTAAGACAAAAACGACGAAGGAAGAATATGAAGTTTCAAGCTTTAAATTTATATATGACTTGATATTACTTAGTAAGAATATTTATTTATAGCTGTCTATTTTATAAAATCATGAGAAGCTCATCGTATAAGATATATCTTGAAGACCCAACAAATATCAACAAAAGATATAAGCTTATTAGAGTATAGAAGTAGATAAGGAACCCGGTCTCATTTTTAACAGGAGTTTTGAAGACTTCGAGAGAGATCAATTGCATCAGCTGAATTATTAAAAGTAATTTTGATACATTAAACTTGTTGATATAATGTTTGGAGCTAGCTTTCAATCGTAGCATGGAAGTTGAAGACAAAGTTAACAATACTTTATAACATTATACAGAATGTCAACGGAGTGGAGTGTGACCCAAGCTATTATTATTATTATTATTGTGATCCATATAATGGCACCCTAATTCGTGGACACTCTGTATTTAGTATGGGATAATCAACATCAATCTCTCAATACATAATTATTACAACTTTGTTATTAGTTTATTAATATAATATATTCCCATCAACTAACTACTTTATATAGAGATGTTGTTTTCTTTTGAAATTCATGTCTTACCTCCATTTGATGACACTGTACTCTTCAAAAACGAATTGGGCTTGTCACTCTTCGAATCTTGCTTTGAAGCTGGAAAATAGATTCTAATTTAGATAAATATTCATTTCAACACAAACAAAATAACATTCAAGGAATGATTTGAATTTTATGGAATCCTTATCATTTCAGAGTGAAGTTATTCAAGATAATATAAAAGAGATTTCAAGTATTCTTACCTGGATGAGTGAAAGGAGCTGATATAAAAGGATCATCAGCTGTAGTTGACATGTCCGAGAATGCCATAACAAGACTTTCCCTGCTCTTTACATTTGAAATGCCTGGAAACAAATTAATATCCACATTATTATTCTTAGGATTGAATAGATCAATATTCTATTGAGGCATGAAAAGTGAAAGTCTTTCAAATTAATTGAAAGTTGATTATTTATAAATGCATTGGATTGAACAAAGTACAATTAATTCAATTTTTAAAGAGAACAGTTTAAAAGATACAACCCGATGGATGAAAGATAAATCAGTCGACCTGTCTCAGTCGATTAGTCACAATGTGATATTACACGGCTGATAGGTGTCCACCACAGTTTCAAGTTTTACCTTCTTATCAAACAAATTTATTATATTTATAAATAAACAAAAAATTCAATAATCTGAAAATTCTCATAAACATTCATGAATGAACCATTATTTCAATAGAAGAAAATCATGGATTTATGTTATAAACCACAATAAATTGTCTAATAGATTAAGATGTAAGGTGTTAGGGTAAGATGATTGTGCTAATGACTAATGACGAGGTAGAAAAATTAGCAGTCATACAACACAAAGTATACCTTAAAAACATGCAATTGACCTGATCAAGGGATCAAGAGTGAGACTTTGAGACAAGTTTATCGATAAAAAATAACTTACAAGTTTTTCAATTACGAATGTTTAATTGTTCATTTTGTAGAATGTGTCAATGATAACAACAATCAAACCCGATGAGTGCAATTGGTTTAAGTAGTTGAAGTATTCATACATTAATCAATAATTTTCTAATCTTTTTTGTGAAGAAAATGAAAGCTTACTCCAGAGCTAGGATAATAATCCATTTGACACTCACTGCTTTGACTTCCGCGTTGAATTTTATCGAACTCAGCACCGAAAAAATTGTCCTCAGTGATATGACTGAACGAGGTTGACGACGGCTCTTCGAATGGATTCCAGCCGGTCGGCCCCGCAGCCGACAAACTGCGACCTTCACTCGGCCCGCCGCCACTCACCGAAAGCTCGTTCTACAACAAAAACATTCAAATATTACAATTAACAACTTAATCATCTAGTATTTACAAAAAATATCTTGAAATCCAATGGAATTCTTTCTACGAAGGAATCCAAGATATCTATTTGAACATTACAATGAAGAACTTAATAATCCAGGTTTTACAACAAATCTTGAATGTCGATAAAATCTGAAAATGATTTACAGCTCATCAACAGGACACAAGCAAACAAGGTTGCATTTAGAATATTGGTGCATCAATAATGCTTAATAATTATTGATCTTCCAAGTTTTGAGTTAAATAGAATCAAGAACTAACATACAGGGTTCGGCAGGGAGGTATGGATGATTTGAAATAATAGCTACAAGATATATTCAAATGAAACTAAAATTTTATTATTTCAGTGTGTACCTTGGATGATGCCATTATGAAAATTTGAGAGGAAAAAAATGAATCATTGGTTATGTACAAAAAGTAATATCTAATAAGTGATGTCCGTTTTTGTCCACACACTCCTGTAGAAGTTGTAAGAAGTTGACCATACTCTTCTGTAGCATTAGACGTGGTATTGCTCGAATTTCTTGAGTTATTGCTTCATTCAGAGCTTCAATTGTACGTGTATTGTGTATTTATACACGTGATTTGAGGTAGCCCCATAAAAAATAGTCACAAGGTGTCAGGTCTGGAGACCGAGGAGGCCACTCCACATCTCCTTGCAACGAAATAAGGTGTCCTGGAAATGTCTGTCTAAGAAATTCCATATCTGCTCTCGATGTATGGCATGTCGCCCGATCTTGTTGAAACCATACAGTATTGATGTTGATACGTCGTCTTCTCAACTGTGGCAGAAAAAACTCACGTAGCATCGTTAGGTAACGGTTTCATCTGTAGCATATTGGCAGAGACGTTACGTTCATTTTCTCGAAAAAAGTATTGGCCAATAATGAATTTTCGACTAATGCCACACCAAACAGTTAGCTTTTCGCTGAAGAAACTCAAGAAATTCCAGCAATACCAAGTCCAATGCCACAGAAGAGTATGGGCAACTTCTTACAACGTCTACAGGAGTGTGTGGACAAAAACGGACATCACTTATCAGATGTTATTTTTCGTCCATCATTAATGTTTTATTTTCTTCCTCTTAAATTTCCATAATGGCATCATCCAAGGTACACACTGAAATAATAAAATTTTAGTTTTACTTAGAAATGAATGAGTAGCTATCATTTCAAATCATCCATATCTCCCTGCCAGACACTGTATTATCTGGGTTTATTTATAAAAACAAGACAAATAAAATCGAGCGTTGGTGCTATTAAAATTTACACTACTAATATATTTTTCAATAAGAGCTTTCTGATGGGAACGAGTTTCAGTGGAAACATTTCAGTTCATTATTTAAATAAATAGCTAGAAAAACGTCATGCATACTTTGGCACATACCTACAAACACACTTTTCAGAAAAAATAAAAACGAACCAAACACTATAAAGTGGTGGCTGCTTTTCCTCATAATACTATTCAATACATACAACTCATTCTTTTCATTGTATGTAATACAGAAGTGATCTCAGTTAGAATTCCTTTATCAATTTTAGGACGCTTTAGAAAAAGTATCTTGTTTTGCATCAGTTTAACAGTATAAATTGAATCAAACCTTATAATTATTGAAATTGAAATTTATATGAAAAGTAAGTTAATTATTGAAAAACAAATATTGAAAGAACTATCTATCATTAATATACTTTCAAAATTTATTCCATAGTGGTTTGGAACTGACCTCGAACTGTAAATTTATTGTTACACCTCTTACGAAGATTTTGTGTCTTTTTATTGAAATCTAGGATTTATGCACGCTTTGCTCTTGGGTATTTTATGGTATTTGACTCACATGAGAGGTGGACACTCCGAGTACTCGATCGGTTTGGTCGGCCGAGACCGCTTCATCGACACTGTACTCTGGCGGAGAACTGGAACCCGATCTCGACTTGACTGATGCTTCGTAAGGCGCCAGGAACTGACTAGTTTCATTGGCGAATACCCTGCAAGACCACACAAAGTTATCAGTTTTTCCTTCAAAATCATGGTGGGAAAAATTGAACCGTTTAATCGTTAATCATAATATACAATGAATTAATTTGTCAATTATTCAACATCAAATACAAAAAAGTGGAATCTATTCCAGTATCTACATGTTTTGCCATAGTAGAGTAAGTCAATTCAACTTATGTGTAAAATGATTTTTGTTGCCATCAATATGTATAATATTGTACAGTCTGGTCATGGTCATATTGTATAGTCTGTCTGGTATAGTCTATGTATAATATTGTATAGCAGAGACATTCTGGCAAGATAGGAGAATGACTCCAGTCGGTCAATATCGATTCAAAAATTATAAAAAACATTCTGCTTTACAATTTGAATCCAAATTCATAATTTTTGAATCGATATTGACTGAGCTGGAGTCATTTCCCCATCATGTCAGAATGTATTCTTAGCTTGGACATACTATTCTTATTCAACATCAAATACAAAATTTAAAATGGAATCCACTCCATTACATACCTTGCCGTAGTATAGCAAGTCAATTCAACTCCAATAGGAAACTTAAACAATCTGAAAAAATTATTGCTGCCATTAATGTCTTTATTATTAATTTCATTATTTATGAATAATGCGTTTGAGCGGTGTTTGAAGGTACACCTTACCTGCAAAATGATGATATTCATGGTACCCAAGACAAATTGAACAATCGAATTGGAAGGTCTTGTATAATTATTGATACAAGAAGTTTAAATAATGATACGAAAATTTATATTCCAATTATCAAGACCGGAGCTTACTTGTTGAATGCAGAGGTATCGCTGACGTTGCGCCGATGATTTGTTTTGGGGGTGGCTAGCGAAGGGGAGGATGGGGGTGTTTGGCCGCTGTTTGCCGGAGGAATAGTGCAGTGTGAGACTGACTGCGGCGGCTTTGCACCGCCTTCCGACGCCACAACACTGCTGGCTTCTTCTCGAAATGGATCTGGGTAGCCTGTTACATCAAAAAACAACAGATAACATTGAACAAAATATGAACTCTTCATCAATGAAAAATAGTGTTATAAGAATAAACAATAGCTAAATATTTTTAAAATCCTTCAGAATAATGAAGAAAAATTTTAATTTTGACAAAATTTTGTCTTTACAAAATTTATTCAAGTTTTAAAGCCGGTTGCTCAAGAATTATTGAAATTTATATTTATTGAAAATTAAACTTTAAACTTAGGGCTATTCAAATTAATTGATGAGTAAAATGAAAAATCAAATACCTTTTTTTTAAAGAACTTTAAAAGTATTATTTTACAGACATGTTTCGGGTCTAAGCCCATTATCAATGTAATTGAAATAATACTCACATTATTATTGTATTATTTTAATCACATTGAGAATGGGCTTAGACCCGAAACATGTCGTAAAATAATACTTCTCAAGTTTTTTCAAGTTTATTTAACTTATCAATTGATATTCAAGAACTGACATCATTAATAGAACATTGAATTACATTGTATGCTTCATTTTCCATACATTGAAACAATTAATGCAGGTTATTGTTAAATTTACAAATTGAATTGCACAAAAAGCCATTCACTGTACAAAATATTTGGTATTTGAACAGTGAGTTAGCCCCATAAAATATTTCTGCTCGAACATAATAAATCAGAAAGATTTCAATTATAAGTTTCATAATACAGAGCATTCTTCCCAAGCACCTCTCCAGCAGGTTTCTACTTGCCAGATTCTTACATGTTTAGGGGAGATAATCAATGTGGAATATTCGATTCGAGGGTCGAAGAAGTTGGATGAGAATATTCAAGAACATTAATGCCTTAATATTTGAGATCTTTAAGCCAAAGAAATTGAACAAGAATATTCAAGTAATGCAGTCCAGTCAATAAGAATCCAGAGTTGATTAGAAGGAAATTTTTAAAGAAATTGAATGCAAGCCTTCAATGCCATATAATAGATAATGAATACATAACTTTCCTTCAAATTGCATCATGAAAAATGCTCGTACACTGACTATGAATGCTACTAACAAAATACAAGCTGGGGTAATTTTACGATTGGTAGAACTCAATAAAAATGATAGAATTCTGAATAGATACTAACCATCGAATGCAAGAAATTTGCTCCAATTAATAATAAATACATAGCTTCACTTCGAATTAGATCATACAAAATGTCACCTCTATGACTATGAATGTTACTGAGAGAATACAAGAGGGAATGATTTCAGAATTGATAGATCTCAATTAAAAAAGGGGTTAATAAAATCCGAAAAAATACTAACCCGAAGGAGGAAACAGTGATTCCGAGGAATCGATGCTACTATTTTTTGTCACCTGAGGAAAGGGAAATGAAGCGGGCTGAGAAGGGGGGTTGGCTGGAGGAGGTGAACTGGTGGAGGGAGGCGGAGGGGGACGCTTGGGTGTGGGGGATGCGCCGATGGGGGGAGGGATGCCCCCCGCCACCAAGGGCTTGGGTCTTTGTCTCGGTGTGACGCTCGTACCCTCGACGGCCACAGGTGGAGCCACCACTGTCTGCTTCACAACTGCCTTCGGAATTGCGTTGCGTTTGGTCGCTTCACTCTCCATTAGCGGCGCAACTAGCTGGTCGAGAACTGGTGTTGGTGTTTTCTAAAAAATAAAAAATCCTCAGTACTTATCATGTAAACTCATTTTATAACTGATTTTTTTATTCATTTAAAAACAGAACTGGAGTTTTCGGTAATACTATGATTACCACAGTCTCTGATCTTGTGAATATTGGTCTGAATAAATCAAAGATTGTTTGGTGTTTGGAGGATTGAGTAGTGAGTTATAGAATATTAGAGCATTGCACACAGATGCAAGCTTAAATAATAGTCTACTAACATTAGGAGAGCCTACCCGAAAGGGTTTCCCCACCATTAAAAGCCATAGGCCTACGCATATTTTTTATTAGAACAAAAGTTCAATATTTCTTAATTCTTAAAAATGGGGTTGAAAAATTATGGTATCCTAGTATTAAACAATCCAAGTATTAATCTTTGAATGGCATCAAGTATCATGATGATTAAGCAAGCAATAAATGAAGAGAACATCTCTCAAAAATTATACATAAGAATTTATAAATAATTTATAATTAAGTTTATAACTTCATGCAGAGTGGGGCAGGGAAAGTATCCCTAGTTTTGATATGGTTTAGTGCGGACATCATGGAAGAGTGGGAATAGGCTCGAATGACGAAAAAATTCATATGGTAGCCCTGCGACTGTGAGTCGTATACATAGCTTGGTAGATTGAGCAACGCGATTTGGCCGTCGAGTAATATTTTCCCCAAAATCAGTCTGTTGTTGCAATTCAGAGTGCGATGTGAACTCTCTGATAAGTCGGATCATTTGCCACAGAGCAGTTCCTGACAGCAAATCTATTTTGTTGTGGGTAAATAACGAATAAATACTCTGCTTATTTGCGCTCCAAAAATGTGAAGTACGCCTCATTCAATGCTGCCAGTCCCGTTGGATGAGTTCTTGAACAACTACCATTTTTTATGGATGGAAGAAGTTAATCGTGGAGAATTCACGCAAAGTGCGACAGATAACGCCAAGGCAGATTCATGCTTAACGAGCTGTATGTTGAGGAGACAGCAAGATCGATATTCTGACACGTCTAATGTTTTCAGGAGTCCTGACGGTCCTTCGAGCCCCAACTCTCACGATACACTAACCCTAACACACTCACAGAAGTTATTTACCTAAAACAAAATAAATATACAGTCAGGAACACCTTTGTGACAAGAGATAATGAGTTCGCATCGCACGCTGCATTGCAACAGACTGATTTTGATGAAAATACGCCTCGACGGCAAAAGCACGTTGCTCAATAAACCAAGCCATGACTACTACACACGGTCACAGGGCTACCAAATGAAACTTGTCAAGCTACATTGTCATTTGAGCCTATTCCCACTCTTTCAGGATGCCTGCAGGACACTCTGCTCGCAGTACCATATCAAAACTAGGGATACTCCCCTGCCCCATCATGTAGTTCATTTATCAAATGCGTTAGTAACATAATTGAATAGAGTTAGTATAAATCGGGAGAACATAGCTTACATGCAAGTTCTGAACAGGACATTCTTTTCCTAGTATGGAAAAGGCAACGTACGACACTTGAAATATATCTGGCCTCTTTTCTGGATCAGGTTCTAGCATGTATCCTGTAAAGAAGAAAGATAAATTATAGTATTTCCATAAAAATATAATTGGATAGGCAAATGCACTTTCCTAATTTACTTGCTTTACTACAAAACTTAGTTCCTGATAAGTTGATTTCTTTTAGCGTCAGTTTTTTCCAATCAGCTGATTTTAAATGAGTGTTATAAGATTTTTTTGTTGGTTCAGAATCAATCTTAGCTTTCATGTTAGTGAATTCGGACCTAAAGAGGTGAGGGGCATCACAGAGAACTTATCAGTTATGATCACATACTTATATCAATTTGCATAAGTATTGTAGCTTTACAGCTTCAAATATAGCTTATCTCAGACCAAATTATGAATATTTCAATAATTAATTCATAACTGGAAACCAGCCATTCCAATATTCCAATAAAATCGTTATAATATGATCTTTTTGAATGACTTGTACTTGATTGATAAGCCTGATAATTTTGTTTGAATGTAATGTTGTAACTAAAAGGATATAGAAAGAGCATTTCAGTCATTCACATTTTGAAATTCAAAAAAGTATTAATGAATAACGATTTATTGGAAACTTATTGATCAATCAACGAATAAGGATTTACATTTAGTGTGACTGACACATTAACTTTACTATATCTGCATGGTATAAAAGTATGGAAGAACTGATATATAAATCGTTTACAATTGATATACACCAAATGAAAAAGTCGTCAAATCATAAAAGAGAACAATAACTGCTAACTTACTGATCAAACAATGCATATTCTTCGAGTACTTGGAGTTATCTGGAATCGTGAATTGCCCACTTTGTATAGCTAGTGAGCTCTCTCCGAAAGGTAACAAGAAGAAACAAAGTTTGTACAGAAGGCACCCTAAAGCCTGTGGAAATAAAATAAATACTCGAGTGAGAACAATACAATTATTGTATGATATGTTCAACAGAAGAAATTAATTTAATTGAAATGAATTTTTTATAGTAAAACTTGTTGAATTGCATTTTTTCAATAGGCTGAATCATTTATTGAGAAAGTTTCATAGTCATATAACGAGTATTACTGTTCGCATTAGTTATACTAAATTTCAAGTTACTGTTACGTGTGGTGTGTCCACTAATGAATCAATCATAGTCCTAGTTCAGTACATTCCTAGAACTGAACGTTTGTTCAAACAATAGGTAACTTACTGTTTAGACAGTAAGGCTACTTGATGTAGGTACTTGTACTTGGTACTATAATAATTGGTGTACTTCTAATTGATGTATTCTTACTTATTCTTAGGGTACTTGTACTTGATAAGTGGTCCACTTTTACTTGGTGTACTATATAAGCTATAGCTACATAGTAAGAAAGTTACAGTTGGATTCTTTTTTAACATCAAACCAAGACCAAGTAAACATTGCTGATAATTATAAGAGGAGTTGAATACCCACCCAAATATCGGCCTTTGTAGTTATCGGTCGTCCTGAATAAATGTCAATCATTTCAGGAGCTCTATAGGAAAGCGTAGTATATTTTTGGATCTCCTCTTCAACGGCCGAAGCACTCTGTGTATTAACACTCAGTATTTTGGCAGTGGCTGATCCAAAATCACAGAGAACATAATTACCCGATTCACTCTTCAATATATTTTCAACCTGGAATGGAACAAGGACATTGGACATTAAAAACACTGACCCGAGTAATGATAATTTTGAATAAAGGATATTGTTATAAGAATTTTGAGATCATGTTCTTCTCTAGGTTTCTGCAGAATCGTTTCAGTCAGAATTAGGCGAAGAAGAAGTTTAATTAATTAGAAGATTAATTAAAAGAAGAAAAAAGTAGAAGTAGAATAGGGAGAAGAAAGAAGAGGAGTTGAAAAAGCAGTAAAAGATGAAAAACGGAAAATGGTTAAGAAGAAGAATAGGGGGTAAGAAGGGTAAAAGCGGTGAAGAAGAGTAAAGGAGGAAGAAAAAAGGGAAAAGAGGGACCGACCAAAATCGTTTAGATCTACAGGTCTTGGAGACCATGTTATTTTCTAGGTTTCTGATAATTATTGATTAGAAGCCTATAGAAGACATTATTAATATATCATCTGGAGATGACGGCGAAGATGCGTCGGATATGATTCATCATTTAGCCAGATGATGCCACTTCTTGAAGAATCACATGACAGTTGTATCAATCAGCATTTAAAAAGATTAATACAATAAATATTGACTCACATAAATAATATCTGACATGAAAGAGAACATGGAATGGATTTGATAAATAATCAATTGGGATTATGACTCACCTTTAAATCACGATGCAGAATAGGAGTCTGGCAATGGTGCAGCCTTGATACAGCTTCACAAATATCACAGAATATATTTAGCACTTCCACCTCACTGAAACCGGCTTGCAACCTGAAACAGATTGCACCAAATAAGAATTTCAACTGAACAGTTATGACAAACAGTGAACCATTGTAAATCATCAATACTTACAATATTTTTCACTTTGTAGCGTGACTCACATCAAACGAGAAAATGTATGGTTAGCAATTACGTACCTTGAGTTCATCATTTGAAGAACATGACACTTGCAGTAAGGCATCAGAAGGAGAACTTCATAAACTCCATTCCCTGTATGCGTTATACTTGAGTCTACATAACCTATTATGTTTTTGTGACCACTCAAATTACTCTGAAAATGAAACATAGATCAAATAAATTTACAATTTACTGAGCACGAATAATTGCAATTCTCCAATCAAATTTGTGAGAATGTACAGTATTAACAAACAGTGAACATCAATACAGAGTGTTTGAAAAAGAACTCCTTAGTTTTAGGTATAAAATTAATATGTAAATTAATAAAAACTACATCAACATGTACATACAATGAAAGAGAGAACCTTCAAATTTTGTTTAGCATCAGTATACTTCAAAATGGGATCCATTTGTTGCCCTGCGCACGTCGAGACGATACTCAAGTTCTCGCCATGTATTCACCAACATATCAGGTGTAACTGTTCCAACTGCCGTCACGATTCTTTCCCGTTAATGGTTTGTCTCAGATTTTTTCACTGTACACAACATTTTTTCATGAGTTCCCAAGAGAAAAAGTCCAGAGGGGTTAACGATAGGTCCGGGCTTCGTGGTGGCCAAGCAATTGAACCAGCTCTCTCTATCCAACTTCCCGGAAAGCGAGAGTCTAGAGCCGCGCGCACAAGATCAAGCAGGTCTGCGAAATGCAGGGGGACAAAACACACCACAAACTAGAATAGTGTATATCACTTTTTACCGATCCTATGACACATAAAAAACTAGGGAGTTCTTTTCGAAACACTCTGTACTTCACTAAGCAGAGTTAAAATAGCCTAATCAAATTTTGCATTTTTTTAAGAAGGCAAAGTTCTGTAGGCCTATATCGTTTCGAGTATTCTAGATTGATATGATCGAGAATATTAGTAACAGTTATACATTGTAAGAGCTGGTGCAAAAAATTAGGACGGTTTGCGAATGACAGTTAACAATTCTCAGTTCTGTTAGGACAGTCAGTGAGCGGTCTGTGAGAGAATTTCAAGTCGAGAGAAGGCTCAGCTAACCGCTTCGCTATTACAGACAGCTTTCTGACTTTCTTGAGCTGAGCGTATAACAGTCACCAACCGTCTTAATTTTTGACACCTGCTAATATAATTATTCAAGGGATTCGAAATAGCATTTGAAACCAAATTATTAAAACGATATTAAGATAACAATAATATTATTTTTGAAATGATCTACATCAAATTAGCGGAGTTTTACAATACTTAAGAATCTCCTTATCATGAACACTCGATTGTTCGAAGGTCGCTAGACAAGACAAGTTGTTCTCAAGGTGCCAAACTATTTCCGATATCCCTAATAATGATTTTTTCGGAAAGAATAGAGTAAAAACTCAATTAAAAGTTTTGGTTTCCGCTACTATCATGCATGATAAGATTTGTTATAACTTAGCCTAGTGTCACAATAAATCTTAACCATGAACTGACAAGAAGTTATCGGTTACTTACTGCTATTTGGATCTCTCTTTTAGCTATATTTAGGTCATGGTCGTTATTGACATACATGCGCTTCAAAGCAAATTTCTTATTATTGTTTCCTTTAACAAGGAATACAACGGCGAAACCACCTGAAAAAAGACAAAGTTTACACGAAATTATTTTTTTTAATCAATCATAAGTGATAATTAATTACACAAACCCCTTAATTATTGTTCAATCAAACATATTGAGCAACACAGCAATGGCGAATATTGGCATAATGGACAAAGGAAGAATATTTCATGAATCCTTCTAAATCTAATCACTTAATATGACTTCATTGACAATTTAAATACACTTTTACGAAAGTTTGCATCTGCCATTCAAAAAGAAAACTAGTCATGTCAAGATTTACAGCTAAGGATGGATTTGGATCATCCAAGTGATTTTTGGGAGTGCAGATTCACCGTATAGCTTACGTTTTATCGAAAAGGTGAAACATAAAAGCATTCCCAGATTATGAATCATCGACGACATGTCAGATGTAAATGTACTAGCCGGTAGGCTCGCTTCGCCCCACCAGTATCAGCAGTATATCAGTGATTCAAACAGGCTCGTTTCGCTCGCCTGCAATACCTCTGTCAGTGTCAGCTGAGACAAATAGGCTCGCTTCGCTCGCCTTTATATACATGACTTTATTTATGTTTGTCAATGGCTCAACATCTCATGTAGGAAGGGCTTAGGCCTTCCAGCTGGTTGCCAGTTTCATATTCATTACACTATAAGTTAAAGCAGAGGTGAAAAATCATCATACAGTAGCCTATAGAGGTGACGTGTGGTTGGGACGTTCATCCTCTCAACCATAAGCTAGCTTTCGTAGCCAATTGACCTCTGAAAAACATCCAGTTCATCCGTAAGAGTGTAATGCAACAATTACTATTCCTCCAGGAATTATATTTATCAAGTAGGTAGCCCAATGAAAAATAATATAAAAGTATATGAGTAGGTGTAAGCTTTTTCGTTTGTCAATGGCGCCTATATGAAGGGCCTAGGCCTACCAGCTGGTTGCCAGCTTCATATTCACTCCACTATACAACCCGTCCAAGCAAAAAAGACACCCCGGCAAGACGGGAAAATAACTCCAGCCCGGCTGATACCAGCCCAAAAGCCATAAATTCTTAAACAGAACCCACAGCCCCCAAACCAACACCGACCTAGCCGAAGACACCCCCACCCCGCCAGAATGTCGGGTGGCTCGTTGGAGGAGTGATAAAGCGCCGGTCTGATAAACAGGTGGACCCTGGTCCAAGTCCCAAGCGGGGAACAATTTTTGACCACAGCACAATCACATGAATATGGCCACCCCGTCTTTCGGAGGAGACGATAAGCCGTCGGTCCCGACTACCTAAAAAGTAGTCGTCATCTATCATCCATTTCATTACCCACTCACAAGCCTATGAGCTCATGTGGGCTTCACCCTCATAACAAATCAAAACAATGCCCTCCCAGCCCGGACAGGCAATACAGCAGGCGAATAATCAACCAGGATAGAGGTAACGTGTGGTTAGCACGTCGATTCTCTCAACCATAAGCTAGTCTTCACAGCCAAGTGAAGATGCAGAACACCTCTGAATAACATGCAGTTAATCAGTTAGAGTGTACTGCAACAATCGATATTCCTCCAGAAACGGGAAATGACTGACTGTCTTTACTAACGACATCTCCCAAAGGAGGTAAAGGTGTAAGCTTACGGTATATAAATTGATAAAAGGGTAAGGAGTTTCCAAGACCATCAAAGTCGTTAGACTCAACTGCAAATGAAATTAAATGGTAACTGATAAGGAAGTGTGTTTAGTCAATTTATCATTCATCTCTATATTCGGATATTGAGCTGATAGTCCAAGTTACTCTGACAATCAAAGGTTAAAAGTGCCTGACAATTTTACTATTTTTAATTACATAATTTTATCATGTCCTATCTATAAAATAGCTTTACAAGAGGTAAAATTCAATATAAGTCCAGATAATTTACTGAAAATAACTCAACCAGCCTACCGTCCTAGTTTTCTATAATTCAAAAACAAGTCGTTTACTCTTTAAGTTAATGGGTCTATACAGGACCGGTACATGAAAAATATAACAGGTAACGATACAGTTCAACTACTAAATTTCGACTTTTATGCAAGAGAAATGAGCCTATATGGGGATCTGTGGTTCTGAGCGTAGACTTAGGCTACAATTTACAAATTAGAATTAGCTAGGCTACTGTACCAATAAATTCCTACTCACCCTCGGCCAAAACCTCTTCAACTGTCACAGTCATTCTTCCAACAGTAAATGCTTTTCCAACATAACTGTTGGGTTCTTTTGCTGTATTATCTATTTTCGTTTCAATCTTTGACAGTAATTTCTTCATTTTGGGATTGTTATGTCGAGCAAATAACATAGATATTACAGGTATTATATTCGACTAATTATTCAAGAAGTCGATGACAAATATTTAGGCCAATAATTTAATATTGTAAATTCGGTCTACATTATTAACCATACAATTTCCAAAAGTAGAATAGGCCTATGTCAACCTATCCCTTCCTCCTTGGCGTGACACGTCTCCCTGCCTCATTTTAGTAGTAATATCCAATTAAATCAAAAATCGACAAGTTAGCAGAAGACTAAAAGAACCTCTACAGTCCTTAGTAATAAATCAAAAGTCCTAAACAGATAATCACTGAAATTATCTCAATAATTACTTTCACTATAGATAAACAGCCTCCATTTTGATACTTCACATACTTCGATACTTCAGAAATCAGACTACTGTACTGTACTGTCTGCTTGCGTCAGTGCGTCTGGTCTCGTCCTGATCTGTAGATATGTCATGTGCCAACATAAGAAAAAAATATATAAGATAATGAATAATTGTATAAATAGTTTGAATAATATGATCTTTTTTTGGAGAAGGTTTTCTTTCAAGATCTTAATGTATCAAGAACTTTCTATTGTGTAATGATTTTCAATAATTTCAACAGGAAATTATAAGAATAAGACAGATGCTAAAGCTAGGATTTGGTTGGTGCGAAACGTAACGACCGTCGGTCGTTGCGTAAAAAAATGGCGGACTGCTTTTGTGTAAAATCATAGGACCGATTTCGTTCATGCGTATCACCAACGACCATGACCAACAGCCGCATCCGATGACGACCGTACTCCTCCAGAAGCAGTGTTGCGGCGACCAGTCGCAGTGGATTCTAACCTCAAATATTTCGGAGACTTGGAGAAGATGTAGTAAGTTATAATTGAGATGACCAGGAGGGATATATTGATAATTATGAGGGGTATTAATATCAAAGTTAATGAAATTTTGATTCAAATGGTACCAAAATGGAGTAATTTTTATTTTTCACTAGTAGATCTGGATACCATGAAGGCAGATCATTGCGACTGGGTCGTGCCAAAGAAAATGGTTCAGCCGCAGCCGTATGCGTACATTGCGGCTGACGGTCGTTACGTTCCGCACCAACCAAATCGTACCTTTAGATGGGACCGGGATGATACAAATGTGTACCACCGACAATCTGTACCACTCTAGAAACGACAATCTGTGATAATTTTCATTTCTTCCACTCCCAACATTCTGTACCACATTCCTGAACTATCACAATCTGTCGTTTGCGTGCAGCGACATTCTGTACCATTTTAAATTCCTTCACTACTCGACAGATTGTACCAACGACACTCGGTACCAAATTCCTGAGCTATCACAATCTGTCGTTTGCGTGCAGTGACATTCTGTTCCATTTTCTATATTTCTGCACGTTCCGACAATGTGTACTAACGACATTCTGTACCAAATGGTACAATCTGTCGGCTGCATCAAACGACAATCTGTACCATTTTTCGACTAAAAGTATCACAGGCTGTCGTTGGTACAAGATGTCGGAGGTACAGAATGTCGCCGTCCCATGGGACCGCTAGGGTCCTGGGGGTTCGGTAAATTCACCATTTCGACAACTCGCTATTTCAGCCAAAACACCGAACTGTCGCCAGGGAGGTGAATCGCTATTTTTCTGTGATGGTGATTCGCTATTTTTGTGTGATCGCACTGCCTGTGGGCAACTCGCTATTTTCCCCGCTAGCCACCCAGTCCATACAAGACCTTGTCAAAGATTAAACGAAAAACCCGCTAATTATGAGGTGGGTCAAAAAAGGGAATGGGCCATAATTGAGTGAGTAGCCCAGACAGGTGTTTTAGGAAAGCGGTGCAAAAGTTTTTTTTCTTGACGGTTCCATATGTATTTTAGGGCGCTGAATTTGAATATAATATTTGCATACTCCTCAGGGGACGGCTTCACCCCCAAAAATCCAAAAAACCCTTGAATTTTATGACTTTTTCAGTTTTTCTTTTTTTTAGTGAAAACTAGTCAGTTTATCAAAGAATGTGTTCCATTATGAATTGAAGAAAACAAATTTAGCTACAAAATGAATAGTCACATTCGAAGTTTGGATCAATGACTGCCAAGCTACAAATCATCAAAAAAGGGGTAGTTTTTGAGCTTTTATGGAAAAAGTCAAAACTGCTCACTTCAACTTGCTATAACTTGAAATCATGGGCAGAGTTAGAAGATATTGCTTGGGGGCACCGGGGTCTGGGGGTATGGAATACCCCCAGGAGGAGGGGGTCTGGAAAATTTTGGAATTTTTAGTTGGAAAAAACGCAGTTTTGAACAAATCCCTGACGTCCAAAATAAATACAAAGGCTGTTAATAAATTAGCTTTTCCTCTTTTTTCAATTTATTGTGAAAAAAATATTTCATGAACTTTCCCCATACATCATTGGAAAGCCAATACATCATCAGATTTTTTATAACGTCAATTATTACCTTATACGCCGTCTTCCTTGTAATTCAAAATAGAAAATAATTATCTACTTTTTTGGAATTTTCTGCACAATATACGCAGTTTCAAGCACATCCTTGATGACCAAAATAAATAAAAACAATGTTGACAGGTTGAATAAACTTGGAAATTCATTGATATCTTGAAAGCTAATTTATGAATTGATCAAAAAAATGGAAATAGCATTACATTTCAATGACTTAAATCAATTGTTGCAAGAAATTTCTTATTTGCATTGTGATAGAACTTATTATTTCATATTTTAGCATAATATTGTTGAAATTATACAAACGAAAAACAAACATATACATTGGAATTTCTTACACAATTTTTATTAAAATATAGTCCAGATTTCTTATATATTAGTGATAGTTTTGATTTTTTTTCTAAAATTGTTGTAATTCACAAATATAGTAATATTTAGTATATTAAGATGCTTGAATAAAGTTAGTGGAATTGAGAGAAATCAAACAAGTCATTGCATTAAATTTCAATTTAATGGCATTGAAATGTTGAGCTTGAATTTCAATGTAAGCTCCGCCAATAAGATTGATAAATATTTATACTCCAAAATATGGAAAACAAATTGACCCAAATAAATTGAATAGGCTAGATCACTTTCTTGAAGGATTTTATCTTAGCAACTGTGAAAGCATGAGCCAAGAAATGGCAGCGCGCCTTTGGACAAATAAGGTGTACTAACTTGATGATTGCAAGCGCAAAAATTCAAATATCTATAAGTTATCTATAAGGCTGAGGCCGCACTGCCGGTGGGTAGAGCCTGGAGGGTGGAGGGTAGTTGGTAAATCTATAGAACATACACACCATCCACAGTAATACATTGTATAAATGGTATGACATCATTCTGTTTTTTGAGGTTATGTTGTCCATATTTAAGAATTTCAAGATGGTGGCTGAACACATACCATTCATACAATGTATTACTGTGGATGGTGTGTATGTTCTATAGATTTACCAACTACCCTCCACCTTCCAGGCTCTACCCACCGGCAGTGCGGCCTCAGCCTAAAAGTAAAATGGAACTGACTGACTGACTGATTCATTCATCACCAGAACTAAAAATCCATTGAATTGAATGTGTTCAAATTTGGCAGGCATGTTCAGTTGAACGTTTAGATGTGAGCTAAGAACAGATTTTTAAAACCTTTCAAGGATACGCCCAATATTTGCATTTTTCTATAGTTTCTCTGCGTTTTCTCAGAATTTTTGAGAACCAATCAGCAGAAAATGTTGAAATTTTGTGGAGAGGTTCGTCTAAGGTCTAGAAATGTTGTGTTGGAATATTTTAGAAATCCGTTCAAGATTACGCCAGTAATCAGGTTTTTCAAAATTTTAGATGTATTGCCGGTTGCATATCTTCTGCATTCATACAACCAATCCTTACTGTAAATTCAATGGTTCAGCAAGGTTATAGATGAACTAATTTAGGAGATATTGAATCAATTTTCAAACTATGTCTGATATACTTCCCAAGGTTATGCTCAATATTAGCTTTTTACTATTTTTGGAGTTTTCCTTAGATTTTTTGAGAACCAATTGACAGAAAATATTGAAATTTGGTAAACATCAGGAGAAGGCGGAGGAGGGTAGGTGGAGGAGGCAAGTGAAGCAAGCCTGCCAGCTAGTATAAAATGAATAACTTTTAGATAGGAATTTGAGAAAATTGGTCCACTTGACACTGAAACAGTCGAATCTTAGCAAAATACTGCTACCCTGAGTTAATTGAGGTTTTTGATGTTAGCAGCAGTTTTGAGACATAGTTTTTCTTATATAATTTTTTTTCCTTTATTTCATTTTATTTCTTCATTTTTTTCTGGGACAATCTGGGGGGGCACTGTGCCATTGCCCCCAATCTAGTGGACCAGACACTGGAACGGCCAAATCTTAGCCAAATACTGCTACCCCAAGTTGATTGGGGTTTTTGATGTTAGCAGTTTTGAGACGTATTTTTTATATAAATATATTTTTCTTTTTTTTTTTAATTTTTTCTTTTTTTTTAAATTTTTTCTTTTTCCTTTTCTTCCCTTTCTTTTTTTCTTTCTTTTCCCCCCTTTCTTTTTTCTCTCTTTTTTTCTTTCTTTTTTTTCTGGGACGATCTGGGGGGGCACTGCCCCCCCATGCCCCCACCTAAATCTGCCCATGCTTGAAATTCATTATTCTCGAACCAATATCTACCGAGCTGGAGTCTTTATAGATCTCAATGTTTCTCACAAATATGTGCAATAAATTTCATAATCAAACCAATATTGACTGAGCTCGAGTAAGTTCCCCCATCTTGCCAGAATGTCTTCTTTGCTTGGACAGACTAGAATATTTGAATTTGATTTTTCCTACAATTTGAAATCAAATCCATAACTTTCAAACCAATATTGACCAAGCTCAAGTCATTTTCCCATCTTGCCAGAATGACTTCTTTGACAGACTACAATATTTTAATTTGATTTTTCATACAATTTGAAATCAGATTTTCATAGGCTACACAAAAAAGAGCAAATACTTAGCTTCTGGTTCCAATAATTTTCTTGAGACTCAATCTAGCTCTGAATCTGGGCCCAAGGTTGTTAAAGTTTCTGACCCTGGATTTAATATCCTGTTTAGCAATGTTCAGTGTCTCAATTTAGCTAAAAGACTAGATATTGAAATGGCAATCTGTAAGGAGAGTTATAAAGTATTATGCCTTGTGGAGCACTGGCTATGTGAGGACCAGCTGAAGATGGTAAACTTTGAAGACTATCTACTTGTTAGCTCTTTTAGTCGAACCACACATAAACATGGAGGAGTTGCTATCTTTGCATCAAAGGATTTACTGAACTATGATAAAGTGAAGCACCTGGACCTGGATATTTATCACCACTGTAAGGAGCTTCATTTTGAATTGGCTTGTATCACTTTGCTGGAGCCAAAGATAATAATTATGAGTGTATACCGATCACCCAATGGTGACCCAAATTACTTCCTGGAACATCTGGAATCTATCATTCTCTACATCTTCAATAGAATGCCCAACCACCACATTGTTTTAGGCGGTGATTTCAACTTCAATTTCCTTGATGCTTCAGCTACTAACACAATTCATTTTGTCAATCTAATGAGGTCATTGAACCTGTACTGCACTGTGAGTGAGCCTACTAGGAAGGATGCATGTCTGGACAATGTGGTGACCAACTTACCAGAGAGTTTGTACAGTGTCTTCATCAAGAACTATGCTTTAAGTGACCATGAGGCTATATGTTTTACACTGTCTGAAAATTATTCTGATATCTCCAGCAGTTCCCCCAAGAAGGTACTTGTGCGTCCAGTTACTGAAAGTCAGATAAACTACTTCAAACATCTGCTGCATCTGGTGGATTGGAATGAAATTATTATACCTGGTCTTCCAGAAGATAGTTTTAATAGATTCTTCAGCCATTTCAAGTACCTGTTTGACAGTGTCTTCCCAGTGAAGTTACAGACAGCTGAAAAGTGGACCAGGATCAAGAAAAAGCCCTACTGGATGAGTCAAGAATTGACTATCCTCAAGAATTGGGTCATTCTTGCCTATGAGAACCACAAAAATCTAAGGACAGCTAATTCTAAAACGTTATTTTTGTCACTGAAAAAGGACTTCAAGGAGAAACTCTTGAGAGCCAAAAAAGAAATGAATGCCCAGCAGATAAACTCCTCACAAAATAAGTGCTCTGCAGCATGGACGGTGATCAAGAGAGAAATGAGATCTCTGCAGAGGACCACATGTATAGAGCCTGATATCTTCAATTCCTTCTTTGTGGATTCAGTTACAACAGTTCGTGCTTCTATTAACACCCCTAATATTGCAGCCATGGAGTTCCTGAATGCTATGCCCAGGCCAGAAACATCATTTGCACTCCGCCCAGTATCTTGTGAAGAGGTGTTGGATGTTGTGAGTAAACTGAAAAATTCTGAAAGTAAGGACTTCTTTGATTTGTCAGTGAATCTCATAAAAGAGTCATTATTCCAATCCATGTACCTCTGACTTTCTGCTTCAACTCATGCATTGTGGAGGGTGTCTTTCCTACTCTGCTGAAAATTGCTAAGACTGTACCTGTTCACAAGAAGGGTCCAACTGATCTACGAGTAACTTCAGGCCTATTGCAATCTTGCCTGTGTTTTCCAAAATATTTGAGAGCATAGTCAAGAAGCAGTTATGCTGGTATTTTGAGAATGCTGGACTGTTAGTGGATGCTCAGTATGGGTTTAGGGCTGGAAGAACAACAACCCATGCAGTGGAAAGACTTTTAAAGGTTGTGCTTGAGAGCTTTGAGAGCAGGGGTTTCACAGGCTTGACATTGTGCGATTTGAGCCGTGCTTTTGACACTGTTGACCACCACATTCTACTGTCCAAGTTGGAGTTTTATGGGGTTACTGATGTCTCATTAAGACTCCTGAAATCTTACCTATCAGGTCGTGGCCAGGTGGTCAAGGTGAATGGCAAGTTTTCTGCAATGAAGGCTATTCTACATGGGGTCCCTCAGGGGTCCATACTTGGCCCCCTGCTCTTCATAATTATGACCAATGATCTGCCTTGTGCACTGGGTAATAGGTTAGCAGCCTATGCAGATGATAACACCATCTTTGATGTGAGCAGCTCTTCAACAGATCTGACAGAGAAGATGACTGAATCCTTTAGTGCTGCATCTGTGTGGTTCAAGTCAAACTTCCTCAAGCTAAATGAGGAGAAAACTCAAAGGATGATTTTTAGTTTGAGAAATATTCTGGATCAGGAGAGAAGTGTACAACTTCTTGGTTTTCACCTTGATCCAAGATTAACCTGGAACCCTCACATTGAAGTCATCTGTAAGAAGTTATCGCGTGTAATTTTCTTATTGAGGCAGCTTATGCTCAGTGTACCAAAGGACTATGTCAAGACAGCCTACTTTTCGTTCTTCCAAGGAATCATGGTGTATGGCCTTGAACATTGGGGTACAGCTACTGGAGTTAAAAGCATTCTCCTGCTTCAAAAGAAGGCCATACGGATTATTACTGGCTCAGGAATCATCGACCACTGTCGTCCGCTTCTTCCCGTTCTGAATCCATCATGACAGTGATATGCCTCTACATCTTCATATCACTGAAAAAAGTTAAGATCTCTCTGGAGAGTATGCAACTGCGTGGTGACATCCACAACTTTGACAGGGGCAGGTACCAGGTTGACATTCCTTTCACAAGGCTGAGCAGAGTGAGGAATAGCCCTAGCCACCTAAATACCAGACTCTTCAACAGACTTCCGGCAGCAGCAAGGTCTCTACCAACCAAGGAGTTTCTCCGGTGCACTTACAAATTTCTGATAGATTATCCTATGTATGAAGTGAACGAGTTTTTCAGTGTACCTGAAAGGACTATAAATGTGTTTTACTCAAGTACCTGAATCTTATGCTGTGATATTTCTGGATTTTGATGGACTGAACTCTATATTATTATTGCAAATCAATTTTAGTACCTTGTAACTTTGACGAACCAATTGCTGTATTTAATGGCTTAAAGGCAATAAAATCATTTATCATTTATCATAGTTCTCAAATCAATATTAACCAGGCTGCACAGACTTGCCTCAAAGTTCATCAGGTATCAGCTCTAGCGTCAAAGTTTGCATGCCCCTCCTAGACAGATGAACTCTTCTATTGATGTTGGACTGTGGCACGAAACAGCCAGTTGCCTGACCTGGCCTGCCGAGCTGCAATAGCCAAAACATAATTTCGCTATTTCTCAAAAACACGCAGTTGTCTAAATAGCGAGTCACCTCCCTAGCGACAGTTCGGTGTTTTTGGATAAATAGCGAGTTGTCAAAATAGTGAGTTGCCCTGTCCCGAGCCGAGCTGCGGCAAGGTGACCAGCGCGACCGGTGTAGCATAATAATGTACTAGACTTCTATAGCCTAAGCGCGGTTAAATTCAAATGCATGTAGCTACATTCGCTTGTCTAAATTTCGCAAATAGGAAAACTACTTACTTTCGAAGATGTCGAAGTGCAAGAGGAAATGTTGTGTGATAGATTTCAATAACAATTATTCCAATTCTGAAGGAAAAGGTTTCCTATTAATTCTTCTCCTGAAAACTCGCGATCAAGCTTGAAGAGCTAATTCAAGATGACAGATACAGATAAGGCCCATTCTACACGGGCGTAGGAAACGCGGCGTAAACGTCGCGTCGAAAACGCGTGCTCGACAGGAACCATTGTGTTAAATGGGCGCGCGTTTAAAACGCCTGTGTAGACAAGCCCATTTAACACAATGTGTTCTGTCGAGTACGCGTTGCCAACGCGACGTTAACGCCGCGTTTCCTATTCCCGTGTAGAATGGGCCTAAACCTATTTCACCTAACCTAGAAGCAAGGGATATCAGATTATCTGATGGAAATGCTTTCAAATTGACTAATACATCTCTTAAACTATTCCAAACCGATAAATGATAAAAAATGAAAATACTTCAAAGCTTTACTATATTATTGATAAATCAAGGATAAAATTGAATAATAACACAAAACATTCTAGTCAATTGACATACGAGCGTCTCTGACAGGAATGCGCCTCTATCATGCGCATGCGCCAGATAGAGACATTAAGTACAAGTTTCGACCACCAGAGACCGGGTCGGATGAATCACAAGCCAATTTCTGTTCGTCAATAGCGAGTTGTCGAAATAGTGAGTTGCCCCGTCCCCTGTGGTCCTCTTGGCTCTTGCCTTGCCCTTCGCCAATCGCATTCGACCATTTTCTCATCACGCTATTCAATAACCCTGTCACAATAGGTACTTACAATTTTGTGAGGTTATTTCAAAATCCACAATTATTCTTTATTCTTATGCATTTTTACTGAAACGTTTGGCACGATGACTTCATTCTCAGACGATTCAAGATCGAAATCTCCAGGTAATCTTAATCTATTCTTGCAATAACTAAAATTTTTTGTCCAATTTTGTGTAAATTCTTTAGGTAATATTACGTTTTAATCAGTTACATAATGTCAAAGTTTGTTAGTAATTGCTACAACCATGATATTCTTTTATGATTTTATCCAAGGAACTCATTTTCAACTATTATGCCTGCGTTTTTAAAAACATAGACTTTCAGGGTTATCATAGCCCATTCAATATCTGTTTTTTAGGATATTAATTGGGCTAATTTGGCTTGTCTCTTTTCATATTTGATTTATAGTAGTTTCCACGAACTCCTATTCTAAAATTTGTCTGACTCTCATAAATCTGAACCCATTTTGTGTAGGGTTACGGTTACCATGTTGCTTGGGTCAAGAACTGCCAATGCCAAACGGAAAAATTATGTCCCATAAGAACAATGTAATTTTTATCAATCTGTTGGAGCAGATAGCGCCGTTATTTATGGACAGAATTTTTTTGTTTTCCCAT